>CM033271.1:24911503-25511503 GCA_019343175.1 Oedothorax gibbosus
AAGCAAAATAATATTTTCATGAATCAGTTTGGAACGACGTCATAAAATGTAGCACAATATGATTCTTTGATTATTCATTAATTATCTACCAAGAATGCGGCAAGGCATACTTTTGCATGCAATTATGCTTAGTTTTAATTTACATTTCTTATTTTTTAATGCAGTTCGGAGTAGTTTCATTACTTTTGTTATTAATAAATATTTAATTATTCTTCGAACTACAAATAAATCACGAGCAGATGAAAAATAATATTTAATTAATTTACGAAAGAATATTAAGGAAAATAGTTGATTTTGGCTTTTAGAAGTTTAAATTATAGCTGGGTGCTGTGTTTCGATTTTTTTTTCTAATGTGTATAAATCTAGTGTAGAAACGGCTGTTGATGATATTTACTTCAGGAACCTAGTTTTGTTTCCCGATTAGAACTTCAGTAAGTATTTAAGTAACAGGAAAGTAGGCTATTTTAGTTCTTTATGAACTTCTTGTTTAATTCGAAAGAATTAAAAAAATGAAAAAGTAGGTATTGACATGCGGTCGATGTCCGTCTGTCCGTCCGTACCCCCCTTCCAAAATCGGTTCTATCCATCGGATCTTAAAAAATTCTTTTTTTTGTTAGAAAGCTATGACCTCAGAGACCTAACTTTCATACTTTTTGTCCGCCTGTCTGTACGTCCGGACGGACATAAATCTACTATCTGTTGGCGAATTTCCCATTGAATTAGCATTGAAATTCAATTTTGAGTCATTTAAATCACTGTTGCCAAATAGACAATGGCATGAGAAACTTTATTTATTTAAAAATAGTAGGTATTGACATGCGGTCGATGTCCGTATGTCCGTCTGTCTGTCCGTACCCCCCTTCCAAAATCGGTTATATCCATCGGATCTTAAAAATTCTTTTTTTTGTTTGAAAGCTATGACCTCAGATACCCAACTTTCATACTTTTTGTCCGTCTGTCTGTACGTCCGGACGGACATAAATCTACTATCTGTCGGCGAATTTCCCATTGAATTAGCATTGAAATTCAATTTTGAGTCATTTAAATCACTGTAGGTATTGAAATGCGGTTGATGTCCATCTGTCTGTCTGTTCGTATGTCTGTCTGTCTTTCCGTCTGTCTGTCTGTCCGTCTGTCTGTCGGTCTATCCGTACCCCCCTTCAAAAATCGGTTCTATCCATCGAATCTTAAAAATTCTTTTTTTGTTACAAAGCTATGACCTCAGATACCCAACTTTCATACTTTTTGTCCGTCTGTCTGTACGTCCGGACGGACATAAATCTACTATCTGTCGGCGAATTTCCCATTGAATTAGCATTGAAATTCAATTTTGAGTCATTTAAATCACCGTAGGTATTGAAATGCGGTTGATGTCCATCTGTCTGTCTGTTCGTATGTCTGTCTGCCTTTCCGTCTGTCTGTCTGTTCGTACCCCCCTTCCAAAATCGGTTCTATCCCTCGGATCTTAAAAATTCTTTTTTTGTTAGAAAGCTATGACCTCAGACACTCAACTTTCATACTTTTTGTCCGTCTGTCTGTACGTCCGGACGGACATAAATCTACTATCTGTCGGCGAATTTCCCATTGAATTAGCATTGAAATTCAATTTTGAGTCATTTAAATCACCGTAGGTATTGAAATGCGGTTGATGTCCATCTGTCTGTCTGTTCGTATGTCTGTCTGTCTTTCCGTCTGTCTGTCTGTCCGTACCCCCCTTCCAAAATCGGTTCTATCCCTCGGATCTTAAAAATTCTTTTTTTGTTAGAAAGCTATGACCTCAGACACCCAACTTTCATACTTTTTGTCCGTCTGTCTGTACGTCCGGACGGACATAAATCTACTATCTTTCGGCGAATTTCCCATTGAATTAGCATTAAAATTCAATTTTGAGTCATTTAAATCACTGTTGCCAAATCAACAATGGCATGAGAAACTTTATTTATTTAAACATATTTGAAGCAAAATAATACTTTCATGAATCAGTTTGGAATGACGTCATAAAATGTAGCACAATTTGATTCTTTGATTATTCATTAATTATCTACCAAGAAAGCGGCAAGGCATACTTTTGCATGCAATTATGCTTAGTTTTAATTTACATTTCTTATTTTTTAATGCAATTTGTAGTAGTTTCATTACTTTTGTTATTAATAAATATTTAATTATTCTTCGAACTACAAATAAATCACGAGCAAATGATAAATAATATTTAATTAATTTGCGAAAGAATATTAAGGAAAATAGTTGATTTTAGCTTTTAGAAGTTTAAATTATAGCTGGGTGCTGTGTTTCGATTTTTTTTTCTAATGTGTATAAATCTAGTGTAGAAACGGCTATTGATGATATTTACTTTAGGAACCTAGTTTTTTTTTCCCAATTAGAACTTCCGTAAGTATTTAAGTAACAGGAAAGTAGGCTATTTTAGTTCTTTATGAACTTCTTGTTTTTCATGTCTGTCTTACGTTTGATGATTCGTTTATGAAGGATAAAATTAAACTAATACATGAAATATTGATCTATAAATATGATTTGTTATTTTTAGTAGAAAGAGTGTTATTACTCCTTGTAGACCTTATCAGTTTTTTTTAAGTATAGTATATGTTACCGTTAAAGTATGAAATCCGTTATTTTATAGAATACCTATAGTTAGTCTATGAAATAACTGATCGTGTCCGTTAAAGTGTAAAACTCTCTTGTATTTCATGGTTTAACTAGTTATTTAATAGAATAACGATCTGCAGCCCGTTGAAGTGTAAAATAATCTATATCATATATCTCGCACGACAAATACAAAAGTTTAGGTACTGGTCAGGGATTTAAAAAATGTTCGCGTAAATCCCAGTGTGTCAACAAAAAATGTTTTTGTTCTAGAAATAATGTTCTTTGTAATTCCAAAAGTGTCATTTTAGTAATCCTTGTTGTAGCAAATGATTTTATGCTACGTTTCCATAAATACCATTTATACGCTGCATAAATTAGATAAATTACGTCATTTTCATTTTAATTGTCTATCATTAGTTTATTTATAGAATACCTAGTTATTTCACTTTAGATAAACTGTTTATTTTACACTTTAACTGTGTCTCATTAGTTAATTTATAGAATACCTAGTTATTTCATGGAATAACTAGGTATTCTATGAAATAACTGCATTATATACTTTAACGGTAACATTTACATATATAAGAGTGAATTTATATTGAAATGTCAAAGAACATTATAAAAACTTACTGTATGTTTTTTCACCAGAAATTATAAGAACCTCTAACAATAAATGAAGAAAGAAAGTCAAACTCGACCAACATGTGGTTACGTGGCTGTAATGTAAAATATGTGAATGCAGAATAAAGGTAATGTATATCTCTAAAAATGATATATAAATTTATAGTTTTGAAATGAAAACACAGCTCAGTATAAACGTGAAAACTATATCAGCTTAGTGTGAAAAAGTTAACTGATGGGTGTTGAGCTAAATATCTGTATTAATGCGGTATACTTCAATATATAACGGTATTGTAGTCGAATGTTAGTCATAAATCCTTAATAATAACACAGTTCATTACAGTATTAAAAATTCATAATTTTTCGATACTGGTAACTAAACTGCCAATTTGGCTTTTTTCACAAATTTGTTGCATATTTTTACAATACGAACATTTCAAATAATCGTTCCTATTTACGATTTGTCCGTATTAGATAGTATGAAACTATGGGTTTGATTTGGTTTGGTTGAATTAACGTCTCACTAAATATACAGTAAGGATAATCTTGAAGTTATGAAACACGTGAAATGGCATTCCAAAGTCTTTAAAGAGTAAATCGAAAGGCAAATATGAACCGATATCCTCACATATATAAAGGGTTAATATATAGGCAAATATATCCTTCCAATATCTTACCTTTTCCCGTCCATGTTGCTTGTAGAAATAACGATAATGATGATACCTTCCACAAAATGCGTTATCAGCTAACAGGAATCTATTTTGACCCAATGAACTTGTCTAATAAGTATTTAGCCGCCATTAAGAGTTTTTCGCGTGTGTATACAGCGATAACCGACGAGATTCCTAAACTTGGATTCATTTGGAAATTTGTATTTAAACTAAAGCCATCCGACGGACACACAACCCAAATAATATACACGCTAGATGGCGCTGATTTACACTGCGTTACTATATCGTAATACAAATATCGTAATATATAAGCCGAAGCTACTATGTCTTCATCTTGAAGTACCTTTTGGTGGATACGGGTTGTTATAATATCTTCGGTCGCTGTAAAATGTTCACTTGTGTAGTATAATCATATGACCTGATTTATTTATATGAACAAATTCATACCATTTAAATTTTAATACAATATTTATTTCACTACAAAAAACATTCAGGAAGTAACCATCGTCAAAACGTAAAAATACAATAAACCTGTGTAGTATATGATATAGTGAAAAACAAATATTGAATATTTCAAAAGTGAAATACAAAAGGTGAATATTTTAGCTTTTTTTATATGATTAAATTCATACAAGTGAAATTTTAAAACCATATTTATTTCACTACAAAAAAAAAAACATTCAGGAAGTAACCATCGTTAAAAAGTAAATAAAATACAATAAATTAGCACCATTTTTCATTAAAATGTATCCACAAAAGTTATTGTTCGCTTAGTATTCCGTTTATCCATCTCAAATAAGACGAAACTCGGGTGTAGACTCCAGGGAAATTTTGAACACCACACCGGAATCCAAAAGAAACAACCCCGACTTGAATCCATCTTTCTCCAGTTTGCATAACCAATGGACCACCAGAATCACCCTGTATAAAAAAAATTAGTATTTGTGGAACATATTAAAGGTAAGGTAAGGTAATCGTTTCTGACTGCCTATTTCTAGCCTCCTTCAGGAGCTTTAACACAGCCAATAACGCCTCGTATTTTAGAACCCTGGTCAAGTGACGAGGTCGACACCTGAGCGGGCACCCAACGGAACTTCGAGCGACATCGTACGCTAACGCCGTCGGGACTTTGGACTCCACAGGTTTAACGAGCACGTCTGTCCCTGTATACTCGGGCCCATCCGTGATGAGGATTTTCTACTATTTCCAGCACATATCCGATTTTATAGGATGACTGGCAGTAAGTGGGATTCGAACCCCCGCACTCCTGAGAAGGTTGAACCTCTAGGCTGATGCCTTAACCACTCGGCCACGGACGGGCCATATTAAAGGTTATACATGCATAAGGTCATATATAAAGGGCACATATTAAACCCAGTTAGGTGCTAGACATTTAAAGCTAGAGTGGATCCACGATTAAATAATCTTATAACCTTGTTTTACCGAAAGTGGAAATGAAATCAAGGGTTGCTATAACAAGTTCAAAATATAAAAAATATGATTGGGTCGAAGAACGTTGCACCGCAGCTGTCTTGAGACAGTACTGAAGAATTTTAGAAAGTATATACACCCTTGACGCTATTTTCTAGAAGTATATATACGAGGGCTGTTTTTTTTTTCAACCTCCGATGGGCTATAGCAAAAAGACGGGTCAAGATACAAAAAAGATATTTTTTACCAAACGTAAAGTACAATACTGCTTATTTCTCCATATAATCACCTTGACGATCAAAGCATTTGTCATTTTTTTAAACGAAACCGTCACAACTCCCTCCCAATCATTGGCGGCTACATTTTATGAAGAGGGTATTTCAAAGCTTGTTTACAGGTATAACAAATGCATTAATCGCCAAGATGATTATGTGGAGAAATAAGCAGTATTGTACTTTACTTTTGGTAAAAAAAATCTTTTTTGTATCTTGACCCGTCTTTTTGCTACAGCCCATCGTAGGTTGAAAAAAAAACAGCCCTCGTACAATTGATATACATACTATAATTGGACAAAAATATAGCATATTCATAGCAAAAAAACATAAATTTTGCTACTTTCCACTTCAGAATCCCTAAGTACACTGGGATAGATGTGCTCGTTAAATATATGGTGTGGAATCAAAACTCCCGAAGGGGCGTTAGTGTACGATATTGCACGAAGTTCCGTGGGATGCCATCTCAAGTGTCGTGTCGACCTCATCCCTTGATCGCGTTTCTAAATCACAAGGCTGCGTCAGAGATCCTCACGTAGCCTGGAAATAGACAGCCGGTTTCGCACAAACTGAATAAAAACAAGTAGGTTTGTAACAGAATCTGTCACTTAACTAGCTTCTACACAACAGTTGTGTTTAACAGGTAAAAAGGCGCCAAACACAGCATTAATTCTATATTAAACATTTACATGCTAAATTTGGCTAGTTTCATTTATTTTATTTCGAAAATTCCATAATTATTACTTATCGTTTGCAAAAATTAATTTATATTTCAAGAATAAATATGTAATATTCCTCGCTTTTAATAAAATGAAAATATTTCATATCAACATACAAAGAATCTCGTAGTGAAATATATTTGTCGTCATTTCAAACTCATCGATGTCGCAAAAATAAATTTATTTTAATTTATTGTCTAAAAGAATTAAAGTTTCTCGAGCGATTGTTGCAATGGCAATGGTGATTTAATTCTAATAAAATTGGCTTCCTATGCTTTTTAAATGAGCATTAAATTTTGCAGTTTTTTAAATAATTGAAGTACTTCGAATTCGAATTCTTTTCTGAAATTTTCGATGTATTCTAATCTCGATGCGCTGAATTTTTTAACGTATCACACTTGTCCGTAGCATTTGTAGTTTGAACTATGAAAGTGGGTGACGGACAGACAGACAGACGGACTGAACGATTATAATACCTTCCACTTTTTACGTTATAAACGTAGTGTGGAAGCTAAAACACAGTAAGTAGTTATAATTTTCATTACCCGGGAATTCAGAAATCAAAAGCTACAAAGAACACACATCCTTTCAAAATCTTTAAAAATTGATTTCTGTATTTTTAATGAGACATAAATCTACACGATTTGGAACGTCAGAACATTTTCCTATGGTGCTGGGAAACATTGATTGGAACTTAGGTAATTTCTTAAAACCTTTTTTTTTTTGTAGCTTGTAGATTTACTCACTCACCTGACACGCATCCATCCCTCCCTTAGGTACTCCAGCGCACAACATGTTGGTGGTGATACCTTCATAGAGGGCGTCTGAGGTGAAGTTGCTGTACGAAGCCTGACAGCGGCTTAGTGGGAAGATCTTAATGTGCACCTCCTGTAACCGCTCGCTCTGCGTCCCACCTGAAGAGACCATGGAATAGAGATAAGAATGGAATCGAACAGACTCGGCAGCCCCATTCAATCCTCGTGGAAAAAGTGTAGCAAAAATAAACCACCGTGACGCACAAGAACTTCTATTAATTTGTTTGTATTCTCAAACGAAAGCTACTAGTTGCCAAAAGTAGCAAAATTTCGCAGAAATTCAGCGATTCATCTGCAGGGCCCGATCATGACTTAAGTGCAAGGTAAGCCTGCTTTTGATTTGGGGGTTCCCATTGCATAGCCCCAGGCTAATACATGGCAGCTAATAAGCCAACAGACATATAATGGCAAAACTCAATGGCAAATCAAATTGAAGGCAATGGACTTTTTGCTGTCGTAATTGTATATATATATATATTGTTATGTTGTTAATCCAATATTTAAAAGCAGTAGGTGATAACGAGTTTTTTCTTCCTTTTTTTAAGTTTGATTTGGGGCCCCCTTCCCTTCACAATTTAAAGAGGGAGGCCCGGGCTTCCACTGCCTATTCGGTGATCGGACTCCGCATTTGGGTCTCCATTCTAACTTGTCCTTTTATTATATGTTACTATATATGTCTTATCCTACAACTTGTCCGTCATTTTCAACAACAAAAATTAATTACCGAGAATAAAATGAGACGTTTCGTACAGAAATATCATTCAGATTGCTTAGTGTATTCGGTTTGTCCAGTCGTATAGCATCCATTTGGCACTTTTTAGACGGTTTCACTTCTTTTTTCGCGCAAAATATCTAGCTTATTCTTACCTCCATGGGATAGACTGAATATCTAATGGTAAAAAGAACAACAACAAAAAAATGATGAATGCAAGTTAAATTCCAAAATTTTTTGGATGACTTATCTCGACTTAGGCCTCAAACCGCCTCACGAGGGCAATGGAGACTCATATTGGATTTGACCAGACATAAGCATTTTATGTATAAGAATTAAATGCAGAATTAAATTTTTATTAAAAGTATTGAATAATACATCCAGTTCAGAGAGTCGTTAAAAAATGGCGCCGTTCTTATACTGCTCAGTTGTCAACCTACCGTAACTGGTGAGACCCCAACCAGTCAATGTAACATTCGCGTGGGAGGTGACCATCTGGATCTCTTGAGTGGATGGCAAGCAAATTGGAGACACTTTTTCGTTGAACCTCAAATCCTCGGGTAGGATAGCGACCGCTATGTCGTGGTAATGCACCTTTGGGATGTACTGATCATGAATCTTGATGTCTATCACAGGCAGTTGACCAAAAGAAGAGGACTGTCCACCGAATGTAGCGTTAGTGGAGCCAAAGTGCACGAAGTATCTTGCGCCCCTAAATAACGAAACAGAATGCATAGCACAATGATACCAGCATTTAGATAAACGAGTAGAAATTCATAAACTTATGACAACTAGAGTAAAACATATTGCGACCAGGATATAGCCTGGTTGGCAAATTATTGGACTTAGCATTCCTTTAGGTTGCGAGTTCGAGCCCGGCCTGCCGAATGAAGTAGCAATGAACTCTTCGGCACTGAAGACTCCCCATGTTCGCTAATAATGACTGACGCAAGTTAAAGTCCGTCGTGGTCATAAAGTTCTCCAATATAATGTCTCTGGTCATATCATTGTGATGTGACCAGAGACATTATATAAGATAGGTACATTAAACTAAAAGGCAGCCTTTATGCGCTGTATGGCGCACGGTATATAGCTAATATTATGCGCTGTATGGCGCTGCGCTGTGTGGAGCTGTATGCGCTGCTTATGCGCTGTATGGCGCACATTTCTCTTGAAAACAAAAGTGCATATAATAAATGCTAAATGCTTGTTCTTACTGATTTCTATTGTCAAAGCAATGGGCTGCTGTTAAAACATGGCGCGTGGTAATAAGACTACCACCACAAAGGAATCGCTTTTTGGCTCCATTTCTAGATGAGTGCAACGAAACCTGAAAAATAAACAACTTATTAAGTGTTTTCGACAATTTTGAATAACATAAAATGCGTAATGGGTTACTAAATTTACTGTTACCATCCATGGCCATGAAAGCTCGTCCGCATTTGATCCACCAATGACAAAAGACGTTATTTCTCTTTCATCCAAATGGGTGTCTTCTTTGGAATGCCTTTGGCCACATTCTAGATAATACAAATTGCAATTTTACAAGGATTATTTACACAGTGTTTTTAAGTGAATAAAAAATATCTTTCATGCTCATTAATGAGAATAAGCCAATTAGAATCACCCAGTAGATGAAAAAAAAAGTCTTAAATACTAACATTGAAAACAGCTAGAAATAAATTTCTTTTTTTGGGTACGTTTTCAACTATGCATAAGTTTTAGATATTTGCCATAACAAATAATGATTAAATATGAAATATTTTCTAAATATTAAGAAATTGAATGAATCACCCATTTGTGAAATTGGTTTCACCACATTTCTTCGTGTAGTGCTACGTCTAATTGGTGACATAGTCGTAGTAGTTACTACCCGTCTTGTAGTTCTTGTACTACGTGTTGGTTCTGTAATTCTGGTCGTTTTTGTAGTTCTGATGGTGGGTCTAATAGTAGTGTTGTTTGTAGGTCTTCCTCCAGGATTTGTATATCTGTCACCATCTCTTTGGGGCATCGCAGTAACTATATCATTCCTTGTTGGTTCTGGTAATCTTGTCGGTTTCGGCTGTCCTGGATAAGCTGGCTGTACCGGTTTGGGCTGCCCAGGATAAACGGGCTGTACTGGTCTGTTCGTAGGCTTTGTCGTAACGTATTGATTACTTTGAGGCGTGGTTTTGTCATCCTTCGCCGGATTCAACCACGAGTCTAACACCGGTTTCAACACGCCATTTATTAATCCCTTCATAGGGTCAACAACTGGTGGCTTTGGTACAGGTTTCGGGACGGGTTTAGGCGTGGGATGCCTACCATGTCCAACCACCAACCTCACGTTGGCGTCAGTTCTATCTGGACAGCAGTAGAGATGTCTATGACCTTCGCACAGTTGAAGTTCGTAGTGAACCTGGTCCGCAGCCCAGCACCTCGAAAGGGTATGACATTCGCCTTCCATTCCTTCTGGTGTATCACATAAGTCAACGAATGGCTTTGGCGTAGGTTTTGGGGTGGATTTAGGTTTGGGATGCCTACCGTGTCCAACCACCAACCTCACGTTGGCGTCAGTTCTATCTGGACAACAGTAGAGATGTCTATGACTCGCCAGCTAGTCGTATTGACGTGTCCGCAGCCAGCCTCGAAGCGTTGACATTCGCCTTCATTCCTTGTGGTCACTGTCACAAGGCTTTGCGTATTGGTGATTGGTTGGGTGCCTACCGGTCACACCACTCACGTTGCGTCATCTACTGGACGCAGAGAGAGCTATGCTTTGCACAGTTTAGTTCGTATGACATGGTCCGACCACACCTCGATAGGTATAACATTCTCTTCTTCTCTGGTGTGTCACATAGGTCAACGTATGGCTTTGGAGTAGGTTTTGGGGTGGATTTAGGTTTGGGATACCTACCGTGATGTCCAATCACCAACCTCACGTTGAAGTCTGTTCTATCTGGACAGCAGTAGAGATGTCTATGACCTTCGCATAGTTCAAGTTCGTAGTGGTCGTGGTCCGCAGCCCAACACCTCGATAGAGCACGGCATTCGCCTTCCATTCCTTCTGGGGTGTCGCATAGGTCAACGTGGGTTCTCGAATCTAATTCGGAATGCCTATGTCTGCGATTTGGAAAGTAAAGCCCTGTCAAGTATAAGAACATATAAGTATTTTGTAGCTTAAGCCATAGATTACGTAATTTCCAGACTGGCAACGCAATCTGCAGCTTAGCGCACTTGTAGTTTATTTACGAACTAATATATACTGAAAGATTGATTTGTTGATTGGTATATTGGAAATTTCCGATTGCAGCACTACTGATTCTTCTTTAAGCATTAATGTTAAGAAAAAACATTTCATATATGAAATTAAACCAAAAGAGATATTTAACTACCACTTCAACCATTTTGATCCATTAATGTATTACACCAAATTGCATAGAAAAAAGGAATGACAGTATTTCAAAGGCAACGACGCATTGTCGTCAAGTGCAGTTCCGAAGAAAACTACAGATACGCTAGTGGCAATGGCAATTTCATTATAGAAGAATGGAATTTCAATTGGAGTAGCATACCTATAAGTATCTTTAATCTATGGCTTAAGCAACGTTGTAGTAATATAATTATATAGCAGAAATAAAGTTTTATGCTTATTAAAATAAGCTATATTAACATTACTAAAAGATATTTTTAATTTACTTTTATTGCATTAACCCTTTATGACACTGTATTGCACACCTGCAAAAAACACAAAAAGCCTGTGTACTTTCCCAAGCTAGTTTTATAATTCATTATTCTATTATTTCGTAATTTGTTTTAGTCAAGCTCCAAATTTGTGAAAATTGGGCTTCGTTTTTTGGAAGGAGTCCAAAATAGCACTTGTATACGTAAAGAGAAAAGGTGCAAATAAAGTTTGTTTTAATTTATAGTTCTTATAATAACTCTCTTCGTGTCTCCGGCCTTACAATTTTCGAAGTAGAAAAACCAACGTTTATCATTTGCCAGAAATCAAGAGACGGACTATCTAAAGTTAAAGTTAATTATTGTTCAACTAGTTTTATTGCAGGATAATACTGATATGATTTTTTAAAGGTTAATTTCACCAACTACACAAATTGATGCAAAGGATTGTGAAGTAAAAGACAACTAAAACGAAACAAGCACAATTTTCTCATTAATAACTTATAAATTCTTATTAACTTTTTTTGTTTAATTCGCATTAAATATTTTAAATTCTGGTAAAATATTTTATAAATTCCCATAAAATTATTTAAACAATACTTTTATTAAAAAAATTAATCTTTTTTTACACCAATAATTTTTTCATAAGTTTTGCAAAAGTGCAACTAACGATTTGTTATTTTGCTCAAAAAATGAGAGTCAAGATTTGCTCAATGAATTTTAAATATTCTGTTGCACAAAAAAAACCTTACCGTAAAATCTAGCAGTAAAAGTAACAGGTATATCAAAAAACAACAAAACTAGAAAAGCACATTTGATATGTTTCAGGAACTTTATTCCATTCCTGCAAATAAAAATTAAGAAAAATTAAATTGGCTAGTTATAGACGTATTAGGAAGACAATTTTTAGACTTAATCCACATATTGAAAATAACGTATGTCTCAGCATACTGGGTGGGATATTTTTCTGACAACTCGAAAAAGAGTAATGCAACAGTTGATATTGTAGCACCTTAATTTGTATTTATTTTACTGAGTATTATATGCTTATCCCCAACACTTCAAGTCATGTCTGTGGACTTAAACAAAAACTTATATTGAATTCAATATGTGGCAGTATAACGTAGTGTCTAGGACATTTCAGCTTCATTTGCAGCCATATTATATATAGCAAAATCAAAAAATCAATTTGTTTTTAGCTTTAAGTCATTTTTTTGTTCATCAACGAAAATGTGAAAAAAAAAATTATGTGTAAAAAGTACTGAAGTTACCTTATAGTGCATATAATTACTTTTAAATGTGTTTTCATTTATTGAATGGATTGAAAGTCGTGTAGTGTAGTGTTACAGAGGTGCCGATCCCCCTCCCCCCAGAGCTAACGACGCACCCCCCCTAGAAAATAATAATTACCCCCCCCCCCAAAAAAAAAAAAAAAATGGTGAGGATTTTTTATTTATATGGGCTAATGGAGTACCTAACCAAAGTAGCCTCTAACTACATCTTTACGGTGTATATAGAAAACATTATAGTAAAATGACATTTTAAGTACCATATCAAATGGGGTAACTGGTAACTTTGTTCCAAGAAATAAAACCCTAGTACTGACTTTCTTCTTAAATATTTTCTACTGGTAGCTCAAAGCAGAGTTGCTACTAATCGAAAAAGGGAAGCCCCTTTTGGAATATCTTTTTTACACCGGATTACAAGCTATTTTTAATTTTCACTTAAAAAGGTTTTCTTTCAGCAAAAGCTTACGGAATCTAAATAATTGGTAAAAATTCCGCGCAAAATTTATGTAATTATATTATTTTTTAAATCAATAAAAATAGCCGGACACGTGATCCAATCAAAATCGACTTCGAATTCATTCCCTCAATTCTTAATGCATAAAATAGTTTATCTACGTATAGCTTTTTATCTAATACAACACATTTGACATTATCAAACAAATCAGAATTATTTTATATGTTTACAGAGGTAGTTTCACTTAAAAAAACTAAAATTTAAAAAAATTTCAAAAGTTAAATATAACATAATTCTTACCGTGAAACTCGGAATTGAACTATTTAATTATATTCAATCACCCAGACTTGATACAAGACGACAAGTATTTTCCTACTTATTCTAAAGTAATCATTTAGTTATTTTGGCTACGAGTCTAATTTGGCGGGGAAAAGTCAGAAATATTATCCGAGGGTCATTAATTCCTAAAATTGTTATACAAAGTTCGAAAGATTTATGAGCCAGCTGCAAAATATGGCGGGAATATCTCATTGATACCATTGGCAAACTATGCGAACGTCATCAATTCACCGAAATGTTTTATAAACTGCGTGAGATTTATGCGTGTTTAAACTTTGTTACAGTGATCGGATTGTTTATTGGAAATAATTGTCAGAAATCTTGGTCTGGTATAGACGCCATCGAACACATAATTTATAACTCCTTTTTTTCCTGGTGTTGCTTTGATTTATGGTTACCCATTCATATTCTTTGAAAGCAAAAAAATATACAAAAATCAGAGCCACTTTTGATTTTCTTGCCACTTTTTGTGTTTTATTTTAAACCAAATAAAAATTCCCCAGTTCTGAGCCCCCCCCCCCCCCCCCCCGGTGTTGCGGCGGGGGGGGGGGGGGGGAAGAGATAATTAGTATGAATAAGAGTTAGCTGAGTTTTTTGTTATCAAGATTGGCAGTTTATTAATAAATTTTATAAAAAATTCAACCCCCCCTAAAATTTCAACGACGCAGTCTGCGTCGTTGAAATTTTAGGGGGGGGGGGGGGTACTACACTACAGGGGGGGGGGTCCCCCCCCCCCTGTAGTGTTACATACTCCTGAGTCTTTATAGAAGAAAAAATAATGCGACAACTATATAGGATGAAATACCATAAAAATGGTATTTCATACCTATAGTTAATGTAGCTCAGGAAAAATAACAATACCGTTTATAGAGTATTGAACAGAAAAAATTATACAATATTTTCTTTTTTATTCGAATTTTTTTTAGTCTACAGAGTGTGACATGTCACGTCCGTGGACAGTCCCAACCCTGAATTTCATGATTTTGGCAGTTTGTAGCCAGCTTCTAAGATATGAATTCACTTTTTAAATTCAAGAATTAAAGAAAGGAACATTTTAGGAAAATATTAATGCAATTTTATCTTTCTTTTTCAATGTGCATTTAATTTACTGATATTTAATGCTTGTCCCCAATACTGAAGTCACATCTGCTGACATAAACAAAAACTTATATTTAATTCAATAGGTGGAAGTACAACGCAGTGTTTATGTCATTTTTAGTTTCATTTGCAGCCATATTGCATAGCAAAATCAAAAAAGCAGTTTGTTTTTAGCTCTTAAGTCATTTTTTTGTTCATTAAACTTAAGATTTAGTGAAAGGTCAAGATGGGTGCAACACGTATGTGGCTAAGAAATAACTTCTAGGTAAGCTAATCAAATGTCCATTCTTACTTAATTATGTGTAGCATTGGATACAAAGAGCTTAATTTTTTAAACTCTTGTTTCAAATATGAATATACCATGTTTTATATGAATATACCATGTTTTACAATTATTAGACATGTACAGCTGGGGAAAAAAAACGATCCACCCTTCGTTTTTCGGCTGCTATTGGTCAAGGAATTTTGTGAAAGGTGTCATTTTTCAGGAAATAGCGTAAGGAATTGGGAACTGGTAACCAAAATTGTATAAGAGGTCGTCTACATATTAAATTGAGTACCAACTTTGAAAATTCCGATGGCAACACCCAATTTTTTTAATATAAAAATGTTTATCATCCTTAAAATACCCCAGATCCAAAAGAAAATTTATTAATTTGCTTTATTTGTTGAGATATAAGCATTCAAACTTGAACGCCCATAATGTTAAAAAAGTTTCACAAACTTTTATTCATACCTCCACAAATAAAATGAATTCAACCAATTTTTTTTTCATTATATACTTCTTAATCTTCCAAAAACAAATCACACAAGTTTTTTCATCAATTTTTCATTTTTTATTATTTTTTATTTAAATTTAAATAAGAAAAAATAAAACATGAATAGCAACCCCAAATTTTTATTACATAAATCGATAAAGTAGATCAAGTAGAACCAAAACCCCGAATTGTTTAATTCAACAATAATTATTTGCCGAGTTATTGTAAAAACACTGAAAAAAACGAATTTTAGGGACCGTGTAAAAAATTACTTAGCAAATTGGATCCTAACTTGCATTATCGTTTGGTGGTTGAAAAGCGTTTTTGGTAAATATTTATTCAAATTATTGATGTCTGTCAAATGTCTAAAAATATTTTCTTGTTTCAAGTGCATACAATGTATTTTGTTTGTATAATTAACATTAAATTATATCGATTACTATGTTTTTGAATGTATGTTATTTCCAATACAATTTCAAAATATGTGTTTTTATTAAAAATTAAATACTTTAAAATATTATTGGAATTCGGTGTTTAGTATATTTCTTTGTTACCACATTGATTATTTTAAATGATTAGTGCCCACTGCCTTAGTTAAAAATAATTGCCAAATCATTCTGCGTAATTTTATTTTGCTTTCCTTAAATATCGTGTTAAGATCATAACTCTCGTTTTGTAATATGTGGTTTATATTACCGATAAAGTGAGCCGGGGTTCCGGACACAATCCTGAAAGCCAAAAAATACCGACAAGCCAGAATCTCGAACGCCGAAATCCCGAAAGGCTATAATCCCGACATAGACGAAATCCCGAATGGGTCGAAATCCCGAAAAAATAGATTTTTGTCCATTTCTCGATTTAAAAAATATATATATATTAGAGATTACTTATTTACTTATATTTATTTAGTTATTTAGTTATTATTTAATTCTTAGTTACTACTTATAATTTAGTACATGTATATCTATATTAGTCACGTTAGTTAGTCAGTCAGTCGGTTAGTTAGTCAGGTCGGTTAGTTAAGTCCAGTTAGTTAGTCAGTCAGTCAGTTAGTCAGTCAGTCAGTTAGTCAGTCAGTTAGTTAGTCAGTTAGTTAGTCAGTTAGTAGTTAGTCAGTCAGTTAGTCCGTTAGTAGTCAGTCAGTCAGTAAGTTAGTTAGTAAGTTAGTAGTCAGTTAGTCAGCCAGTAGTCAGTGAGTCAGTCAGTTCACTGACTAACTAATTGACGTAAGTTAGACTAAGTTAGTCAGTCTGGAATAACTAACGAAGTGACTAACTAACTGACTAATTGACTAACTAACTGACTGACTAACTAACTGACTGACTAACTAACGGACTGACTAACTAACTCACTGACTGTCTAACTGACAGACTAACTGACTGACTAACTAACTTACTGACTGACTAAACTGACTGATAGCTACGGACTGATAACTAACTGACTGATAACTATTACTGATGCTAACTAACTAACTGACTGACTAATAACTAACTAACTACTAACTACTGACTGACTAACTAAGTGACTAACTAACTGATTAAATAACTAACTGACTAAATAACTAAATAAATAAATTATCTCTAATATTTAAAAAAAATATCTCTATATTAAAAAATCTCTATATTAAAAAAATCGAGAAATGGACAAAAATCTATTTTCGGGATTTCGACCCATTCGGGATTTTGACTCATTCGGGATTTCGGCTTGTCGGGATTTCGGCTGTCGGGATATGTCCCAGACCCAGTGCGCCGAATTTTAAACAAACTTTTTGTAGCAATATAAATGAAACAAAAATTTGCATAAAATGTAAAACATAAATGTAATAATCATGTTTGTCTATCTGATTGTAACTAATCGTATTTGAAAATCTGTTCGTTATAAATAATCGTATGTGTGACTTAATTTAAATTTAAAACTTGTTCTCGTCTACCTTTTATTTTATTTCTGAATTTTAAAATCTAAAATTAAAAAAAAAAGGTAAAAACATAAAAAAAATCATAATATTAGTAAAGAAGGTTTAATTCTAGCATCTTTTGGCGAGATTATGGTAACCCTTTTCTTAGCTTGTCGTTTCGAAAAGACACCCTAAATATTACCTTTTTCAATTTGGAGATTTCCCCCTAATCGCGTTTAAAATTAATGCTTTAATATCTCGGCAAATAATGCAAAACAAATAATTCTTTTTTATACATAGGGTATTTTGAAGGTGCTGAACATTTTTATGTAAAACAAATTGGGTGTTGCTATTGGAATTTTCAAAGTTGGTACTCATTTTAATATGTAGACGACCCCTTATACAATTTTGGTTGCCAGTTCTCAATTCCTTAAGCTATTTCCTGAAAAATGACACCTTTCACAAAATTCCTTGACCAATAGCAGCCGAAAAACGAAGGGTGGATCGTTTTTTTCCCCCCCAGCTGTACCTTGTCACATCCGTGGACACTGTATCTCTACAGACGTGACCAGTTGTCCGTGGATGTTATTATGATGTCTTGCTTTACTGTTTCTGAACTATACTATTTTTGTAATGCTAAATAAGGCATGTGCTTAAGCTAGAGTAACCTACTTAGAAATAAAAGTAATAACAATGGTATGATATTTATTTAATTTAAAAGAGGGGTGATTTTAAAACTGACTACTCTGGATTATTAATAAATTATCCAAACACATAAAATTAAAGGAAAATTTATAAAATTCAGCTAATTAATACATTGCATTCTAAATTATTTTGCTGACTGTTAAGTTGACTGTTAATAACGCCTCACTATAGGTGTGTTTAAAAGTGAATTCAGCTGTTTTAGTTACCAGCTTGTGATTACAAAGAAATATATTCTGAAACTAGTTTTAGTTTCCTGCAGATATTTTTTTAAGATAAGAAAATCAAAAAAGTTAACAGAAACAGCCATGAGCAATGAAACAAAAAGAGGGCGCATAATGAATAATGATTGTGAATTTATCGAGAGAATTGATTCGTTATTTCGCTATTGACCCATCTGTTTAAAAGCCAAATGTTGTAAGCCAAATGTTTAAAGTTAAATTTTAATGAAAAAATTAATTGTATGATCTGGCCAGATGCTAGAGTTTCAATTTACACTGTTCAAAAAAAATAGGAGCACTTTGCGTACTTTTGTTACCCTACAGTCCTAACTTTTTATTTTTTATTCTAAAAATCGAAATTTTTTTATATAGATTCATTATGCATGCAGAATGAAATGGTAAAAAACAGAGGAAAAAATCTTAATTTTTTAAAACTTAAATTTAAGAAAAAAATGGAATCCTAACTTTTGAATAAATTATAACAATACCTTTTTCAAAACTTTATTTGTAAAAAAGTTAAAATCAATATAAACATCTAAAAATGCAAGCATGAAGAATTTAGGGTCAATTTATTTAATAAAATTGCATTGTAAGGTGAATTTTATGTTACCATGTTTATCCTAGTTTTATTTAATTAAAACAAACATTATTTAATTCTTCAAAACACATGATTCTTCCACCTAACGATACAAAAAGAAAAAGCTTAACTTAGGGAGAAAAAAAAAATCGCCAGCTGATGATTCCAAATGGAATCATTGAGGGTGAAAGGGTTTAAACCATGCGCTCCCCTAATTTTTTAAGAAACACATAAAAAATGTGATTAAAAAAATATTTTTAAGAAATTTCTATAATTTTATTTAATCTCAAAAATATTTCAAATTATTAAAATTTACTCATAAAATTACCTTCAAATCCTGAACAAAAATATATTCTACAATTGATCGAAAGTACGAGAGAATTTTACTAGACTAAAAGATAATAAATAATTTACAAAATTAAATTATAACTATGCAAATTTATCCGGGATTTTTATAACAATCCTCAATATTCCAAACTTTACAATAAATATTTGTACATCAATTATTTTTTTCAAAAAATTTGTAACCAAAACAAATAATCCTGAATCATCGACACCAATGTATCGATAGAATTTCAAATATTTAATCACAACAAACATTCATAGATGATAATCATAAATTTAAAAAAACATTTATAAACAAATTTGTTATATAATCACAGAACATTAAAAATAGTTAATAAAACGAATCAATAGAAACATTAAAATCTCGTGCGTAAATAAGCTAAAAATCCGGTATTTGACGTACCTTGTAGCGACCATGTTGCTTGTAATACTAAAAATGTTGAACTCGCTTTGTCAACTGTCTTATCATCTAGGAAATCTACTTTGCCCCGATGACCCTGTATTTGCCCCGGGTATTGGAAAAACAATCAAACAACTTTGGGGAGACGAGTCGAAGCAAATGGTAATACAGATTTTAGAGATTGCTATAATCTGCAGTATACTGTCTGTTGATGGTTTGTTGGCACCCATGCATGGTTTGTTTGTAAACATACAATTTTAATTCGAATATAAATGAATTTCGTCATTTGACCACGGCTCTAAATTTCTAAATTACTGGCTGTTATTGGCTGTGTCATAGCTTCTCATGAAGGTTAGGAATAAACAACCGGAAACTTTCAACCAACTTATATAAAAAAACGCAAAATGAAAAAAACGAAGGTTGATTCAATTGGTTTTTTTTTTAATTAAAAAAAACGTTGTGCTAGAGCTACACTATGGCTGTTTTAGTATTGAAGACAGACATTCTAATTTAGAGTCGTGGTCAAGTAAAGAGGACAATACCTGAGCTGGCCCTAAAAACGCACCACAGTAAGTGGTGTCACGACTTTGGGCCACGACAGATTTAATGGGTATCAGTCTCATGTACACGACGCTATTTATAGGAAGTTTTTTTTTTACCAGCACGAACCTTTCATAAAATGGTTAATTTTTACAAAATATCCATTTGAGGAGTACCTTTGTTGTAATGACGACCATTGACAAACAGGAGATTTACTTTTTATTTTGAAACTGATTTATGCATACTTACTATAGAAAATCGAGTCTAAATTTCAAACAAACAGTATCAACCCGCCTGTGTTGAGAAACCTGGGATAAAATTATTAAATGTCACGATCTTTGAATGGGTTAAACTAATGAACAGGTATTAAAAGTAAATTTATGTAAAATAAAGCTTTTATTCGGAAAGAGGGGGGGTAAAAAACCATAAAGAATTTTAATGCAAGCATTTTTAAAAATTAAAACCTATTCAATTGCAAATTTCCTAACTAGTGAAATTTTTTTAGAGATAATTAAATGTTTCATGTCTAACGAGTTCTAAAAAACAATCATTGGTTTTTTATATTTTTTTTATCTGTATGGGGTATTTTTAAAAAAAAATCTTACTTAAATTAAAAATCTTATTAATCTTGCAAATGTACTAGGTAAGATGTTGTATGCCTTTAATAATTTATAAGGCACATTTCTACACAAATTTCCCCGGAAATTGTCTCGATTGTAATATAATTAGAGAACACTTAAAAAGAAAAAAGTTTCGGATTACTTTGATTATTATAAAGTACAAGATTTCAACTTTCATAGAATATAATGTGATCTAAACGATTATATTTAAAATACTGTCCATACCATACTCAGAAAACATGCAAAAACTCAAAATTATAAAAAATGTTTTATTTTTGAAAATTTTATAATTTTAAGGCCGCATTTTTTACTGTAGGAAACACAGCGTGAAAACATATCAGCATTCGTGCTTGTGCCAAATTCCCGACCTAAACAGATGCGGAATCAAATGTAAGAAAATATAATATTAATATTATTTAAATGGCATTCATCTTTTTAGTTTTTATATATTTTAAATACTCTAGTATAAACGGATTTTTCCTTCTTTCAGATTTCCTACGATTTCTAGTTTTGACGTATCACACTTCTCTGCAGCATTTGTAGTTTGAGCTGTGAAGGTGGGTGCGGATGAACTGAATAATTATAAAACTAATCCGCTTTTATACGTTTCATCCAATAATTGTAATTCACTTTTTACGTAGAGGGAAAGATAAAAGTCACAGATTCACCGCATGCCCTATTGTCTGAACTTTAGGAATAGCCCCGCCGTATGGTTGCCAGAAAATGCCATATACGTAATTGGAATTATTTATAATCTCGTCGGCCCTATTTTAGAAAGTTATTACTTTCACTTTATGAAAGTGCTGTGCTGTTTACATACTGATAAGGGGGAAATTAATTATTACCAGACTGGATAACATCGTGAAATTAATTGCCTGCACGTGCTTTAGTTGCAAACTGCTTCAAGTTTTGATGGACATTATTTAAAAGTCGCATAATTAAGAATTTTTAAATCTGTTTTAATTTGAATGCAAATTAGGAATATTTGAGGAAAGATGGCCAAGAAAAAGAAAAAGAGCAAAGCTAAAAAGAAACCTTCGACATCAAAATTAGAACGGGAAACATTACAAATACAAATTGAAGATCGTCAGAACAGAATCGAATGGCGGAAAGCCATGCTAGACGTAATAAAAGAAGACATACAACTATCTCAAGAAGTTTTTCAACTCCTACAGAGTGACAAAGAAAATGCTATAATATTGCTTGAAGACGCTCTTAAAATTCAAACTCTAAGAAACGAACAAATTAGGGCAGCTATTCCTGAAGCAGATAGAAAGAAAACGGATTCAGTAAATGCAAAAACACAAGAATTATCGAAATTTCTTCTGGATAATAATGAAAAGAAATATAAAGATTTAGAGGAACTTAACACTTTACAGGATAGCGTGAATATGATAGAATCTTATAGTGTAGATAAAAGTGACCAGAAAATCGTTGAGTTAGAAGAGATATGTGCAAGCGATGATGAGGACAAAAATATAAAGAGAGAAACATTGAGAAGGCGACAAGAAGAAGTATTAAGAGCAGAGATGATAGAGATTTTTGAAAGAAAAGCCAGGGACTATCAAGTAAGCAATTTATTTAATAAGATAAAATATACTATACATACTAAATATAAGAAAATATGGTATATGATATGATGGCTGGTCTGTTCATTGGGCGACGTTTGGCGAGTTGGAAAATTTAACGTAGGGTTTCGCTATACCAATCAAGTTGTACGAAATATGAAGTGGAAAGTTTACCACATTTGGACATTTTCGTTGTTTAGCAACGTAACGCAAATCGAGATCGGCCTTTATTTCATAGCTGTTCCGAAAAGAATAACTTTAAAAAATCGGTATAGGCATTATATGCAACTGCATTCAATATTTATTCATTAAAATGTGTAGGTTCAAATCCTAGTATCCGTTCCGGCGACATTTGGCACGCTTTAAAAAGGTCACCAACATCTAAATGATACGAAAATCTTATTTTTAATAAAGTATCAACATAAAACTTTGTAAAAACCTGATATTTTCGAAATAATTAGTAACAACAAAAAACGAAACTACTACAAATCGCAAACTTCATCGCCCTCCAAATTTGCATCTAAATGACACTAGAACAAGTACTAGGATTTTACACAAAGCTCATATAGCTAAGCAGCTCACTTATTTGGGCCCAAGAAATCGGGATTAAGTAAAGGGAGAACTATCATTGTCCCATTGTATTCTTGTATGAAAATAATTTGGTTGTATTATGACACGTAAAACTTACACGATAATAGCGGTATTTTAGTTTTGAATTTTACTTTCAGGAAAACTGTTCGAAAAAATTAGACAAAAACATTGAAAAAATCGTAGATGAAACAAGATGGTGGAAAGATTCTGGGGACATCTTATGTTCGATGAAAGATTCCTTAGAACAGAAAAATGCAGCAATTTATAGAAAAATTAAAGAAGAAAAAGAAAATTTGAAACAACGGAAGGATAAGGCATTGCAAGTTTCAATTATAGTGGAAGAACAGAAAAGAGAGATAGCGAAATTAGAAAAACGCAATGTAAAATTAAAGCAGGAAGAAAAAGAAGAAGCCCAGTTGTTGAAAGAACAGAAAATTCTTGTTTCTCAAAGAGAAACGGCGAAACAAGATTTGGAAGAACTCAGTTCGAAATTACAAGAATACAAATCAATAACAAAGTACAATGAATATTTTATTCAGAATATCGAAAATAAAATTTCTAAAGCTAAATTGCTTGCCAGTGATTTGAAAGATGTAATAGAAACGGCTAACAATTTAATTACAGAAGACTTAGAACTTCCACTTGTTAAAAAGGACAATGAAATTCCTCAACCTAAGAATATTCTTCAAAACCTTGAATGTCTCTTTGAAGGAGCAACAAAACTTATTTTTGAATCACAACAAAAATAGTACATTTTTGTTTGATTAAAACATTAAAAGCATAGCTGCCTTCTTGAAAATTTTAAACCTTGGATATTTTATATACTATTCACATGCTAAAATATATAGATATTTAAAAGCTTCTGCATTACATTCATCAAAATATAATTTTAAAAAATTATTTGTTATTTATAAAAAAATAGGGTCAGAAGTTTTTAAATGTGCATAATTTGTTTGTGTTATAAAATACTGAATTATAAAAAAAAAATTATGTGCAATAAAATCCAATCGTTACTTTCTAACTCTCCTTTTGTAAGTATTAACTTTTCTCGAATCACATATACTTATATCCTTGTTTCAAGACTTCCTTAAAAATTCCTAAGCAAGTTGGAGCACAAGCTTTAGAATAGGATTGGAGATTCTCCCCAATAAACTTAAAAAATTTACATTCATAAAGAGGCTTGAAGATATGAGTGTAAACTGAGAATTAATTTTATCCACTACAATTTCTGTTGAATTTTAAAATAGTTTTTGTAAAAACAAATATTTTCTTGACCATTTTGGTATTTTTTCTTTCTGCTACCACTAATAAATTCAAGTTAAGAGATGATTTTAGACCTGCTCATAAAAGAACTGCATTTTCCCCTCAAGATTTAAAATAGTTTCACATGAACTGAAAAAAAATATTGAGTGAACTGACGATTATTTTTTAGTCTTCATTGTGAGAACTCTTGCCAAACCCAATTTGCAATATTACTGCAGTTGAAGGGAGCAGTTGCAAAACAGTGCAGTCACATTCTCCGAAGCATAACTAAGATATAGGGTTTGGCCAGTTCATTGTCCTATCCAATTGAATTAACCATTACCAAAAGTTGCCAATGAATGGACCTAACCGTATATCATAGTTATACTTTGGAGAAAGTGAGTTTTGCAACTACAACCACTCGTTTTTTTACAAATACATACTGTATAATTACTAACAAATACATTTGTTTTCCTTTTTTGGATTTACATTTACTAGGTTTTTCCTTCCATAAAATGCACAGTATATTTCCTTCGACTATTTTAGTCTGCAAACCTGGCACTTACTGTACATTCAATAAATTTTTTTTCTTAAATCGTAGTTTCTAGGTCACAGTTTTTTTGACGTTTGTTTTCTCACTTTAATTTTTAGAAAACAGTATAACCAAGCGAGTGATATTTGACATCATGGAGGGGAAGAGAAGTTCAATAAATGAACTTTAATGCAAAAATTTATAATGTAACTCAAGAAATTTTGCCACTGACAAAAAACACACACATTTTCATTTAAATGAAGTCTAAAACTATAATAAAATTGCATAAAAATAGAGTTGTAAAAACATTAATTAATATCCTTATTATAAGGTGTAACAATTTTACAATTTTAGTAAAGGAGAAGTATTAAAAAAAAAAAAAGCTTGTTCAAAAGAGCTAAAGGTTTTTAAACGGCTGTCTCAAAAATTAACAATATTCCCATTGATTATATAAGATTTTAGATGATTTTTTTAGGGCTGCAATAACATTAAAGTAGTAGCTGCATCAAAAGTCGACTTAAAAACTTGGTTCAGCAATCAGTTATGGCAGTTAGCCATGACATTGAAAAATGTCTATTATAGGCTAGTTCCATGCAAATTTATCCTTTCTGTAGTGTAAGTCACATGTCATGTGTAAAAAGTGATTATCACTACAACTTTTAACATTAAATGAAAAAAAATTAGTGGTATCTACACTTATTAAAACCAAATTTGTGACTTGCTTTATTTAATTTGAAAAAATAATTAATTAAAAAAGCTTTTCATCTCCTCTTAAATTGTGACTTACACTACAGTCCCTGGACAAATTATTAGACGCGCTGCAAGATTTCATGTATCAATCAATGATGAATAAAATACATTTAGAAGGACATTTGTGTTCCTAAACTTAAGCTATTGAATAGAAAATACTATCTGCTATACTTAATACATATATCGACATCTTTTTTAATATGACATTCTTTGGTATTTTTTCATCATTACTAAAAAAATACAGTGTGCGTCTAATAATTTGTCCAGGGACTGTACATTTACATGGTATTAGCCTATAACAGATATAATGAACTTCACTTATTGGTTACTGAACATAAATATATGTCATTGTCTTTTATACAAAATATTTATGTAGCTTTAAATTCGAAATCGGAATGATGTTTCTGGTGATGTTTCTTAAGAAATCGAATTTGACGATAAGACTCGTTGCAGAAAACACATTTGTATGGAAAATTGCGATCAAAATCTGGGTGCTGGTCCTTTAAGTGTCTCTGCATATGAGCTTCTTGAATAAAATTCTTCTCGCAAACAACACATTTGTAGGGTTTCTCTCCAGTATGTTTTCTTTCATGTGTCTGAAGATGTACGCGGAATTTAAAGGTCTTGCCACAAACGAAACAAGCGTAGACTGGTTTTATTTGGTGTTTTATAGATTTGTGCCTAGCAAGCACAGTCTGGCTTGAGAACATTCTGTTGCAAAGATGGCACCATACTTTCTCTTCAGGGGAACGTGCCTTGTGGGTCTTCTTAGCAGGCCTCTCCATCTGCATGTGGACGTATTTGTTATGGTTATTTAAATTGTCACAGCGACTGAAATGCATGTTGCATATTTTACAGTGCAGCTCTTTTTCCTTCATGTGCAGAGTGTAATGGCGTTGCAGGTTACCTTTTGTTGCAAACGTAGCGGGACAAAAAGAACATGCAAATGTTTTGATATTGGTGTGAACATTAATGTTATGTCGACATAAAATACGTTTGGAGGAAAATCTCTTTTTGCAAGGTACACAATGATACACTTTTGGAGCATGAACTTCTTTTAAATGTCGAGTTAAACCGCCTTTAGTTCGGAAAATTTTCTGACATTGTTCACATTTTATGTCGTGCATTTCTTTGTGGGTCTGCTTATGCTTGGACAAAACAAAAGAAAATAGAAACTCCTTATAGCACATTAAGCAAGGGAATGTATTTTTTCCCTCTTGGTGCTCATCATAGTGAGATTCAAGTTCTTTTTGAAAAGGAAACTTCACATTACAAATTTCACAAGAATACAAGATAACCCCACTATCGAGATTCATTCTGAGATGGGTCTTCTCGTGTTCATGTAAACGATTTTTATCCAAAAAGGTCTCTCCGCAAACGTTACATGCAAATGAAAAATCGTGAGACTGTTCGTGATTCTTTAAAATAAAACTATAAAAAAACGTCTTGTCACATTTCTTACAAGAATAAGGCAGTATCATTTCATGCTCGTCCATGTGCTTTATCAACTCATAACCGGAAGGTAATATAGTATCACAAAGCATGCAAGTGTAGAACACAGATTCTGGCGACAGTGTAGTGTGTCTTCTCTCATGTCTGTGCAAGAGTAATTCGTTAGGGAAGTGCTCAAAGCATGCATTACAGCTAAATTTCGGAACGTAGTGATCTTCCACATGAGTTTTTAAAAGCGATTTACTTGGCAAAATCTCTTCGCACAGTTCACAATGGAATTCTCTAACGATCTCGTGATGGTCGAATTCTCTAAGAATCTCGTGATGGTCGAATTCTCTAACGATCTCGTGATGATCGAGGTGCTTTTCCAAAGAAGATTCTTTGAAGAAGGTTTCTTCACATTTCGGACACGGAAAGGGTTTGTTAACGATATGCTTGATAAAATGGCGCTGATAATCAACCAACAATTCAAATTCTTCTAAGCATATTGTGCAGTTGTAGTTATCACTTTCCCTATTATCTGAAGATAGATTACTTTCACTGTCAAGACTGCCATCGTCAGACAGTTGTGACATTGATAATAGTTCTTGTGAAGAAATATTGTTCATTGAATTCATATTGAAATTTAAATATTGGTAAACCAAAACAGAATTCAAACTTATTTTTGTTTATTTACTTTTAGCTTTGCTTTACTCCTTTTAGCGGCTTCCTGCTTTCCACCTTATTTCAACTTCTTCTAAATGAAGCTTTAACACAGCAGCAAACGCTTTGTATTTTAAAAGTTTCAGTAATAAACAAAATGACAAAGACGACACAACATGAGCGAATTGAACTTATCCATCTACTGTGTAGTAATTTATTAGTTTCTATTGCATTTATTATTTTCCATTCATACAAATTAATTCTTAAAATTATAGCCCATTTTACAAGGCGTTCCGTCTACTTAAAACAGTTCAAACTAGGGTTGTAAGCAAGTCGAACTGCTCAGTTTATGACGTCAATAGAGGTGACATCCCAAGTTTGTGGAGGGGTAGTCTGATATTTATGGCTAATGTTGGCATAATTTTACAGTATTTCATTTGAATTGAAAACATTTATTTGAAAATATGCACATTGTAGAGGTACCGATATAAATGATAAAATCAAACCGTAAAATACGTTTTTGATTCTAATAAAATATAATAGTGATGGTTAAACAAAATCTGATTTAGTTGCAAAAAGCATTAGTTGTCCTGAATTGTTTTGTAACTTGGAAACATTATTAAAATGGATAACATTATTAAAATGGATTAATTTTCTGTGGAAATTATGGACAAATTATGGGCTAAAAGTTAAAACATTGACTGACAGTGGCCTTACTATACAACTTTAGAAAAGTCTTTGCCTCTAGTCACAGAATTAAGGGATGATTTAAGGATCATACCCCCACCCCCCCTTGTATTCTGGCGAATTTTTATTTGGTTTAAAATAAAACACTAAAATTGGCAAGAAAATCTTAAGTGGCTCCAATTTTTGTATATTTTTTTTACTTCAAAGAATATGAATGGGTAACCATAATCCAGAGCAACACTAGGGGAAAAAAGATGATATAAATTATGTTCGATGGCGATGGCGTCTACCAGACGAAGATTTCTGACAATTATTTCCAATAAACAACCCGAGCACTATAACAAAGTTTAAACAATTACAGCTAGTAGACTTGTGGTAGTTCACGACACACGCAACCTCAATATGCCATCAACAACTAGGTGGCACTGATTTACCATCTCGTTCCTACCACCATTCTTGATTACAACGTTTATAGCAGTATATAAGCCGAGGTAACTCATCTCCACCTGAGGATCCTTTTGGTAGACTTTGGGGTACTGAGGCAGCTACAGTGGTGACCCGAGGACGTGATCGTCACCCACTCCAACGACGCTTCTGCTACGATGCGCTCAACCACGGTTGCTCACTTGCTGCTAATACACTCAACGCTGCACGCAACTCAACTCAATGCTCCCGCAGCTCAACGGCCAACGCTGGCACAACTCAACCGCAGCTCAACGCACAGCGAAGCAACCCGCACACAGTTCCTAACCTCGTTTCTCGGAGAGGAGTGGTGTGGCAGTTCACGACACACGCAACCTCAATATGCCATCAACAACTAGGTGGCGCTGATTTACCATCCCGTTCCTACCACTATTCTTGATTACAACGTTTATAATAGTATATAAGCCGAGGTAACTCATTTCCACCTTGAGGATCCTTTTGGTAGACTTTGGGGTACTGAGGCCTGCTACAGACTCATAAATCTCATACAGTTTATAAAACATTTCGGTGAATCGATGACGTTGTTTGCCAATGGTATCAATGAGATATTCCCACCATATTTTGCAGCTGGCTCATAAATCTTTCGAACTTTGTATAACATTTCTATGAATTAATGAACTTCGGATAATATTTCTGACCTTTTCCCACCAAATTAGACTCAAAGCCAAAATAACTAAAAAAATTGATTTAGAATCAGAAGGAAAATACTTGTCGTCTTGTACTAGGTCTTGTGTCAAATGTGCGGGTGATTGAATAGAGTTAAGTAGTTCAATTCAGAGTTTTACGGTAAGAATTTTGTTTAATATTTAACTTTAATTTTTTTAATTATAGTAACTTTTTTAAGTGAAACTATTTTCTTAAACATTATAAAATAATTCGGATTTGTTTGATAATGTCAAATGTGTTGTATTAGATAAAAAGCTATGCCAAGAGAAACATTTTTATGCATTAAGAAATGAAGGAATTAATTGGAAGCTGTTTTTGATTGGATCACGTGTCCGGCTATTTTTATTATTTAAAAAATAATATAATTACATAAATTTTGAGTGGAATTTTTACCAATTATTTAGATTCCGATAGCTTTTGCTAAAAAGAAAATCTATTTTTAAAAAAATTAAAAATAGCTTATATAATCCCGTATTATAAAGATATTCAAAAATGTGCTTCCCTTTTTCGATTAGGGGCAACTGCTTTGACCTATCAGTAGAAAAATATTTAAGAAGAAAGTCAGTAATAGGGTTTTATTTCATGGGACAAAGTTACCCCATTCGATGGTACTTAAAATATCATTTTACTATAAGGTTTCCTATAAACACCATAACGTGGTCCACGCCGTTTTTTTAGGGGGGGGGGGGTGCGTCGTTAGCTTTGGGGGGGATAGGCACCTCTGATTCTAGTTGAACTATCGTCGCACTAGAGCTATCGGGGTTGGGCGCGATAATTTGAAACCATAATCACGTTAAGAGCAGACACCTGAGCATGATCCCAACGCAACTTGTACGAGCTACGTCATACACAGCGTCGGGACTTTGAAGCATATTTCACACTCTATCTACACGAAGTGTTATTCGTCAGAATTTTCCGGAACTGAATTTGGCACCTTTCGAATGTAAAGTAAGCTCTTTGCCGTCTGGGCTCCCCAGCCCGGGACATTTCGGCTTTTAATACGATATAACACTGCACTGCGCCATCAAAACCACAGATGCTAAAAAAATGGTACCGATAATTTTTTTACAAATAATTAAAAAAAAGCGAGCTAGGTAGAGTGAAAACAAAATTTTAGTTTTGATTGTTTTCTTAAATAAAAATTATGTTTCTTATATAGTTTTTGCCTCCAAGAAGTAGTAAAACCAGCTACAACCCCAAAACACAAACATAGTTTGATGCAAATTAAAAATAACGTCAGCTTTTTATGAGGAACAAAATGGAAGAACTTTTGTCCCTTTCTTAATTAACAAATAGTAAAACATTCTCATTGTGATGTTTAAAATATGTCACTTATAACTGATTTCTAAAACAATCAGAAATTTTTCCTTAAAATCTAACCCCTGAGGGATAACTTTTTTGGCCAAATTGTAAACTTGTTTTTTTTCTTCATTGGATTTAAATTTCAGATTCTATAATGGGCATATTTCACGTCTTAAGTGACAAAGGTTCTAGCGGTATCATTTTCATTCTTGGTCCTTCAGAAATTTTAGTTGTTTTGGGCACAATACAATTTTTTCTTACCTTACTGAAGTGAATGTTGTGTACAAACTTTTCTTTCAGTAGAACTATAACTTTTCTCTGTTAGTGCCCTGAAAATCAAAGTTGACTTACACAAGAAAAATCAAATTTCCACTTAAAAAAAATTCCCCTATCTTTAAACTATATGAAATTTCAATAAAACTTAAAGTTAAAAAGCTACGCATTAAAAATACCCAAAAGCAATTAAATTTTGAATATGAATGGTATTCGCTCACAGCATCCATTAATGATGCTACGTTTGTACCGCGTAAGAAGAACCAAGAGAAAAAGTGGTTTCCTGTCACTAATGTCCGCCGAGCACACCAGAATACGGGAAGATTCCTATGAAATGAAGTTTATTTTCCCCTGTATTCTGGTAAAATTTTAAGGAAGTTTTCATATGGATTGGAGTAAATGTTGTGAGTAAAATCACTTTCTACACCTCTGCATTTCTAAATAGCACATCTATAATTCTGAACCCTGGGCCTAAAAGGACTTATCAAAATTGTTATCTTTTAAGCTGCTCCGAATCTAATCCTATGGAAATTTTCTTAAGAATACAATGAAGTACTGGCATGTCTATTGGTGCACAAAGTCATCTTCTTGCTGTCAGATTTTCCCTGTACCGAAGTTTGATTTTCCAACTTACAATAAGATTATATCGGTGAAAGCACACCTTTTTCACAGCAATAAACCAACTACTAAAAACAACCTATTTTTCCTTCTCAGAAGAATTATTTGCTAAGTTTAGGCATTCATAACTCTTTTACTTGAAAATACATTCTACTTTTTGCCTTTTGCAATCTATCTGTTCACTAACAGAATAAAGAGTACGAAAAGTCCTTTTACATTCAGGATGCAGAATTATAAAATGCTACATTTAAAACCTTAGGAGCTATAACCAACTGTTTTGTAATAGGTGGCAATTTTTTAATTTAGGCTTGTTATTATTAATATTTTTTACTTGACTCCATAAAAAAATATATAGCATTGAAAATTATAGATAAATTAGATATTAAATATGATTTAGTCACAATTTCTTCTTTTTGAAGAAACAAATATATATTTGGTTATAGAAAACAGGTTCTGAATGTCACTTTGTATCTTCTGAATTTAATTGGTGCTTAATCTCTAAAGAAGGGTTGTATTTAGCATGGTGCTTCTGTAGGCCAGCTTCTAACAAGCAAGACTGTTTACAGTAAGTGCACTGAATTGGAAGCTCAAACACTAATTCCATACCCCTGTGATGGAACTGGTGATGGGCAAGCAGGTGTGGCCTCTGAAGAAAAGTTCTGCTGCAGTATTTACATTCAAAGCTACTGCTTTTACCACAGATCCCACAAGTATAGAGTCTTGCAGAGGTATCCTCCGGATGCTCTTGTATGATGTGCTTACTTAACATAGTGTGGGACATATAAGTTTTCCCACATTCCTTACAAGCTAGTGGCTCCCGATTATGAAGTTTCATGTGGTTTCTTAACCCAGACGGGCGGGTGAAAGATTGGTCGCATTTTTTGCATTCGTACTTGGTGTCAGTATGCGTCAAGATATGTCGGTCGAGGTTTTGCTTGAATTTGAAGGCTAAACCACAAATGCTGCATGGGAAAGGTCTTAAGGTAGTGTGACTTACATTGTGTCGAAGTAAGAGTCTTTTTAACGAAAACGTTTTGCCACACTCCAGGCATTTGAACTCCTTCTCCAGATGTTTGTGCTTCATGTGGATATTGAGCTCCTTTTTTGTTTTGAAACTCGTTGGACAGAGTTCGCATTGGACGTTTTTTAATTCCATATGTGTCATTTTATGCCTACTCAACATAAAGGAAAAGAAGTAAGATTCATTGCACATTGGGCATGGAAACCTGTTAAATCCCTCATGGCTATCATTGTAGTGAGTTTCAAGGTCGACTTTAAGGGGAAACATGACACTGCAGAGTTCACAGGCAAACCGAAGAATGCTGTTTTCATCAAGATGATTCACCAAATGAAGGTGTTCGTGTTCATGAAGACGGTTCTTGTCATCAAATGACTCCCTGCATACATTGCAAACAAACTGCTGTTTATGCTTCAGTAAATGTTTCTGTAAAATATAGCTGTAGAAGAATGATTTTTCGCACTCTTTACAAGTATGCAGGTACACTTTTTCATGCTCGTCCATATGGTCTTCTAAATCTCTCTGGAGGATAAAGCAATAGTCACAGAGTACGCAGCCGTAATTTAGGTTGCCGTTTTCTTGGGCCGATGTATGAGTCCTCTCATGTTGTTGCAGAAGCTGCTTTGTGAGAAAGTTCTGGAAACATGCATTGCACGTAAAGACCGGAATAGAGTGGGCATCAAGAACGTCAATGGATATGTCAACGGCATTGTTTTCATCAGCAATCGGATCGTTAGATTTTGATGTGATAATTTCGTACAAAATAGACTCCTTGGGGATAGACATGGCACTAAATAGTTTCTATTTAAAAAATATCTATATGTTCACACAGTTGCAAATGTTTAAAGATGTCAAGCAAAATGCAAATTAATTAACAATCATGCGGCTTTAAGAAATAAGAAGGAAAGAGGGTAATTTTTCGTTTTTGGCTGTCTACTTCTAGCCTTCGTTATAAGGAGTTTTAACACAGCCAGTAACGCTTTGTAATTTTAAAACCCCGGTCAAGTGACCAAGTGGCTTTAAAACACAAATAAACCAACAAATTACTGTTGAATTTAAACCGTTGCTGTTAATTACTAAATTTAAAAAAAAAGTAATTGTGGCAACTTGAAAGTGGTTCAAAACTACAAAACGTTTACAAATGTGTTAAAACTCTGTACTTGAGCTTTAAAAAAAAGAGAAAGCGCGTTACGACCGAAGCAATAAACCAGCAATACGAATACAACAAACAACAAGCCCAACGAATGTAAAACAAGAACCTACTTTATAAACTTCGAATTTTGTTTCTTGTTTATTTCGTACTTATTTTAAACCTCTAAGTATTATTTCAGATTTCTTCCAGTGAAGAGTTGTCATTCTTACAAAATATGAATGATAGTCTTGAAAATCAAAGTGATGGTCCTTCAGATGATGAAAAAGGCGATGGACCTTCAGAGAATGATGTAGGCGATACCTATTTTTGCACTCTTTGCTTAGAAGAATTTCAATCATTGGTTATTTACCAGCGACATTTTATCAAGCATATCATTAACAAACCCGTACAATGTCCGAAATGCACGAAAAGCTTCTTCAAAGAATCTTCTTTGGAAAAACACCTCGACCATCACGAGATCGTTAGAGAATACCCCTGTGAACTCTGCGAAGAATTATTTCCAAGTAAATATTTGCTAAAAACTCATGTGGATGCTCATTACTTCCCTAAATTTAGCTGTAACGCATGTTTTGATCACTTTCCTGATGACGTACACTTGCATAGACATGAGAGAACTCATACGGCGTTGTCACTGGAATGTGTGATCTATAATTGCATACTTTGTGATGTTAATTTCATTACGATGCACGAGTTGGAAGGTCACATGGATGGTCATGAAAAAATAGCGCCTTATACTTGTATCAAATGTGACAAAACATTTTTTTATAGCTATTGTTTAAAGAAACACAAAGAGGAACACTATTCTGCAGTGTTCTGTAATGTTTGTGGAGATAGTTTTATAAACAAACACCGTTTGCATGACCATGAGAAGTTTCATGTTAGAGAGCATCTCAATTGTGAGGGTGTCATATTTTATAATTGTGAACTTTGCGATGCAATGTTTACTTTCAAAAAGGAGATTGAAGCTCACTATGATGAGCACCAAGATGGGAAACTCCTATTCCCTTGCTTAATGTGCCCCAAAGAGTTTTTACTTTCTTATCTTTTAGCAAAACACAAGAAGACTCACACAGAAATGTGCAACGTACAATGCGAACAATGCCCAAAGAAATTCAGAAGCCGACACCTTATGAGGCAGCATCAAAAACTTGTTCACATGGAAAAAGAACATGTCTGTCCCATTTGTAAAAGGTGTTTCTACTCTGCTACCAAGTTACGTATCCACAGTGGTATTCACACTGGCATTAAAAACTACATGTGTCCATTCTGTCCTGCCAAGTTCAACCAGAAAGCTAACCTGCAACGCCATTACACAAAACACATGACAGAGAGCGAGATGTATTGTGAGATATGCGACAAACACTTTACGCGTTGGGATGGCCTAAACCAGCATAAATTGACCTACCACCAGGATGCAGTGAAATGCCCAATCTGCTACAAGCACTTTTCAAACCAGAAGAGGCTTCGAAGGCATAATCTGAAACAACATCAAATGAAACCAGTCCATGCTTGTGATATTTGCGGCAAGACATTTAAGCAACTCCAAGGCCTTCAGATCCATGAACGGACACATACTGGGGAGAAACCATTCCAATGTAAGGTGTGTGGCAGGGAGTTTAGTCAGAACTCTCATTTATACATGCATTACAAGTACCAACACCCTGGTTATCTCCACTTGCCGTTCAAGTGTGCTTACTGTGAATCTGTTTTTAAATTTAATCGATCTCTTAAAGCGCACCATAACAAGCAGCATCCAGGCTTAGAATTTAAATCTGAAACATAAGCATTTGTTGAGAAGACAATTAAATAGCTCTGTTTATAAACTAAAAATTTGAAAAGAATATGTTTTGAAAGCGATGAATTAACTGCTATGACTAACTGTAAAATAAATAACTTTGCACACAATTTCATGAGAAAAACTTACAAGACTTTTGATATTGGAACTCCAACATTATTCTAATTAATTTTTTTAAATCTATGTTTATAAAAAAAGTATCAGATATATTTTGGCGCAATCCAAATTTTAATTCGCTGTGGAAACAATTCATGTATGAACTGTAAAAGTATACATACTATATTTATGTTTCAATTGAATCATCTGTGCAGTTTTTAGTTGTTTCTTTGCTTCCAAAACAGCAATTTATTATTAAATATTTAAAAATTTTAGGTTTAACAATGGCCATATTTACCACAGATAGTAGTTAAAAATAATATTTTTAGTTCTGTGAACTATCAATCATGTGCAATGTTTTTTTTAATAAACCATATATTAAAAAAATACTCTTGATTATGAAACTTTTTGATTTTCAAATATAAATTTATTGGTGTTTGGTTTTGAAATATCTCCTGCGTGCTTACTTAGTTATTACTATTAGTATTATTTTGCATAAATATTACACCTTTATTATAGAGAAAGTAATTTATTTGTGCATTCTTTCAAAACATATATATATATTTTTTAAAACATATGTTCAAAAGTTTATTTTCACATAACCAATAAAATGTTGTGTATATAAACACAATGCAAAACACATTTGCTTAAAAAAATTAAAACAAGTTGAATAGTACATAACACATACCTAATGAATGTAATTTTTATGCTACATAGCCGGATTTAATTATTTAAAAAAAAGACCCAAGACTTGCTCAATTATTTTAAATATATAATCGCATTAGGTGTGAAGTATGTATGCATGACACATGTTCTTGCAAGTGGAATAGCCTTAAATTTCCACTTCAAATATTTTTAAATAGCATTTTAAGTTTCAGGTATTTTTGAGAACCAGAGGCACACACAGAAAAAAGTGCTCTCTGCTTTAGATTTGTACATGCTTAATTTGTAAAATTCTGTTGTAGTATGTATTGTATATATTGGTTATTTAGAGAGAGAGAGATGTATTTAGAAGTCTATAGTTTAGAAGTATATAGTTTTTGATCAGTAATTCGGTTCAAAAACTATATCATGCTTTTTACAACCAGTTCCCCCTTCTTCACCTATTTTGCCAATTTATGCTTAAAGTGGTTGACCAAGTGCTGCTGCTTTTCTTTTAATATGGGTTATTGCCAAATTGTAGCTTTTATATTGAGATAAAGTAGGTTTGTAACTGTCACCTAGAACCGCTTTCACACACGACATATAAACCTTAGGATTTTAGGAACAAAATTGCCAAACACAGTGTTTGGTTCTAAGTTAAACTTTTTATTGCCTATTTTAATTTACTTTGCCATCTTGCCAATTTAATTCATATCTTATCATTTGCTTATCTCAAAGCAGTTTAAAGAATAAAAATATAGTACAATGGCCATGTTTCATGTCTTGAGTGGCAACAGTTATACAGGAATGAAAATGAAGTCTGAATCTGTTAATGTAATGGGCGGAGCAAACTGTGTCCTACCACCAATCACCGAAACCACTAATTAAACCCAGGAAAGATTCTACGTACATTAAATAAGCCAATTACTCTGAAAATTGAGCAAAATTTATCTTAACATCGTTCTTCATTTGCTAAAATGTAAATTAAAAATGAATTTAAAAAAAAGCAATAAAAAGTTAGAACTTCCCTGTCGCCTTCTCAATACCCTTATAATAAAATATCAAAAGAGATCTCATTCAGACATATACTATATGATATTCCAAATTGATTTTTATAGCAAAAATAAATATTTCTTCAAGTGTAATTTTCATTTTAAATAAAGTTACTTGTGAGTTTAACGAAGTGAAAGCATTGGAAATACGGAATAAATACGGATAATGGTCAACTGAAATGACCACTGTTTATGGCAAAACTTAGCTCGAGCTTTCAGCAAGAACGCAAAGAGGGGTGTCTACCAGATCGAGTGATGCGGATGACCAGTTGGCCTTATTGAGAATGCCGACTCTTTACTAAACTTTTTAAAAACTTAAATAATTGACTTATTTAAAAACAAGATGTTTATTTTATTTAGCGTTTGGAATGCTTATTTTAAAATTAAATATGCTTTAGTTTAAGCTTGAAAGATATTTTTGATTAAATTGCAATTAATAAAATCTTCCAACAAGTGGACCTTCAAAGTAATACAGTTGTTGTGTGTCTTCTTCAATCTGCGGCTTCCCGCTCGCCCATGGCGTGCCATAAGCCACCAGATGACACCATGAGATAAATTCGACTAATAAAAAAATAGATTAAATATTAACTAGTTAAAACTTTTTGACAGTTTTGCTAGCATAAGTTTATCACTGGATATGTATGTAACATCTGCTAAAATGAGTTTACAGACTAAACGACTGCAATACCTTCTTCTACTCTTTACGTTATAATAAATAGTGTAAAAACAGAATGAGAAAGTAAATACATTAGGTTAAAAAAAACAAAAAATATTTTGACTAATAGTAATTGACGGCGCGTTCAATGTTGCTCAAAGTTGGAGTTAGGAGTCAGCTCAGGTGTCGACATTGCATTGCATTGGTTAAAGGCTTCGTGCCAACAGAGGATTGCTTAACAGCTTCTTTCCTTGTATTAGCCTTCTTAAAATGGATCATGTCTATATATATAAAAAATCCCTTGCCAATAAATATGTTGCTTCTATATAATACTCTAGCTTCTATACATCTAAACCAAACCATCCCCATGATGACCTAAATTTAGCTATAGCCTTTTTTTAAATTTCACAAGAAATCAGAAGTGAAGTGATGAAATGTTTTGATGGTTTTGATTTCGATACAGAAATCAGAGATCAATGAATTCTGAAATAGAAGCTATATTTCTTGGTTATTAAAGTAAGTTACTAATAAAAATTAAGTTCCTAACATAATAATAGCGATTTTTACTTGTTTAAAAATATGTTTGCAAGCAGCTTTTAACTGTAGACTTTAACTTTGACTAACGTTTTAAAATGTTCTCCCTCTCTTTCTCGAAAATAATTTTTTTTATTTAATTCAATTTAAATTATGGTTTGCTTATGTAATTATAATAACATATTTATAAGTTCCCTTCAAGCAACTATAGAAATTGTTTGTGGCTTGATGTATAACTGTAAGAATGCACAAGTAATGGCATTTACAAATAAATAGCTATTTAAACTTTTAGCACGAATTTCCATGTCTGTACTTTTCAATAATACTTAAATTTTAACTATTATCGCTATAATTTTGTTTTTGACTAAAAAAATACCATAGTAAACTAGTAGATAACTACGAAACTCATGATGTAAATATTTTGCAAGAATAGGCCAAAACCTTTTCAGTTTATTTGCACGAGTGGCTTATTTTTTTTATCTCAAAATCTAATAACACTACATTAAACATGTGTCCGAGGATATTTGCTATTTCTGCTAAATGTTCATTTTTTTTCATACTAGGGGGCACGCCCCCTTCTCGCTATTGCTCGCCAACCCCTGGGAACTGCTTGCGCAGTTCCCTTTGGATCGCTTCACGATCCAGGCTCGCTTCGCTCGCTCACCGTTCATTGAAATATTTTAGTCTAGCCACAAGGGTTAACCTTGAGGAACATGTCCGGCAATTTTTTCGCCAAATAGGGTAACCCCGCCAAATTGGTATTATGGCAGCCATTGGCTGCGAAAATCGCAACGGATCGTATTTTAAACGAATAATTATCAAATAGTTAAGTTTTTTTTCTATGTATTCTGTTTGTATTAGATAATTTATTTTGCTACTTTCTTTATAAGTTGATCCTGTCCATTTCTTTCATTCAAAGAAATTCTTAAATCGAAGAAGCAAAGAATTCTTAAATCGTATTAATATATTTAAAATAATAAATACTATTTAATTATTAATAGAACTCATTTCCTAAATTATTTTTTGTGCACATTGTTTTGAACTTACAGAAAACTGTTGAGTTCTGATTTTCTTATTTTAAAATATCGCTACGATCTACGATCGCAAATGCCACGATAATTTTTAATAAGGAAATCTTTCATATTCTCTCAGCAGACATTTTCAGTTTTGAGCAGCATTTTATGTAATTATTTGTTGTCATTTCACAGACTTGGCAAACGCTCGGTTTGTTGTCATTTTGACTTGGCGACATTTTTCGACTGGCAGCAAATCCGGACATGGTCCTTTAGGTTAACTGCCTTTAATATCCTTTTAAAATAAAATAATTATAAATTGATGCTTATAAATTAATGGTTATTATTGCGAAAATATTTCGCTGCTCGACTAACATAAATTTGTAAATAAATTGGAAACTGTGGTAGCCATCAACGCTTAGAAACTATATTTAAAAACAATTTCAATTTTTCTTTTTTATTAACAATAGTGTTTGGTAGTTCAGTTGATCGAAATTATAATTTAAATTTTCAAACATTAAACGTCCCTAATATTATGCATGTTAAAATATAAACTTACTGATTCTATCTTAAAGTTGTTGGATTTTTTAAAAAACTAATAACGAATCTTAAATAACACTTAGAGTATATCAAAATCAACTTATCTTTACCTTAGGCGGCATAATATTTATAGTTATTTTTCCCTATTTCAAACCATTTCTGAAGAAACACTTTTTTGTTGTTTTCAGTCGGCCATTTTGAAATTAGTAGTATTTTTGTTCATTTTGATTGTTGCCATTCCAGAGATAGAAATATAAGGAAATTTGGGTGCCGTATAAGAGTATTATATAATATAGATTATAAATACCTAAATTGTCTATTAAAAAAATCCTTTATAGGCTGTATTGGCAGTGTGAACAAAACATCATGGAAGAAAAGGAATTTGAGTAAATTACTCTAGTTATTCAATTATGGCGCACAACGAGGTGAGTTTTGTTATACATATCTCTAAAAAAAAAAGATTTAAAAATATAGCATTTCTTTAGATTTTTGTCACGGTTGCAACACTTAAGTTAAATGAAAACATAGTTTTCTGAAACAGTGTTGATTTTTTGGAGAGGAAATATTAAATATATATAAATATAACTTTTATTAAATTAATGCCACATATTATTACTCAAGTGTAATTAGTTGTTCACTTAAAGTTATCTTGTTCAAACTTTAAAATCTATAAATTATATATGTAATAATAAAGTAAAAGGTATAGTTTAAAATGTCAAGTTCTATGTTTGCCTTTAAGCTTCTCTGTATCGACCATGTTCTGTTATCTTAGGGTCGGGTTTATATATTATTATTTAGCTTGAACTTTCAACTTTAAGTAACAGCTATGATATAATATCCGGTCTCTATTTGGCAATTTGCATTACGTTTCCAAGCAACAAATATACCTAAATGTGGTAAATATTCCACTTTAAATTTCATAAAACTTGATAGGTTTAGAAACCCTATGTTAAAATTTCACTCACTAAAAGTTGCAAATGAACAGACTGGCCATTATATCATAGCTGTGCTTAACCTTATTTTAAGTTAGTGAAGGTTAATATTCCAGCCTCAGCCCTCAAGTTTATTTAAAATCCTTAACAGTTAGATCAACACCTAATGTGATATAATCCTTTCAAAATTAGGGAGCAAGATACGCAACAATCAGAGTCACATTTTCAACTAATGTCTCTTCCTTTGTTAACCCAAAGTCATTAATGACATTTTTATAAATTATGCTTTGTGTGAAAGAATGTTTTTGGCTGCTTGCTTTAGTCCTCTTTACATATCGTCCGTAAAATGACAAAACCACGAATGTGCAAAAACACAAATGTGCAAAGGGATGGAAAACCGGAAACGGTTAAACCGGGTTTTAGCTTCGGATGGACAAAAACATTTTTTTAGCTGAACCAGTTAAAACTGAAGAACCAGTTTGAATAAACATTTTAACCGGCTAAATTGAAGGTTATTGTTAGTTTGCATTATAGTACTAACAGAGCTACACGACGGCAATTGGTGTCGGGTGTCATAATTAAGAACCACAGTCAAGTGACGAGCCGACACCTCTAAACTGAAGGAAAAATTTGACGCAGTAAGATAAATCAATGGATTATGGTGTCAGAAAATATATCATAATGTATTTGTAGTATGGGTTCATTATTTATTAACACTCTCACTGCGGATAATACCCCAAGTTATCAAGAACTATGCTACCGGTAACGCTATTCCATGACACATTATGCAGCAACCAGAATCTTCAGAAATGTGCGCAGGAAAGAAGGAAGTGCTATTTTTTAATTAAAAAAATGGCGTAACTTTTGAATTAAATTTCATTGTTTATAAATGTAAAATGGCATTGTAATATTAATTATTCCTTCTGATATGGCGTTTTTTGCGATTTTTATGTTTTTCAGGAAGTATTCTTAAATCATACCTTCGAGATATTTTTAAGTAGTGAAATCGGTATCTGTTCTTTACATGATTAGTGTTCTAAATTAAGACTCCCGTCGCCAAATCCCTAGTACATCTTAGTACACGTTACAGTACAGTTAGTACACTTAATAATCCAAAGTCCAGACGCTGCGTACGAACTCGGCATTAAAAGCTGCGTCAAATGACTCCTGCACTCATGTGTCGACTCGTCACATGATTGAGGCTCTAAATTACGTTGTTGTTGCCAATAGCCCTCTTGTAGCTCTCGTGTGACGATAATTTAAACCTAACCTAAATAGGCATCGGAATCGTTCAACCAGCCAAGCAACTAGAACCGAATTTTCAAAGGACCGATTTTTAATTACTTTTAAATGGTCACGGTTAAAACCGGAAAGATAAAAATAACCGATTGAACCGAGAAGCGGTTTTATTTTTCAAAAACCGCAAATCCCTAGAATCTGCACATTCGTTGTTTTGTCATTTGACCGACGATATATAAAGAGTACAGGAGAAGAACCCCTTCATCGACTGGGAATCTGTCTGCATCAGGTCTGCTTGGCGAAATGGCGAGTCATCGCCTAAACTGGTGTGAAGAAACAAGTTTTGCCAGTTACAAATCAACCTTTAAATGTGATACCTGAAATTTTGGTTTGAAAAGGTCAGGGAAGTTTTAAATTGTTTTTAAGTAGACAAATATATTATGTTATCAAATATATTCTCTCCTGAAACTGAGTGTAAAGTTTTCCTGCTTTAGCCTCATGGAATTATTATCACACAGCTCATGGGCTTACTATCTCTATGATCGATATTCACGCCAGACACTAGTCTGATGCTTGAACTAAGGAAGAAGGACTAAGAGAGAAACCGAAAAAAATTTATGTATAAAAATATTTTGCTGTTCTTTTTGTTACATGGGTGTAATTATTAAATTCTTAAACGTCTTCTGCAAAACAAAAATAATTTTGTAAAAACTATTTCATTAAGTCGAGTTTATCTTTCTCCCTCTCATGATCTATTATTGAATTGAAATCTTAACTTGTTGTAGACTAAAGTAGTTTGACGGACTTTAATGACAGCCCTCATCATAAAAAGGTATTTTATGATTGAAAATAGCTTTTATAAAAAGAAAAGGTTAGAATCTGGGCATAAATGTTTGTAGTGGTTTTTAATCCACTTCTACCACTAGGGACTCTGATTCTTAGGTCTTGCCTTCCTCAAATGACTTAAGAGCGACACAAATCTACCTTTAAAAGTGATACCTGACATTTTGGTTTGAAAAGGTCAGGGAAGTTTTAAATTATTTTTAAGTAGACAAATGTATTATGTTATTAAATATATTCTCTCCTGAAACTGAGTGTAATGTTTTCCCGCTTTAGCCTCATGGAATGGTACATAAAGCTGGGAAGTCTGCTCAAGCTGCAGTGGCAGAAAGCAGTCAAAAAGAAGAGAGCAGCAAGGTACTGATTTCTGTTCTTAAAAGCAGAGCCTCATCTATAAAAACTCATAATATAGGCACAACAAATTTTTAGGGACCATTAACGAAAAATGTTGTGTATGATTGGCCGTAACGATGGTGCTAGTTGGCCAATATATCGTGTTTTTTGCTATCCTTTTAGCAGCTTTCTTATAATACCTATCAAGTTAATCAAATAGGTCAATGCTTGTCATGTGTCAATAATTTCAAAGTTAAGAGCTAAAAACAAAGAGAGGGTCTTGGAATTTTTTTTATAATTTACTGAAATTTGTGGGTGGTACAGTATTTAACATGATGGAAACTAAAATTTAGGGGGCCCTAAACCCAGCCTTATGGTAGATAAGTCCCTGCTTAAAATGGTGTGTTTAGAAGAAATGTATGTCTTTTAAAAATGGTATCTGTTAGAAACGGATCCTTCGCAGAATAAATTTGCAAAAAAGATAAGTTTTTAAGTATGCAAATGAGACTTAGGTTTCATTAAAATGGATGTTTTGCATTTTATTCCTAATTTTATAGAATTTATTTTAAAGTCCAATAGCTGATTTGTAGCAAAGTAACTTTTTAGTCTTAAGTAGCTGGTGTCAGTAGGTAATGCATTTGTTTTTAAAATCACGCAGAAAAAACATAAATATTTTAAGAAACCCTTTTGGGAAGATATGCTTTTTATATGTGTTTAATGCAGTTTTTCAGTTAATTTTTTTTTCATTAAATTTTCCTCAGGTATAGGATACCTTAAAATTGATATTTTGGGCTTTATTCTTGATAGGATTTTACTTTTATTCTTGTTTATTGCCGTATTTTTATTTTGTACTGATTTTATCTGTTTTAAGTAAGTTATTTAAATTGTCGAGTTCTTGTTAACTTCAGTTTTGTTAAAAAATGTTTTTGCAGAGCTAATTTTTCACAATATTGAAAATCTACAAAAAAAGGACATTGTAATTTTATTTTTTGACAAACTGTCTCTTATGTAATTATGGGTCTAAAATATTTTTTACGTGGTAGTTGTATTGTTTGGGTGATGTTTAAAAATAGATCAGATGCATACTTTATATAATTGGGTTATAATTTTGTAAAATGTCATCTAAGCTAGTTTTCCTTTATAATAACAGAAGCATTTCATTTCAATTTAAACAAGTATTTGGTATCTACATACAACTCATGAAAAATAAATTATAATGTACATTTTCCAACAAAATACTGATTTTGAAAATTATGTATAAAAAGTGTACAGTGGAATTTAAATATTCGCTTTGGTGGATGGCTTCATAGCTTAATGTTTAGTGTATCCAATTCCTTTGGTAATGCTAAGCATCAAGCAATGCTCATATTTAATTTTTATGCTAATTCTTTAAAGTAAGAAAATGAAGCTGCTCTTGTATTAATAACATGTAGATTTGTGACAGTTACTGCCACATCAAATCACTTACATAAATAATATTTTTATATCTCAAAACAAACTTCACACTTACATGCCAATTTGTGTTTCAATTATAAGTTCTTGAAATTCCAATCAATATTTAAAAATGTTTGTTAACTTTATTTGTAAACAAAAAAAAAGTTTGTATAGTCTTCCCATCACTTCTTAGCATCTATGACGTGTGATTTAGACGAGTCCATACTATCACTCGTAAAACGAAAAGGGGTAAGGAAGATTTTTGTTTGATCCAGAGTTAACAGTGTTTGGAGATTCATTGCTTTTGCTGGGCGCATATTTCTTTAAAGTTTAGAAACAGTTTCTCAACTGAAGGGTAGTTCAAACTTGCATCGAGATAATTATTATTGCATAGCTATATTTTAACTTATAGCGGGGCAAAGCCCAAATGCTCGGTACATCGCACATTGTTGTTAGAATTCGGTAATTTGTGAATCTTCAAAAATCGCCAATTTTAGACTTAAAAATTGGAAATTTCAAATTTTTTTAAACGGCAAATATCACGAATATCAGCAACCCAAAAACCTCGAAAGTTTAACACTCGTTAATGTCAAACGAAGTCTGCAGGTATATAGCAAAACTCCAAAAAATCGGTAATTTATGATACGTTGTAAGAAGTAAATCATCGATCTTTCAAATCGCAAATCCACGAAATTTGCTAAATTCATAACTTTAAAATGATCGGAATTTCCAAAATTAGGAAAAAAGAACTAAAAAAAATAATTTAAATATAGTAAAATCTTAAAAATCTGCAAGTTAAAACCTCTAAAAATGGCTAACTTTTTGAAAAACTATAATCATGAATTCTCAAAAATCGGTAAATATATTAACTACAAAATATTATTAAATCTTTTTCTTAAAAAACCCTATAAGTAAGCCAATCAGAAACTTACGGCAATGTCGGTGTCGGCTTTTTATAGAAATTTAATTTTTTAAAAATTTCAAGCCAAAATTAAAAATGAATTTATATGTTGTACGTACACGCATTTTAGCTTCCACACTACGTTTATAACGTAAAAAGCGGAAGGTTTTATAATCGTTCAGTCCGTCACCCACTTTCATAGCCCAAACTACAAATGCTACGGACAAGTGTGATACGTCAAAAAATTCAGCGCATCGAAATTAGAATACATTGAAAATTTCAGAAAAAAAATCGAATTCGAAGTACTTCAATTATTTAAAAAACTACAAAATTGAATGCTCATTTAAAAAGCATAGGAAGCCATTTTTATTAGAATTAAATCACCATTGCCATTCGCAACAATCGCCCGAGAAACTTAATTCTTTTAGACAATAAATTTAAATAAATTTATTTTTGCGACTTCGATCAGTTTGAAATGACGTCAAATATATTTCACTACGAGATTCTTTGTACGTTGATATGACATGTTTTCATTCTATTTAAAAGCGAGAATATTACATATTTATTCTTTGAAAAAAATTAATTTTTGCAAACGATAAGTAATAATTATTGAATTTTCGAAATAAAATAAATGAAACTAGCCAAATTTAGCTTGTAAATGTTTAATATAGAATTAATTCTGTGTTTGGCGCATAGATATCATAATTAAAGTATGATTGGCTGATAACGTGACCTCCAATGCTAACGACGGGACGCGCATGGAGACCAATTAAGAGGGCAAAATGGCCAGTGTTGCTGCCACTTTAAGGAGGAAAATAATACGACAAAATACTTTTTAATTCTAAAATTACAAAAAAAAAAAAAAAAAAAAAAAAATACTAGAAAAGGATTTAAAGTCACTAAAAAGATACCAAAATGCATCTCGTATTTTTACGATATTTTTTTTTGTAATTTTAGAATTATTCTAAAATACTAATATACTCTTTAAACTTTTAACTTAATTTTAGAATTTCTTGTCCTTTTCTAGTATTTTTTTTGTAATTTTAGAATTAAATGGTATTTTTTCGTAATATTTTTCTCCTTAAAGTGGCAGCAACACTAGCCATTATGCCCTGTTAAAAAGCCTCCATGCGCGTCTCGTCGTTAGCATTGGAGGTCCCGTGATCAGCCAATCTAATACTTTAATTATGATCAGCCGTGTCTCGCTCAATGTTAAGAAAACGCGGCCGTTGCCAAAAGCTAGGCGGAAAACTATTTGGCTTCTTTTCTAATTTGGCGCTTTTACTTGGCTCCAATTCTTCCAGCGATTTCATCGATCTATCAATGTTACTAGATAGACCAAAATACTTAGGAAAATGAGGCCACTGCCAGTGTATGTTAGCGACTGTTATTTTTTCTATTTATTTTATTTGGAGGAAGGTGTAGTAAACGAATGTAAACAATATGAAATTTAAGTATTATTTTTAGGAGTAAAAATCAATTGAAAAAAAAAGAATAATTTTAAATAAAATTTATTTGCAATATCGTAAAAAAGAAATTCATTCTTCATAAATAATAATTTCTTAAATAACGTTTTATTTGTCCGTGAAGTCCACCGACACAGAACACAAGAATTGCCCATTTTTCACTTTTCTGTTACTATGATAAAACACAAATTAGATTTACTAGAGAAATTAAAAATAATCCAATTAATTAAAATTATAACTTTCGAGCAGTCTATAAGAGATTTAAACATAAGAAAATTTAAACGTTGTAAATCGTCTTTTGTTCTATGAAAGGAAATAAATGATTTTTACAAAAACAAGTTTTGAAATTTAATCATTTCCAAAAAATTTTGTCTGATAGAATGAAACTTTTTAAAAAGAACACAATATTCGAAAAGTTAATAATTAATTATTTAATCGTAAATGATATAGCAATATAAAATGTTTAACTTCCCTTTTGTACATGATGAATGCTATTACCAAGTCTTTCTTTTAGTGGAAGTGTAAAATTAAAACTCTCGATTTGATTTTTATTAGCAAACGATAATAAATGTTGAAACGAAAATTAATACTATATATTCGACGATTGATTTCTTCGCATGCTTGCTCACCAACCCTCATCATCAGTATTGATTGCACAAGTAGATGTGTGTTGACACTAGATAGCTACTTCCAGTAAAATTTCGTTCGAAAATTAAATTTAAATTAAAAAAATTTGACTTTGGCGGTCAATTTTGTAAAAACCGCCAAATGACGTCATTTCTATTTACTGCGCATGCCCTGGATCTCAAAAAAAAAAACGGCCGCACTTTTTCAGATTCGTAGCCATTGGAGCGAGACACGGCTGATTATATCTATGGTTTGGCGCCATAGATATCATAATTAAAGTATTAGATTGGCTGATCACGTGACCTCCAATGCTAACGACGGGACGCGCATGGAGGCTTTTTTGGTAGGCATAATGGCCAGTGTTGCTGCCACTTTAATGAGAAAAATACTACGGAAGAAATACTATTTAATTCTAAAATTACAAAAAAATACTAGAAAAGGATTTAAAGTCACTATAATTATTCCAAAATACAGCTAGTATTTTTACGATATTTTTTTGTAATTTTAGAATTATTCTAAAATACTAATATGCTCTTTAAACTTTATAACTAAACTTTTAACTTAATTTTAGAATTTATTTTAGAATTAGAATTCTAAAATTACAAAAAAATATCGTAAAAATACTAGCTGCATTTTGGAATATTTATAGTGACTTTAAATCCTTTTCTAGTATTTTTTTGTAATTTTGGAATTAAATAGTATTTTTTTCGTAGTATTTTTCTCCTTAAAGTGGCAGCAACACTGGCCATTATGCCTACCAAAAAAGCCTCCATGCGCGTCCCGTCGTTAGCATTGGAGGTCACATGATCAGCCAATCTAATACTTTAATTATGATATCTATGTTTGGCGCCTTTTTATTATTAGAATTAAATCACCATTGCCATTCGCAACAATCAATCAAGTAACTTGAATTCTTTTAAATAATAAATTAAAAGAAATTTATTTTTGCATCAGTTTGAAATTATGTCAAATATTTTTCACTAAGAGATTCTTTGTTTGTATGTTGATATGAAATGTTTTGGTTCTATTTAAAAGAGAGGATTATTACATATTTATTCTTTGAAATATAAATTAATTTTCGCAAACGATAATAATGGGGTTGTTTCACGGAGGATCTGGCAATAGCTTTGCGGTTTTGTTTGCATGTCTATTTTGATGTTTTCAATAATGTTGCCAGCAGTTTTAGAAGAAAAACTACGAAAAATTACTATTTAATTCTAAAATTACAAAAACATACCATAAAAATACTAGCAAAGCGTTTCACGTTTTTTTAAAGTCACTAAAAAGATTCCAAAATGCAGCTAGTATTTTTACGATATTTTTTTGTAATTTTTTAATAATTTTAAAATAAATTCTAAAATTATAAAAAAAATATCGTAAAAATACTAGCTGCATTTTGGAATCTTTTTAGTGACTTAAAAAAAAAACGTGAAACGCTTTGCTAGTATTTTTATGGTATGTTTTTGTAATTTTAGAATTAAATAGTATTTTTTCGTAGTTTTTCTTCTAAAACTTCTGGCAACATTATTGAAAACATCAAAATAGACATGCAAACAAAACCGCAAAGCTATTGCCAGATCCTCCGTGAAACAACCCCATTATTGAAGAAATAATTATTGAATTTTCGAAATAAAACAAATGAAACTAGCCAACTTTAGAGTGTAAATGTTTATAATTGAATTAATATTGTGTTTGGCGACTTTTTTCCTGTTGAACACAAATGTTGTGTGGAAGCGGGCTGAGTGACAGATTCTGTTACAAACCTACTTGTTTATATTATTTTCAGGGACATTTAAATAAGCACAATTTTTACCGTTTTTTTAAATACCCCTTCGTTAATGTGGTAATAAAAATCTGTCAAATAGAATATTTGCTGAAATTGAAATGTGAACATAAAATATTTAATAATTATCATGATTGTATGAGTTTTCGAATGATTATTTTTTTATAACCTACTTTTTAAAACTGACCAGTTGGTATTACGCTCATAAATTACCTTTCGGTCCGTTGAACTGAAGTAACTGAAATTTTTAATTAACTCGTTGAGAACAGAAATTGCTTCTAAAGGTTTGAATTTGTGCCATTCAAAAGATTTGAAAGTTTCTGAAGTAAAACGGGAGTAATCCCTTTCATTGCCACTCAAATAATTAAAAAAATCCGTGACTAGGGACGTTTTACGTAAACGCATAGTTAGTGTGTATTTACTATTCGAAATTAAAATGGGCGATTCGAAATCAAAGTTTTAAATTCTTTTGCTTGCCCTTTTGTCTGCAGATTTATTTTTAGCCTACTTTTCTTTTTTTTTAATTCGAAAGAATTAAAAAATGAAAGAGTAGGTATTAACATGCTGACGATGTCCGTCCGTCTGTCCATACTCCCCATCCAAAATCGGTTCTATCCGTTGCATCTTAAAAATTCTTTTTTTGTTAGAAAGGTATGACCTTAGATGCCCTCATACTTTTTTTCCGTCTGTCTGTACGTCCGGACGGACATCGGTCTACTATCTGTATGTATCTAACGAATTTCCCTTTGAATTAGCATTGAAATTATTTTTTTTAGTCATTTAAATCACTTTACAAAGCGACAATTCGTTAAATTTTTCAATAAAAATGAGGTTAGTTTTGATTTAAAAATTTCTTTTAATGATGCAGTTTAGAGTAGTTTCGTCTTTTTTTATTAATAAATATTCAAATAATCTTTGAAATGCAAATAAATTAAGCAGATGATAAATAATATCAATTGAATTTGCTAAAGAAAATTACTAGAAATAGTTGATTCTGGCTTTTAAAAATTAAAACTATTACTGGACGTTGTGTTTTGCGAATTTGTTTTCTAATGTGCATAAATCTTGTTTAGAAGCGTTTCTATGGGAAAGTTACTGTTTCACACCTATTTGTTTTTCTATAAGAAGTTCAGTAATTATTTTAGTAACAGGAAAGTAGATTATTTTACTTCTTTTAGAACTTCTTGTTTCCACTCAAATTCAGATAAATATATTGTACTTGTGAGGGTGAAATGCGGTCGGTGTGCAATGCTGATTAACTATATTCATCATTCTTACCGATTGTATTGAAATTGTGGAACTGCCAAGTTCACTATAACCTTGGCCGATTTATTTGTCTGTGGTATACGTTTCCTAACAATAATACCACGTATGTGTGTGTATGTAATGGCAATAATTTTTCAAATTATTATTTTGTCACTTGACCACGGTTCCAAATCACGAGGCCCGTTGCCGCCATTGCTCTAGTGTCGCGTTAATTCAAACCATAACCTAATTATTTTTTTTACTTTATGCACTACGTAAGAAATATTCTTTTATGTTTAACAATGTTTTCTAAGATTATTTCTATTAGTTAAAATAACACTATTTTCGAGTCAAACTTTGAAACTTCATCTAACCGTTAGGCGCCAGTTTTCTTCATTTTTACGGTTTTCAACTTTTTTTTTTGTTCAATTCGATATTTTCAAAAGCTCTCTTTGACTGAATGAAGTAATTTTACGAAAATAAATGTCAAATTAAGGATACTTTAGTAATAAAATTTTCCTATACCCTTGTGAAAAATGGACGTCTACTCAACTCTGTTAGTACGACTCCTAGTCATATTTTCGATTTCTAGGATTTAACAACTGGACACTTTTTTCCTTATTTGTTTAAACCAACAAAGTTGTTCAATACTTCATTACTCCAGCATAATTTTTTACATATATTTTAAATATATGTCATACATCTTAGTATGATCTTTTAAAGTTATTATATATATTCCTCCACAGTTTCTAGCTGCTACTATCCACAAGTTACCACATGAAATTTGTCTATTCAAAATAGTTTCCCATGTATACACTCCTATATAACGTCTTCTCTTTTATATCCCTAAATACGATAATTATGATAGCAGTGACCGTAAAAACGGTTGAAAAGAAGTCCGAGATTATATGTCATTTGCAAATAAGGCATTACCAGCCGAGTGTGTCATCGGTGACTTAAGAACGCGATCATCTTGGACTCAGCCTGGTGATTTTCAGGGCCTGTCTAAACCGAATGTCAAGCGTCACTGGGACTTTTACGTTGTGGCCTACTTCTAAACTTACGCGCATTATTGTTATCTTAATAAAATGCACGTCGAGTGGGAGGTCGGTCGCAAACGGTTTCTTTTATGTGGCATCCGGCCACTTTGTGTTGAGATAGGATGAGAGAAAAAAGATTATGTAGTTTTTTTGTTCATCCGTTTTTATAATAAGCAGATTTTTTTTGTTAAAGTTCTGTTTATATTACGTATTTTTTATGACATAATAACATTCATCTTCATGCAAAGGAAATATACAGAAATTTCAATTTTTTGCTTTCATAATTTTACCTTAAGTTTTTTTTTTTAACCTTTTATTTTTATTTCTTTCTCTTGTCTTTAGAGATTATATTAAGAACCTTAAATAGCAGGAGATGTCAAAAAACAACGCTTGCAAATGCAATCTATAGTAAAAAACAAAACTTAAGATTTTGTTGTGGGGTTGCAAAGCGCCACTTAACAGCGTTGCAAAACTTGTCAATATAGCGATAGTATAGTTTACGTATCTATACATAAAACAACCCCTCTTGACTTAAATAAACTTGTCTTCTAAAATTTTCGGGCGATGAATTTAAATTGATTGATGGCATGCAAGAACTCAGTATTAATTTCAGTGGCAGCCCAACTATGTACCACACTGGGTCCTGGGTCAAAGAACTGGTGCATACAACAACTGTTCCTGAGCAAAGCCCCAAAAATACCACATCCGCCGTGTTTGGGTTTCAACCAAGGAATTCGGGAAGATGTCCCATTTTTCCAAATCCGCGGTTTCGATTGAGAAGTCAAACTCTCCAGCACAAGGTCTCGACCCTCCAGAGCGTGACAGACTTTCATCTTTTCTTCGGCTAGTGGTCACTCGCGTGCTCGTTGGTGATCGAAAAGAGAGGGTGTCAACTTCGAGACTTCGTTCGATTTTGTGTTCTTATTCTTCGCGATGCCGAGATGGAAAAGGAAGTGGATAAGGCTGCAGTATATTGAGATTTGGAGGCGGAGGAATGCTTGGTTCCAGACGCCTCCACAGAAGAAAAGCAGGCGGCGAAAGTTTTCGATGGTGAGTGCTTAGGATATTTATTTAGCGAATCTGATTCATAATTCGCTTTCGACTCTTTAGTTCATCTATCATCGCGATAAATATTTAATTGATTTATCTACAATTACATATTTGTTTTTGTTATGATCTATAAAAGTATCCATTAGCAATATAAGGACAGAGTTCTGTTAAAAACATTTTGGTTTTAAATTGTTTTGTGGTTGTAAATGTTTTTTTTTAAAGAATCCTTTGATTTTGATGTTTTTGAAAAGAGCGAAGGACCACAAAGAATCTTCTAATAGCCGCATACGGTTTCCGATGGAGTGCTTTTTTTTAAAAGTCCTTCTTGAAGATGCTCTGAATACTCCTCAAGTTTGAGATATGCTTTATGAACTTTTATTTCAAACAGAATTTTCACTGCGCATTTTCTTATTGTCTTTTTTTCCTTTCAGCTTTTTGAATAGAAAATTTGTTTTCGAATATTTAAGTATTATTTTTTATGAAGCATATTTGTTGGTAAGGTAACTTCTGGTAGTTAAGGAAGTTCCAAAAACCTGACGAGGACAATCGGAGTGTTCTCTACAGTTCCTGGCTTGTTGTCAGCCTTTCTTTTTTCTAACATTTGCATATTTTACGTGAAGAAATTGTTTCAATAAATCTTATAATCTATTCCTTCATACTCAATATCTTTTTGATTTTTTTTTAATTATAAAACATTCAATAAGTAAATTATGCACTGTTGGAAATTTAGTGTGTAGTTTTCTTATAGGTCATGTCAATATATTTATATATATATGTCTTGTTGAATCCATGATTTTACTTAGCGTCAGTAATACTTTAGTATTAGAGCTTAGTGTTCATGATATCAGTATGCGGATATTATGTATGAATGCGAAATTAAAAGAAATCAGTGTCTCCTTAGAGCACGCACTTCGGCAACCTATCTATATTTAGTACATGATAACAGGACATTTTTGCAGAATATATCTTACAGATACCTAAAAATTTTATGGAGTGATATTCATAGCGTTTTCTGAAGTATAATTTTATGATTATTATTTTTAAATATAATTGCCGACAACGATATGTTGAGTTTGTAAAAGTTAGGGAAAAAGAAAGGCAATACTAGATTTATCAACTCAAACATGTGTCTTAATGACTTTAATAGTTTAACGGCGAATGAGACCGAATGACAGCGGGTCTCCAAACCAAAGTGTCTCTGGGTTAATCCAGTATGAAAAAAGGATCTTCCAAACCACATTTCTCCGGCAGTATTGAATATTTTTTATAAACGATTTTTTTTATATGATAAATGAAGAGCTTAGTGGAAGAACGTGCTAAGTGACATTTTTGAAAAAATTGAGAAGTTTGTGTCAATGAACATATTACTAACTTCTTTAACGATAACAAGTTTACCCTTTTTCATCAACTTTAAGTTTAGTATCTTTTTTACGCTTTACAAGTTCCTTTTTCAACAGATTTGAGTGCAAACGAAAAACTTTAAAGCTCATTTTCTCGTTTTCACCTTTTTGTCACTTAGCACGTTCTTCCACTAAGCTCTTCAAATGTTACCTGACTTACAAGGCTCTCTTATCCCACTTTTTGAAATTAGTTGAAATATTTTGTTGTAAAATTTGTATTGAAAATTAAAAAAAAATATTCGAACCAGTTTCAAAAAGTGGGATTGTAGAGACCCTGTAAATCAGCTACATTTATCATATAAAAACACTTTTCAAAAATATTCAATAGAGCTGGCGATATGTAGCTTAGAAGTTAATTTTTTTCTTCATCGGATTAACACAAATGCACTTTCGTTTAGAGACCCGCGGACATTCGCCCTTAAAATGAAAGGGCTTTGATGTATATTTAAAAAAATAATTGGTGGTTTTGAAATGTTTTGAATTTGACCACCAATATCAAAGACCCATTTTCTTCTTTTTTATTTTCATTCAGCGTTTTGAAATTGTGGAATGTACATTGTGGTGACATTTCATTCGTGTTGACAGTTCCTAAATTCTAGTCCACCATTTTTTTTTGTTGGATTAGAATCTTTTGATATATATTAGTGTCATGAACGGAAGTTCCAAGAATTTCGTACACTGCCTGTTTCTTAGCAATGAAAAGTGTCTGTATTGCCCAATCAAGTGAGGTCAACCGGATATTTACCAAACAAGATGATTACGTCGTGACCTTGGAATTAAAAAGGGAAATCCTTACATGTGGACACAAGAAACCGAAACAAGATAACGTTTCTAAATTATGCGGTATTTTAGGACAGATATTGCAGATAATATGGAAATAAACAACTGCTTTCTCGGTAGTGTAAATATATGTCAAACTTTTATATTTTTTTTACTTATCTTAAAACTTTTTTTGGCGTTGGGGTTAATTTGAGAAAGTAATTTAGATTAAATTAAATTTCAGTATCTGTTTTTAACTAAAAAGTATTATTCAAATAGAATGTACTAAAACGTATTATTCTAATAGAATTTACTAAAAAGTGTTATTCAAATAGAATTTCTTATTGAGTTATTTATTTTTGATCAATTTTATCCCCAAAGTCTATAAAATTCTTATTAAAATTTAATATGATTCCTCAGTAGTTACTGAGAATTTTGGATTATAAGTTGGTTTTACGCCGTGCCTTCACACTGACAACATATTTAAATTTGGGTTTATTGGGATAAAAATATGCTGAAAAAAACATTAAATTTTTTAAAAAGAATTTCTTACTTATTTATGTCGACCGTTTAAACCACTTTAATTTGATTTTATACGGATGCATGTACTTAAATATTTTTTTACATATTTTCTTGTTTATTTTTTTAAAGGCATAATAGTCGATTTCTTTTGAAAGAAATGGAATTATTTCCTCATTTGAATCTAAATTAGTATAATTATTCTGAAATAAGATTACCTTTACAAAGCCTTTATTTTAATTGGTTTTTTACTCATATTCTCTAAACAATTAAGAAAAAGCATTCCTGTTGAAAAAAATATGTAGTTAATTAATTTCATTTATTTCCATTTTTAAGCATTTATTTTTGTTCCATTTTTACTGTATTTACTAGCCTAGTAATTATCCGTGTAAAGTCAAAAGAGTCGCAATTTCAACATACGAGAAATTTTGGGTTGTCATTTACGTGTTGCATCTATAGTTCTAGCCATAAAATATTTCGTTTTACATTAATACCGTGCATCATTTTTAGAATTGCCATTAACCGACTGTACGGAACAGGCTATTTTAGTTATAAAAAACAAAAAAAACACCACCATAATAATTGTTTTAAATTGATGATATTGAAATTATTATTAATAAAAAGATTTAAAAATTGATTAATTTTACAATTTTAAAATATAGCTCAATTTATCTCCTTAAATGGAGGGGGGGGGGATACTGTCCGAATGCTTTTAAAAAAAAAAGGGAAACTTGGCATTGTTATTTGAGCTTTCCTTCCAGATAACATAATTCAAGGTAAAGCAGCTTCTACAGGGGTATTGAAAAACAACTTTTCACCGTTATATGAGCTTACCGGCAATTAAACAAACCTCAAGGTAAAGCAACTTCTACAGGGTAAAAAAAAATCTATACTCTATTTTGTAGTGTTAAGAAGCCGAATAATAGCAATCAAATGTTAACGCTGATAAATAATCAATATTATACATTATTCATCAGTAAGAAAATTGAGTAAAAAGTAAGTTAACAAAAAAGGAAAATTGAGTATATTATCATCAAAGTAATACTGGAAAAAAGCTGAGTATTATCGAAATACTGTGAATCGTTATCGTGGTGCTGCGAAGACCGAAAAAGTTTCAATACTTATTGAAAATTATTTACATACACGTTTCACAAATGTATGAAGGGAAATTTTCAAACAAAATCGAATAATTAAGCAGTTTTGCTAAAATTTAACATAAAAACATTAATTCATGAAGAGGTATCAGAAGCCAATGTAATCAATCAACACTAATTTGATAATTTCTGCTGTCAGGGCCGTCGCTTGGGTTTGGCTGTTAGGCGAAGTCATTTGAAGTCATTTTGTTTCTAAACGGGGATACATTTTTTTTTTTTGGGGGGGGGGGGGGGGCTGATCAGGCCTTCTGGAGTTTCGGCATATTACCCGGAACTCAGAGCCATTTTTGTGCCACCATTTAGACGGCTCTAGCTGCCAATTTTGAAGCTCAATGAATCCGAACTCTCTGTTTATGTTAAAGTATGCCGAGATTCAATTGAACCCAATCCAAATGGGTATTCAATGGATCTTTTATATGCCCCATAATCATATGACGTGTGCCGGTGATTTTCCCATCTTGTACCTAATCATTTCTCTTTCAGCAAACTGATCCGGAGCTCATCTTCACCAAACAAGAGAAGATCGGCCAAGGAGGTTTCGGTGAGGTGTTCAAAGGTGTCAACAACCGTACCCAGCAAGTCATTGCTATTAAAATAATCGACCTAGAGCAAGTCTTGGAGGAGATAGAGGACATTAGACAAGAAATAATGGTCCTTTCTCAATGTGACAGTCCTTATGTCACTAAATATTATGGCTCTTACTTAAAGGTTTGAGTTTTTTTATAGCTATATTTTACCAATGTAAATGTAGACTTTATTTTTAGGTGTTTTATCAAAATCCTTTCTATCTTATTTTAATTGCAAAAGTTTTTATAATCTATGTAAAAATAAATTTGTACTCTTTTCTCAATATTAATTGAAAGTATAAATTAATTATTTAAAAATTAAACAAATTATTTCCTGATAAAATAATAATAATAAAAAGAATAAGAATAATTGTGTTTATACTCAATTAAATTTATTAATTAAAAACAAATTATTTTTGCAATTATCAAAAAAAAACCTGTACAATATCAAACTTAAGGTTATTATTTTGAACACAGAAAAAATACATTAAAACTAAAATCTAAACTAATTTTCTCTTTTATCCACACTATATTCTTGCATATTCTATGTATGTGCTTGCATTTTAAAAGTTTCTATTATTTCCTAAAGTTGTTTTTTTTTCACTCAGGGACCCAAGTTATGGATTATTATGGAATACTTAGGAGGTGGTTCTGCATGTGATTTAATGAAGGCCACCAAATTTGAAGAAATGCATATAGCTATAGTTTTAAGAGATGTTCTTAAAGGCCTTGACTACTTACACTCAGAGCGCAAAGTTCATAGAGATATTAAAGGTATACTGAAATGTTATTTTTCCTTTATTTTTATAATTACTGTAACACCTGAGAATCTATATGTCAGTGTAAAATAAGCATATATATCACCAAGAGGAGTACATTGATGAACTTTATTTAATAAATATTTAATAGTTTCTTCATCAATTTGTTTTTTACCCAGATGTAGTTACTTTTTTTTAACAAGTTTTAATTGCATTAATTATTATTTCATTTGATAGTAAACCCATTTGAATGCAATGTCATAATTTTTTTATGTACTAGTGTTGACCTATTTTATCAAAGTATATGCTCCTATAAAAATTAAAGTGGGGCTTTTTAAATATAAATGGAGTTTTAAATTTTTAAAAATAATTATTATTAATAATAAATATTTTCGAATTTTCGCAAATCTATACAAACAGGCTTTTTGAATGACACTTTTATAAAAAAAATGGATTTTGGGGTTTTAGAATTTACATTTTTAAAAATGTATTTTGTATTAAATTTATAAATATTAATTAGCTATATAAATCTCTCCTAAAAAATCTTTTTAATTTCTAATAATTGTTATAGCTGCCAACATTCTTTTATCTGAAATCGGCGAGGTTAAACTTGCTGATTTCGGAGTTGCTGGTCAGCTGACAAACACCACAAGTAAAAGGAATTCTCTAGTAGGGACCCCTTTCTGGATGGCACCTGAAGTGATATGTCGGTCTGCATATGATTCAAAGGTATTTGGGCTGTGTTTAAAGAAGCTTGTAATTTTAATTCATAATTGTACCCTTGCTATCAGATCTATAGCTTCAAATTTCACTCCTATTATGGATGTTCATAAATAGGCTTTAAATTAATTGTAGCCAACTTTATTTTTAATTCCTATTTGTAATATGATTGTGCTTAAAAGTGTTTCAGTTATCATCAAAATTGTTTAGATTTAACAAATGATATTAATGAAAAATGCAAATAAAACTTGATTCTTCTGCAAATTTTACGAAAATTACTTGGATTTTTTTTTTTTTAAATTCAATATATGTATAACAATTCTGCAGTTTTTATTTTAATTTAATGAGTCAAGAGTGGGATATTGTTTTGAATTATGACCAAGCACAAACTTACCAGAAACATCAATAAATAGAAGACTCATTCATTTCACAAATTAACAAAAGAGCATAACAATTGCACATTTATTAGTGTAATTCCAATTATTCAATTCAGTAGTATTTCTTTTAACTTTATGGATACATGCATTCAAACTAGGTTCTACATTGAAATTGTAGTACTTTGGGAATATCCTGTCAACCAATTTCACCGAACCCAATATTGTAGTCTGGCAATAATATGTATGATTATTATTATTTATCATTATGATTGAATAAATTTATTGTATTTACAATTTTTATTTTTAATATTTCAATGTTTATTGTAAAAAACTAGCGCCAAAGGATTAGGCCAAGCGTTGGCAGGTTGACAGGATAATCAAAAAGTACTAAAATTACCAAAACTTAAAAAAAGTCATAATTTTTCAGCCAAACATCAAAGGTTTAATGTATTATTTTCCCTTTCAATGTTCTTTTTTTCTATTTCAGGCTGACATCTGGAGCCTCGGCATAACTGCCATTGAGCTTGCAAAAGGAAAGGCGCCTCGCTCCGACCTCCACCCTATGAAGGTCCTGCTTCTCATTCCAAAGAGCAATCCTCCCCAACTGAACGGGAACTTCAGCAAGCAGTTTCGAGAGGTGGTGGAAGCCTGCCTTAATAAAGATCCTGCTAATGTAGGACATTTATTATTTATATCCAGAGAATATCCACAACTTTGCACTTGATACATGAAAGATACATGAATTTCGGGTATTCTGCTTGGGCTACCTACCCGCTAACTCCACCAATGATCACACTAAAGTAAAATCTTCTTAATAACATAAAAATTAAATAATAATTGAAGATAAATGAGAGATAGTGTTGATTTTAGGTGCAAATTGTTTTATTGTGTTAAAATTGACTTGTTTCAAAGGACGGAGGTTTTGCTTTATCAGAATAGTATACACATATCGTCATCAGATGTGTGTAATATTCTGAAGCGGGACCTTCCTCTTTTTTTAACGTGCCAATTTTTACAGAAAAAAACTATTTGCATCAAAAATCAACTTTATCGCTTTTATGTATCTTCATTTATTATTTATTTTTTATTAAGATGATTTGATTTTGATGATTCATTGGTGGTGTTCGAGGGTAGGCAAGCTGAGTAGAATGGGGCTAACCCAAAAGTTTAAAACACAACAATTAAACTCACTATTTAATATTTTGGAGTTAATTTTGCAGTACATTCCGAAAGCTATGCGAGTCATTCCAGGTCAAATCGCCCAATAAATAAAAAAAAATTATTATAAATATTAATTAAAATTTGAAAGGTGGAAGAGACTTACATTTTCAATGACACAAAGTGTTTTAAAAATGTTTGCTATAAAATTTGAAATTTTAATATTACTTAATTAAAAAAAAATCTTATCGCTTGCACATATTCTTTCATATACACAAACCTATTGCACCCATTTCTCCTTTGGAACTAATGTTATTCTCCTCTGACTTTGAAAAAAAAATGGATTAGTTGTTCCCAGGTTGGCCTTTTTAGTTATACCCGTTCAAAAATACTCAATTTCCCATAGACCGTAATGCTAAATGAGAAAAAGTTACGCTTAACTTTTCGGTTTCAAAAAATCATAACTTTCTTAATTCTGGGAATTTTGAAAAAATAAAAATACGGGTCTAATAAATTTGTATCTAGTACTTGGAAAAAAATCATGATTGAAATACTGTGACATGAAGATTTTGAGCTGGGCGATTTGACGTGGAATGACTCATGTTTGTAAAGTCATGAGCGTAAAGAATTTAAGTAAATTTTATTGTTGTACTTGATATAAAATCAGGCTTCTCTAGTTTCTTGGAAATCCTGTAAAACTCTTGATTTTGGTCGAGACTTCTTGAAAAAATACATATTGATCTTAGACTCTTGGAATTGTAATATATTGTCAAATGCAATTTGACTCATTGTGCCTCATCAAAGCTCTTGTACGACATTGTATTTTGGAACTTAAGGCTGAAATAATGATTACAAAAAATATGATTGTTATTTTATTTTTCAAACCTCCTGGAACTTTTTTAAATACTCCTGGATATTTTTTTGTCTGAAACCTGTGGGTATCATATAAAAAATATATTTTGAGTACATTAAAAAAAGATGCAATTTATTGTACTTTTACAGAGACCTACTGCTAAAGAGCTTTTGAAATATCACTTCATACGCAAAGCAAAGAAGAATTCATGCATAATAGAGCTGATAGAAAAATATAGATGTTGGAAAGAGTCCGATTCAGGATTCTCAAATTTAAGTGATTCTGAACCATCTGATTCGTAAGTTTACAAGTATTTTTTACTTTTTATTTTGATAGATGCTTTAAATTGTTTGTAGTTATGTTCTAAAATTATGAAGAAATTTAAAAGGATTTAAATTTCAATTGACATTTTCAAAATGCTTAGATAAATGTTAACTAATATTTTATAAAAGACATAATGACTTATATTATTTCAGCAATAAATGAAAATGTGGACACATTTTTTCCAGTTAGTTTTGATCCTAATATTATTTAGTATCCAGTCTTAGTAACAATCTGACAATTTGTTATTTATTTTTAAAGTTAACTTTGTATTTTAAAATAATATGCATTTTATCACATAATGTTTCAAATTGTTTTTAAGTCTGAATTATTGATCATTTCTAATAGAAAAAAACTTATACCTTTTTTTTTATCTTTCAAAACTTTAAAAAAAAATTATATAGATATTTCTGTTGTGTTGTGAAACCTTTGCTTTTTATTTTTTGAAGTCTTAATAAAGATTGATTTTAATATTTTTTTTATTGTAATGCCACCATCTAAATATTTTTAGGAAAAAAAGTTTGTAGCTAAAAAGGACTTTGATGTAAAGAGTTAATAAGTTAAAGATAAGATAATTAAAAAATTCAGAATTGCACTCAGATTTTTAAATGAGTCACCAAATTTATTTTTCAGGGATGAATCCCTCAGTAACGATTCCTGGCAGACATTTCGGTGGGATCTGGGAACACTTCAGCCCCCCCAAACTCCAAGTACGCTTGACTTGAAAATCAAAAATCCTCCTGCTGAGAATGACAGTTTCCTCTCCTCCAAAGATTACCCTCTAGTCCAAAGTTTAGAAGAGCCGGCCACCAATAAGGAATCTCCGGTTGTGATACATAGAAACATGTTCTGGAATAGAGGTGGCAGTGTTGTAAGTAAAAAGTTGGATATTTGGTTACAATTTTTTGGTTGTTTCTTAATATGTAGTTATTTTATGCTTACATATTTTTCTTAAACTAATTTAAATGCCTTAATACAATCTACTAATTTAAAAGTGTGTTTATTATTTTTTCCTGAATTAATTAATAATTTTTCCAAAGTATTACATGTTTAAATGGGCCATTCAAAGGAGGCAGATGGTTTTTTGTTTGTTGGATTAAAAACAATATTTGACGTAGCTGTGACTTCACGGCAGGTGTGGCCATTCAAGTTGTCCATTAATTATAGTTTTTAATTTGAACTTTTCATATGATATTTTGTAGGAATTTGCGTATGGTATTTTGTAAATAAAAAGAATAAATCTTTTCCTCTTATTATTTTTGTATAACAATTATTCTTTCCTTCGATAGATGCGACCCATAAGCATGCCTTCTTCCATGTTCCCCCACGTTCCTTGGCTTGAGCGAGGCAGTCCAGAAGACTTTGACCAGCAACACTGGATAATCTTGTCAAACAGTGATTTTGTAGATGGTGACAGGAATTCGGTGTCTAATAGTTCAAATGTGCAGAGTAACCAACAAATGCAAGTCAGAAATAATGCTGAATCTCCTGTTTCGCCGACATATCCAGAAAAACAGATTGTTTCTTCCAAGTCTTCCCTCTCTTACAACTTTTTGACCAAGCTTATAAATGAGGTATTTTCTTACTTTTAAAATTATTTATGTTGATTATTTTTACTTCTTAAGGCTATGTCCTGACTACGACAACAAATGCCACAAAGGCAACAAAAGCAACAGAATTTGGCGACTGCCAAATGCGCCAAGCAATGCAATAGCATGGTGGCTGACTCTGCCAAGTCGCCAAATTTGTTGCTTTTGTTGCCTTTGTGGCGTTTGATGTCGTAGTCAGGACATAGCCTAAGAGTACTGAACTTCTAAATTATCATCAAATGCACCTTTGATGGACCTCCTTTATTAATTTTAGCTTCCACACTATGTTTATAACGTAAAAAGTGGAAGTTATTATAACCATCTGTCTGTGTGTCCGTCACCCACTTTCATATCCCAAACTACAAATGATTCAGGCAAGCGTGATGTTAAAAAATTCAGCGCATTAAAATTATAAGACATTGAAAATTTCAACAAAAAATAATAATTTAAATGACTTCAATCAAAACTGCAAAATTTAATGCTCATTTAATAAGCATTAGAAGCCATTTTTGTTCGAATTTAATCACCATTGCCATTAACAAAAATTGCCTTAGAAACTAAATAACAAATTAAAAGAATGAATTCCTGAAAGAAAATAAATGAAACTAGCCAAATTGAGCGTGCGAATGTTTAATATAGAATTAGTACTGTGTTTGGTGCCTTTTTTTCCTGTTGAACATAAATTTGATCCTAAATGTTGTGTGGAAGTGGGCTAAGTGACATATTCAGTTAAACACCTACTTGTTTCTTTCTAGATTTGTGTTATACTAATTAGTAGTGTTGTAGCATGATTAAGTTTTTAAGGAAAACTTTAAAGTAGGGTGTAGCATTCAGTTACCAAATTTTTTTATTTTTTAACTAATTTTTAACTTAAACAGAACAATAATCTAATGAACCTTTATTTCAAGTTTTGCAAATTTATTTATAAATATTTTCTTTTAGATTTGAGTTACACTAATTAAGGAGAATTAATGTTGTATTATATGATTAAGTTGTTATAAGAAAACTTTAAAATAGTGTGTAGTATTCAGTCACCAACATTTTTTTCTTTCTCATTTCTTTAAGCAAAAAGAAAAGCTAATAAACCTGTGTTTAAGGGTTTAATTAAGAGTAAATTCTTTAAGGTAACACAGTTTCAATACAATTAATATATATAATTTAGAATTGTTAAGGACTTTTCATGAAATAAGTTATCATCAATTTTTACTTTACTTTTTCTTTTTAACTGTCCACTTAAAAATTCTTTATAACAAGATATTATTAGAAAATGAAAATACTTCCTGTAAAGGAAAATAATTCAATGCCATAAACTATTTAATATAAGAAAAAAGTAATATTAGTAGTTAATAACATTCAAACCATACAATTAAGTAAACTGAATTAAATAAGCCAATGATTAAAATGAGAGTAAAAAAAAACAATATAAACTAGTGTTTTTTTTACACTAAATGACTTTCAAACGCAATATATTAAAACATTTTAAGGTAATTATATACCTTAAATAGTAATTTCAATACCATGGAAACCCAAAAAAGTTTTAGGGCAGCACTTTGCGCAGGCGTAATTTTCTCAAAAAACCTTATTATTTGGTTCTGCATGTATTAGGAACTCGTGTACCAAATTTCAAGTCTGTAGCTCTTTCTTTTAATTTGAGGGTTGTAAAGTGGTTTTAGACAGACATACCATTGCTAAAAAAACACTTAATTATAATCGGCACCCTTCAAAACGAGTAGAAATAAACACAAAATGCCCATTTTAGATTTTCGACGCTATCGCATTACTTTCATAATCGTATATTACATTTTAAGTCATAGAAAGTAAACATTTCCCATTGTGTTTTGCAGTTGAAGGACACTCACAGCCCGCAGAATTCCGATGCAGACAGCCCTATTGCAGAACTCCACAATGCTTTCACCGCTGCAGAACAAAGCTCTCCAGGGTTGAGCGACCTCTTTGTGAAAGAGCTGCTTCGACGCCTGTCCCCAGCTGCCACCAGAGAGCATAGGATGAGCACAATCATGGAAAGGATGAAAGTGTGAGAATCCTTGTTATGCAACATATCCCTCAGAGGGTTACGAGGGGTCTGGGACACAATCCCGACAAGCCAAAATGCCGACAGCCAAAGTCCCGACAGGCTATAATGTAATTAGCAAAAAATGCAAAAATTAGAAATTAAATGGCCCTTAATTAAGCATTACAGCATTAATTTGTCGGGATTTTCAAACCTCACAGGGTTTCGTCCCTATCAGGATTTTCCATGTTGGGATTTCGGCTGTCCAGATTCTGGCTTGTCGGGATTTCGGCTGTCGGTATTATGTCCAAAACCGAGTTACAAGACACACCTAATTGGTGGCTGGGCCTCAACTTAAAAAACAACTCCTCAGGAGTAATAGTCCATTCGCTAGACAATTTCAACACAAGGAGTAATGGTCCATTCGCTTATTTGTCCAATCGTTAGACAATCAGACAAAGTGTTGAGCCTGAGGTGAAACTGAGGTGACAGTTGAGTCCTGCCTTTTGGCAGTTAACAGGCCATAACAGTAATCGTAAGCTGGGGACCGTAGCCAGATAAATTATCCATTAAATATATATATTCTCCACTTCTGATCATTATAATGCATGACTTTAGGTATCATTAAGCCACTATCATCTTATGATATTTCTGTGATATCAATACTGGATATTTGCGACTTTATGAGTGTAAGGTGTTATACAATCCATGGAAGGGGTAACCCTCATAGAGAAATTGTTCAGAAATTTTCAAAGACCCTAGTTACTGTAAAATAATTAGTTATTAAATATTTCAACTTACTCCAATGAAATGTGAATATTTTTCTAAAGATTAACAAAAAATTTCCTAATGTTCAACTAGAGTTTATGCTACCAAAATGTGACTATTTTCTAGCATTTAATTAGTTTTCAATTTGCCTTAATTTATATTTTTAATTTTGTTTTTTTCTGAACCAAAGAAGAAATATTGATGTAAATACTGGGCTATTTTCAAACTGGCCAACAAGGCTTCTTATTATATTAATATTATTATAATAAATTCTTCTTCTTCTAATATTTATTAGTATTTTTAAAGTAACAGCCATCAATACATGCTATCTTTTTTAAATACTTTGAAATTTATTCAAAGCTTAATAAATGTTGTGTTTCTCATTTTGATAACGTTAATTTGTTTCTTTTCAATGTTGCAGAAAGGAAACTTAAAAAGAAGAGAAACAAGTGCCAAAGATTAAAAAAGAAATAGTATATTAATGTGTTATCTGGCTATTTGTTTATTCCCATCAGATATGCTATTTTTTCTAGTTTTCTTATTACTAAAAATGTATAGAATAGCTTGAAAATGGAAATTGCTGTATAGGTAATGTGCATACAATGTGATAACTTATGATGTAGAAACATTTTTTTATTTTATTTTCCCTTACATTTGAGAAAATTATGAAGAATCCGGCACACGTATTTAGATGCATGCAAAATAAGTGTTAAAGTATAAACTTTAAACATTAAAAAATAAATTATTGTTTGTAATGAAATGCTTTAAAGTTCTTGTTCTATGAAATATTTAAATGTGTTATTTATTGTTAATTATTGTTCAAATGATAGCCTATTAAAATTATTTATAAAATAATTTAAAACAATCACTTTATTTCTCTACAAAATATGCATAATTAATGAGGTTTGAGAAGTTAGTTTGCAATTTTGCAAATGTACGCTACTACATCAAATTGGTTAACTATGTCTAGTGATTTGAACTTTATTTTTATTATATTTAAGGTGCTGTAATAACATCAAAATTAATATTGTATGATATGATGGGTTGTCCTGAAATATCTATTGTGAAAATTGTTGAGTTTTTTTATTTTTTGGATTAATGCATTTGAAATGCATATTTTTTTTGTTTATTCCAATATATTTTGAGAGATAGATTTGCATTGTTTTACCAATGTGTTTAAACCAAATATTTACTTATACACCTCTATTGCATTTTTCTCAAATGCATTTCATAAATGTGATATGTTTCAGCTTTCTCAGGGATTCATTTAAAAATAAAACACTTTTATTTATTTTTTCCCATTTTCAAAGCCCAAAACAATTTTTTGCCTAGCTTGTTTCTGCTTCATCTTTTGTTTCATAATTGTTCTGAAACTGAAAAATTAAAAAGAAAACTATAAGGATTTGATGAGTGTTTCGATTGCTTTGTGCACAGTATGTGGTATCCCAATTAATTGTTAAAAATATGTGTCGTGTTAAGTGTTTAGTAACTAAACAAACTATATTATAGTCGAATAATATTACATTAGTTTTGAAACAGATAATTTTTAAATCGTATTTTTGTCCTTAAACATATAAAACACGATATGGCTGTATATATATTAAAAATCTTTTAATGTGATAGTTATCATTGTTTATTGACGATTGTGTAACTGTAGTCATTTAACTGAGCACAGTTTTAAAGCTTTTCATATATTTTTATTTACACTTCTAAAGAGCTTCTGTATTTTTAATAAAGTGATATTGTTTTATATTTTGTATATAATAGTTCTAAATTTTTTTTACATACATTTCTTTTAAATTGTGTTTGCTTAAATTTATGGTATACCCTTTAGTTGAGTTCTTATACAGTATTGTAAATTGTCAAAATTGTAAGAAATTACAGTAAGTAATCTTGTTTGTTTTCCTATTTAAGTTTTTTCATCACCAAACAATATTCTATTAGTTATTTTGCACAAAAAAAATACGTTCTACTCTATGTAACGTAGTTAGTGCATATAATAAATGAATGTATATTATCATAAAAATATCACTATATTGTAGTTTAAATATAAAAAGACTGAGAATCCTACTATCCTATTCTGAGAATCCTACTTATAGCACTAAAATGGCATTTAATGGAATATGCACAATATGTATTTGCAGAAGTTTAGAGCAGTTAATTTGTTTAGCAAATTTGATATTTTAATTCATGTTTAATATTCTTGATATATGTATAACATAGTGATAAGTGTAAATAATCTATACCATATATATTTCTATTGTTTTTATGTGAAAATAATCTATTGTTTGTTTGAGTTATGAAATATATTTAATATGAGCTTATATAACTTAACTGCGATTTGAAACTATATTTTTGTTATCCCAAATAGAGGATTCTGGAAATTTATGTTCTAAAATTTTTAGATGTTTATTTACATATTTTAAAGTTATACACTATTAAGGATGTTTCATGTTCTATTTTTGATTTCTTAGTGTGATCATTGAATGTTTTATAATTATTTTTTCACTAAAACAAGTGACATTATTTATAATAAAATTTAAATTTCATTTTGTAATGCATTTTTTTTAATTAAAAAAAATCTTAATTATATAATAATGGCATACAGGTATTCAGTAATTTTCTTCAGGAATATTGTACTTATAAAATTGTTGAAAAGTTTGTTAATAGTTATGAAAGGGAAATTGCTGCATTATTTTGATTAGCTACTGTCATAATAATTGGTGTTGTGATAGTTGTGTAAGATTAAAAATAAAATTTGGAATTTCTTAAAATAGTTTCAGCGGGTCAGCTTTCTTAAAATGCCTATTTTCTCGAAATTGTGATGCAATGATTACAAATACATTTTGGTATTGATTATAAGTGTTCATTTATAATATAATTTTACCTTATTGTTTATACTAATTTTTTTAAAAATACAAACAAAAATATTAGTTAATTTAATGCAGTGATCATGCTAGTTTTTTTAGTATTGAAAAAAAAGTGTAGGGTATTTTGTGCCAATGTTGTGATTTAAAATATATATTTAAATATTTGTTCAAAATACCTTAAAAATAAAATTTAACATTCAAAATATATTAAATACTAATTGTATTAAATAATGTGTGCAAACAAATTATGTTTAAATAATTTTGTAAAAACACTTGCGTAAAAAAAATATTTTATGTTGGTTAAAATAATTTAGATTTTATTGCAAATGTTTACTTATTAAATTTAAGTTAATTTAGTATTTGAAGTTTTCCAAACCAACATTAAGAGATACTAGGACCTTTTTTGGTTGTTCTACAAAACTGTTAAGACCAAAGTATTTTTAAATTAATTTTTAACCTTTTGTTCTGAAATTGTTCTCACTTTAAATTTTAATGTCAATTATCTGTATTTGAAATTATTATTTGTATATAAAATAAACCAAATGAATTGGAGTCTTTGTTTTTCAATTTATACATAATCAGAATTGCCCCCTCCAAGATGAATCAATTTTTTTCAGAAACCCCTTACGTCACAATTTTATCAAAATTGAGTTTTTGATGTTAATCAATTCATCCTATGTGTAAACACACTTTCGGTGAAAAAATCCTGTGCTGTGCACAGCCATGGGAAGTAACCAAATATAGCATTTAAGGGACAAACCGGTTGCTTTCAAGGTTTTTTTTTACAATTTTTTGAAAACTGTTTCGTGGACTTATGGGGTTTCTCAAAAATATATTAAAATGTTGCAGTTAGGTTAAGCGACAGTGAGTATCAGTTATGTTAACATTTACCCAAAAGCCTATATTTTCTTTAAAAGTAAAAAAAATACATTAGCCATGATAAATTGGTTTAGCTGGATACATTTAAGAAAAGAAAAAGTTCAAACTTTTAAGACAGGGATTTCTAAACTATCAGCTACAGTTCACTGAAGTGTCATTAGGAGCATTGTAAATTATAAGAGGCATGTCACCTATCAAAGTACTGTAAGATTTTCGTTTTTTTTTTACTGAATTTCTAGATTGAAACAAAACCATGACTGATCGGTTTTAAAATGCTGAGACAAATCCGAGAAAAACAAAAAGTGGTTACCTAAAGACGTCGTAGAGTAAGATCCAAAGTTTTTAAAATATATCATCTGCATAAACTGATTTATAATTATTCATTTTGTGCTAAATATTATTTCAGTACTATATTTTTAGTGTATTTCAGTTCAACAGCTAAACAGGATGTACGAATTAGTCTTCCAATTAGCGTGAATACCAATGTATCAAGTCTCATTCTTAAAGACGATTATTTGTTTTCATCTAGGGTCTAGTAGGGATAGGAAAGTTGTTTAAAAGTAACTCTGATACAGTTACTTAATATGAAAAGTAACTAGTAACACGTAATACCAAAAGAAACTAATTACCTTTACTTTTAGAAATTTGAAATTATAATAAAAACTGAAATTTAGCCATCTTAACGGTTTTTAAAGAGAACCAAAAATAAAGAAAAATTGACAAGTTCAGAACAAAAATTCAGTGGTGTTAAAAGTTAAATTTAAGCTGTACACTGAACTGTGCCGAAAATATCTATCAAGCGTGGCGTGAGAAGCAATGGAAAAGTAACGAAATGTTTCGTATTTTCGAACTTCGTAACCGCTAAAAGTAACTAAGTTGCACTTACTTTCTGAAAAATCTAACAACGTTACTTGAAAAAAGTAACTGTTACAAGTAACGTGTTACTCCAATCAACGGTCTCTAGGTGTAGTCATAATGAAACTGTCATACTGAAAGAAACTTTAAATTTCGATACAAACCTGTATTTCTGTGTTAGACAGTGGTAGTTATGTCTGTTTGCAAGCTTTGTTTTAGTAATACCAAGGAAAAAAATAACAAGTGAAAAATCATTTTATTGTTTCTATCAATAGAATTAAACAAACTGCACAAATGTGTAAATGAAATAAATTTAAACAACCATTAATTGTTGAAAAACAGATTAAGTTTCATAACAATATTTTCGATTTTTAACAAATTATTTAATTAAATAAAATTAAAATATACATTTTATTCCAAGCTAAATAAAATAAACTACTATACAAGTTTTAGCTACCTTCATTGTCAAGTTTAAAATAAGTCTACTCAGGCATTAAAAAATGCACTGTCCAAAAATTAATTTGACACTACAAAGATATAATAAACTTAACACATCTTGGGATTGATGTTTCAATGCATATGAGTATGAATAAAAAATTAATTAAAGTCTTAACTAGGAATTTTTTTCCTGGCAAAGAAAATTATTACAAAACTTATCTTTAACGATCAATATTTTAACTTAAACTCAGAGCAAAACAGTAAACATGTGAAAAGTAATGTAAATTATAGTAACTGTTATCAAACATAAAACAAAAACTGTCATAAAATCATAACCATGTTAAAACCTAACTGTAACAAAACTTCACACACAAAAAAAATCGATGTTACAAACACCAAATCAAAACAACCAGTAAAACAAATGAGAAAGATGCATTAGGCAAGCAGATCGTACTGAATTGACCTGTCACATGCAATAAAATATTTACAAGGGAATACTAGAACAATTTACAAACTATTAGAACCCTTCCAAATTTTTCATAACCACTGTATACTGAATCATAGAAAAGATTATTGTCATAGTAAAGAATTACTTAGCATCACAAATGAAATACTGCTAGTAATAATAAAACATTACAATCACTCAAAAATAGCCTTTCATGTGCTTGGGGGCAAAGAATGACCAGTTTTAAGAAACCAAAAAGATAAATCTACAAGTTTTTGTATCTTTCTCTAGTATTGTATACACAGCTTAATTTTAAACTATACATGGAAGAGGTTTATAGAATTGCATATAAAAGTTAACTGGAACCGTATGCAGTGTATCAAAATCTCTGCAATCAAAGTAAGCTGTCTTTAATCAGTTTATAATATAAATCATGTAATAGGATACATGTTGCTCATGAAAAGTACCAGTAGCTCACTTGGTAGGAACTACCAATTCGCAAATTCGAGGAAAAAGAAGATTCCATGAATCATTTTATATTGTATTTGAACTATTTTAGATTAAATCTGCAACATTCATTGGCATTTCTTCAATCTGCGTGTTGTAGAACTGCTCAATATCACGCATGGTTCTCTTGTCATCTTCAGTGACGAAATTTATGGCAACACCTTTTCTGCCGAATCGTCCACCTCTGCCAATCCTATGTGGAAAAATTACTCAATTAAAATAACATATAATAAAATAATTTGTATAGTTTAAATTTTATATAGAGAAATATTTCTCAGGAATGATCAGGCTCGGTTTTAGGAAATTGTTGTCATTTGAGGAAATAATATGTAAATATTTGAAAGCTTTAGAATTTTATGAAAATTTCCCAAGATCTATTGAAAAAAAAATGATGAAAGTATTTTTTATGGATTTGTTTATTGTTCACGACATCGTCAATCAAATGACAAAACCACAAATGTGCAAAATCACAGTGATGGAAAATTGAATACCATAAACGCCACCGTTTTCAAGAACCGACAATCCCTAGAATCAATTTGCACATCATGGATTTGTCATTTGACGCACAATATCTCAACTAAAAAAACACACAAGCCCCTCAGCAATTATTAAACATTATTTTTTTGAAAATTACTTGCAAATTATACATTTTAATATATCATTGCTTAATAAATATGTTTAGATAAAATGTATGTAGGATTTCGCAGGTTTCAGGAGGATAATCTCGAACTATCCGAGATTCGTCTAGAAAACTAATAAGCATGGCTGTAAAGCATTCTGTTCTATTAGCAGTGCATTTGCCACCTAAATTTCAAATAATTAGATACTTCTGTTTTTAAAAAAAAAAATATATATATAAGTTCATAATGTCATAAAAAATCCCCAGCCCGCCATTTCTGTACAATAGGTTTATGGATTACTATATCGAATATCTTAGTGAATAATACGAATATCTTAGTGAACTTCAATCCTCAGAATTACAGTACTTTTCTATTTATGACAAAATAATTAGGATCTTACCTATGAATATAGTTTTCCCTATTGGTTGGTAAATCATAGTTTATGACTAAAGACACCTGTTGAACGTCAATTCCTCTAGCAAGCAAGTCTGTCGTAATCAAGACACGACTCGAGCCCGATCGGAATTCTCGCATAATCACATCTCTTTCTTTTTGGTCCATATCGCCATGCTATAAAATAGAAAATTCAATGTATTCATATAATATTTTGAAGTATGCATGGTTAAGCAAAATATTTGGTTGTAAACTTTACAACGAATAGATGCATCAATTCAAGTTCTATTCCCTGCTTGGCATTAATTAACCCTAATTTGGAGCTGGGTTAGACCTTTTACAAGACTACTTACAATGCAGAAATAAATGTAACCAGGAAACCATTTGAACAAATGATAATTACAAATTATTTACAATGGATAAAAAAAGATAATGTGGAACTAATTTTTAAGGAAAAAATGGCAATACTTAACAAAAGCAAGATGATCGGATTTTAGCTTACCAATGCAGATACTGTGAAGTCCCGACTGTGCATTTTTTCCATAAGCCAGTCTACTTTTCGCCTAGTGTTGCAAAAAATGACTGCTTGAGTAATAGTTAGGGTTTCATACAAATCACATAAGGTATCTAATTTCCAATCCTGAAAAAAAAATGAAAGAATGGATATTGACTTTTCTAAAACTTTTGGAGCCCTAAAAACTTTAATGCTACATCCATCCATATGCTATTGATATTAATCACACCCATTTACTGCTTTGGTTTCATGACGTAGATCTATGTCCTCCAAAGAAATTTAATTGAAATAGTCAAGGTCAGATAAAATCAGATAAATATTTTTTTTAAATTGTTATTTACCTATCCTGTTAAGTTGAAGTTGACCAAGATTTTATAATGTATTTTTACTTTAAAAAAATTTAAAGAGGAACATGTTGCATGCAAATTTAACACTTCAGAAAATACACATAACACCTTAATCATGGTAGCTAAAAATAACTATGGAATTTAGCTTTGCAATTTAAAATCGGGGGGAAGTCTAGGGAATAACAAAAGACTGGGAACTAAAAGATTTCCTTCATTTCCAAAAACGGGTTTATAGGAAGATTTTAAACTTCTTCACAATCGAAAGGATAATCGGTTTTTATGCCCGGCAACAATGCGTTAAATATGAAAGGAAAAATTATTTAAAATATCCATAATATTATACACACCTCTCTTTCTACTGATATGTAGAACTGTTTGATACCTTCCAAAGTTAATTCTTCCTTTTTAACTAAAATTCGAATAGGTTCCCTCATAAATTTCTTTGTAACATCCAATACATCTATTGGCATAGTAGCAGACAATAAAATAACCTAAAATGAAACAACAAAAAAAAAAAAACAAATTAAAATGTGGACACAAAAAATAATTAAAATATACAATTGCAAAGTTGAAATTGTTTTTGTAAATAAACGCCTTGTTAATAAGTTTACAGGATAAAAAAATCATTCTTTTACTTTATTCGTTATTAGAGATTCATCATAGTTGTCAGATTTTGAACCTTTAACATCTATAAACTTTTGTTTTGTTACACATCATAGTCACAGCCCTTCCTTTGAAAGACTGTAATTAGGTAAAAGGTTTAACAGCATATTAAACCAGAAAACACCAAAATGAAAATTTAAATTATAAAAGTTTGACAGTTGTAACAAAAAAAAATGTAATTCCACACCTGGATAGATGTATTCAAAGTTGTGAAAACATCATAGATTTGGTCTTTGAAACCTCGCGAAAGCATTTCATCAGCCTCATCAAGTACAAACATTTTGATTTGGTCAGTACCTGAAATAAGCCCATGAAAACACTCAGTTGATTTTCACATGAATACAGAAGCTGTGTAAAAAATGACTCGTATCACTTCACAGTTTTAGTACAATTTAGACAAGGGGTCGCAATGCTCAGCCTGTAATAGGCTACTCCACTCAAAGTCATACACAATAGTTTGTGCAAATAAAAAACATTTGCCATAGTAAAAATGCATTTAATCTGATTTTGGACATTAGGTCCATGCTGGCAAATTCACAGTATGATGTCATTAAACTTGAGACTTTATTTTGCTTATAGTACTGTTAGCAGTATCTTATAATTTTAAACACTGTTTATATTTGACTTGGTCTTTTTAACTGCAGACAGTATCAGAGTTATATTATAAACAATGGAGTATTTGCCATTACTTCACAGCAAAATAAGTTTTCCTCAAACTGATTTCAAATTACCATAATAAAAAGCCTTATGTATTACAAGACTGATTTTTATTTATCTATTGTAAGCATACTTGTTAATACAAATCCTTAGTTATAAACTTGGTATGGCTTTATTTATAAACATCAACACATTTTATATATTTCGAAACATTTATTTTACCTTAGGTTTTTTTGAATTTCATGAATATTTTATTGTACCACACAGATTGTTGATTGTACTAATAAAAATTAATTTGCATTAACTATTGTAAATAAAAAACTTTACTTACGAAGTGCCTTCCTGCTAATCATATCGAACACCCGCCCAGGTGTGCCAACAACCACATGCACTCCCAATTCCAGCTTACGCATGTCCTCTCTGACATTGGTACCTCCAATACATGCATGACATTGTGCATTCATGTAATCTCCAAGGGCAATCACTACTTTTTGAATCTAAAAACAAATATGAAAAGATTCAGAACCATAGACAAATGCTTTATTTTTAATCCTAAGATGTGTTAAGTATTGTTATCTAAGCAGTTTGTTCACAAGGCATGAGAATCGCAGGGTTGCCAGTCAAATTTAGGGAAAAAATAGTCGCTTTAGTTGCCTGGAATTTCCAAAATAGTTGCAAAAATAGTCGCCTTATTATCAAAATAGTAGCAAAAATAGTTGCATCAAATTTAAATACTATATGCAAAATCGAAACTTAAGACTTATAATTATTAATTTTTTAAAATTCTCTTTGCAAAATTTATTATTTAACTTTGATTGCTTCACTTTTTCGGCATGAAATCAACACATTTAAGGAATTGAATTGGAAAATGTTAAAATGGTTCACTTTTTTAAGTTTTTGATTTGATTATGATAGTTGATAGATTTTAAGTAAGGTTGATGTTAAAATTTATATCAACTTAAATGAGTAAACAGCAGTGCTAGGAATTTGATAAGAAAATTTAGGAGCAATATGTGCGACTTAGGAGCAAATGTACATTATCTAGGACCCTTATTAAGGAAAAAAATATTTTTTACTAAAAAATGTTTTTATTTTAAAATTAATCTGCAATATTTAAATATCTACTGGGTATCCCACTGGAAGATTTTATTTTTTAGATCGCCTAAGTTTCAAGATTATAGAATCACTAGAGTTTTGCGATTATAGAAGCATCAGAGTTTCGATAACTAAGTTTCAAAAAAAATTTAGGAATCACCATTTACAAATTTTACAGTAACCAGAGTTTCTTAATTTTAAGATCGCTGCAGTTGTAAGATTTTAAGACTGTTAACTTTTTTTCAAGTTCAAGCTGATTATTTTTGGCGAGATTGTTGAAAATCACGATGAAAAAAGTTGGTATTAACAGTTCTGATAACCTAGTCTCCGTAACTTTGACTACATTTATTTTGTTGTCCCAAAATTGAAGGATTAGGTCGCATTTTGCGACTAGGCGACTGTAAATTTCGAACCCTGCTAAACAGCAAACACCTAATTTGAATTTGATTTCATTGACCAACTCAGAATGTTGTTTCCCTTAAAAATAGAACTGTTTGTTAAAATATTATATCTTAATTCATCTTGGAATTACCTTAAATAATTTAATAATTAAAACAGCATTTTTAGTTTGATTTTTTTTTACTTTCTCCATCTAACACAAAACATACAAGTTAACAAAAATAATATAGACATTTTCACTTTTTTATAAATATGAAAATATTATATCAGGTAGATATAATTTATTAAATTTTATTATTTTAATTTGTTAAAAGAACATAATTTTAAGTTTTGCATGTATCTTGTCTATATGTACATAAAAGTTAGTGAAGTTTGCTTTTAAATATCTTTTACATAACTTTCAAATTCACATTTAATATTTTTTCGAATAACTAAAAATTTATAATGGTTTACACAAAACTTCTGAGATGTGCTAAGGTTCAACCAACAGATTAAAAATATAGATTCTTATTACCAGAAAACTACTTTATCCGCACGTAATCGCGCAAGTCTCTGACGATTCTACTATCCCAAACCAGAGGTGATCCTTCTGTCTCAAACCAGAGGTGATCCTTTTGTCCTAAAACTCCCGCGATTTAACTATCCCAAAATTCCCGCGATCCAACTGTCCCGAAACTCCCGCGATCCAACTGTCCCGAAACTCCCGCGATCCAACTGTCCCGAAACTCCCGCGATAAAACTGTCCCGAAACTCCCGCGATAAAACTGTCCCGAAACTCCCGCGATAAAACTGTCCCGAAACTCCGCGATAAAACTGTCCGAAACTCCGCGATAAAACTGTCCCGAAACTCCCGCGATAAAACTGTCCCGAAACTCCCGCGATAAAACTGTCCCGAAACTCCCGCGATAAAACTGTCCCGAAACTCCCGCGATAAAACTGTCCCGAAACTCTCGCGATCCAACTGTCCCGAAACTCCCGCGATCCAACTGTCCCGAAACTCCCGCGATCCAACTGTCCCGATACTCCCGCGATCCAACTGTCCTGAAACTCCGGTGATCCTACTGTCTCGATACTCCTGCGATCCAACTGTTCTGAAACTCCGGTGATCATACTGTCTCGATACTCCCACGATCCAACTATCCCGAAATTTCGGCAATCCTACTTTCCGAAATTCTGGCGATCCTAGTATCCCTAAACTCCGGTGATGCTACTATAATGTCCCGAAACTCCCGCGATCCAACTATCCCGAAACTCCTGCGATCCAACAGTCCCGAAACTCCCGCGATCCAACAGTCCCAAAACTCCCGCGATCCAACAGTCCCGAAACTCCCGCGATCCTACTGTTCCTAAACACCAGCGATCCAACTATCCCGAAACACCAGCGATCCAACTATCCCGAAACACCAGCGGTCCAACTATCCCGAAACACCAGCGATCCAACTATCCCGAAACACCAGCGATCCAACTATCCCGAAACACCAGCGATCCAACTATTCCGAAATATCTATATTCCGGCGATCTATATCGCGAAACTCCGGTGATTTTACAACCGAAGGATTTTGGCTATTCTGCGATTGTAGAATGTGGCCTTCCGGCGATTTTAAGGGGGGGGGGGAATACCAAAATAAAGGATATCAACGATCGCGCGGAATTTTTTTGAAAAAGTCGCCCATCCTTGAAAATAGTTGACAAAATGCTGAAAATAGTCGCTTTTGGCTTGATTTTGTCTAAAAAAGTCGCCATAGTCGCCGGGGGTCGAAAATAGTAGCAAATAGTCTCCTTTTAGTCGCCACTGGCAACCCTGGAATCGTAATAACAGCAAAATAAAACAAATATGAAGAAATAATATCATTTGACAATGAAATATTAATTTTTGAAGTTTTAAAATAACATACACCCTGTTCTAAGTGCGTAGAAATTATAACTATTGAAACGTTTTATCAAAATAACTGATGGTTTGGCATATAAAAGCCCCTATTGTCATAATCCATTAAAAAATCTCTCATACAAAAATTACAATAAGCCAATTATAAGTGAATGCAAATTTTTATTAAACCTACAATATAAAATAAAACTGAGGATAAACAATTTACTTGTTGGGCTAATTCTCTAGTAGGAGCTAGTATGAGAGCCTGACACTCTCTGAGGCTTGTATCAACTTTTTGTAAAATTGCAATAGAAAATGTTGCAGTTTTTCCTGTACCAGACTGAGCCTGGGCGATTACGTCCAAACCTAAAATTAAATATATAATTTTAACAGCCTTAAAAACCTTCATTACATGTTTATTTTTAACCTCGAAATATTTAAAAAAAAAAGTAGGTATTGACATCATACATATCTTAAATATTTTTTGTGTGTCTATACATCCATCTACACAGACATCTGTAAGCATTTGTCAGTCTACCATTTAAATATCATAATTCAATTTTTAGTCATTTAAATCATGTTGCCACAGGAACACCATGAAAAACTTAAATTATTTAAAATAAATAAAGGAAGGAAAATTTGATTGTTATAAATCAGTTTGAAATGACGTTATAATACGTAGCCTAATGCGACTCTTTAATTGTTGATTTCTGTTTATTCGTAAGACTTAAGAAAACATTGGCACATGGCATTAAGTATTTTTTGCATAAAAAGCTAGTTCATTTTAATGTATATTTCTTTGTTTATCAATGCAATGTAAAGTTGTTTAATTTTTGGTAATTACTATATAATTCAAAGATATCAGGCTTTAATGTTTTTGTATTCATTACAGAATTATCAGCTTTAAGAAACAATGAAATCTTATTTTATTTCATGATTGATACTTTTTTTATGAAACAAAATATGTGACAAGAGAGAAAATAGAATTACAATCTGGTGCTACATTGCCATTTACTTCTATAAGCCCCTTAAGGGGGATTCGGCGCGCTCAACAGAGTGTCTCCAAACTCAAATGCCTCGGTGTTAATCCAATGACGAAAAAACTATTTACTCTGCCACATTTCTCCAGCTGTATTGAATATTTTTACAAACGGTTTTTTTAAAATAATAAATGTAGATAACTTACAGGTCTCTATTTTTTCACCATTTGAAATTGCTTCGAATATTGTGTAAAATTATTTATTGAAAATTTAAAAAAAAATATTCGAGCCAATTTCAAAAAGTGGGAAAGTCGTGACCTGTAAGTCAGCTACATTTATCACATAAAAAAATCCGCTTGTAAAAATATTTAATACAGCCGGAGAAATGTGGCAGAGAAAATATTTTTTACTCCATGGGATTAACGCTGATGCACTTTACTTTGGAGACCCCCGGTCCAGCGCGCCCATTTCCCCTGAAATAAGTTTCTCACTATCATAGAAGGAATTAGTCAAGTTAAAATAAACCTTTTATGCAAGGAATGATAGCTCGCTGCTGAATGGCTGAGGGTTTTTCGAAACCATAAGCATAAATTCCTCGTAGTAATTCTTCTCGTAAGTTCATATCATCGAAATTATCCACAACATACTCCCAATTACTCTGAAAGGAAAAATATGTTTATAAGAACACATACTTTGGAGAATATCAGCAGAAAATACATGGCACACAAGACTAGTGGAATAAGAAAATTTACTCATTATTTTAAATAGGCCTAATGCAAGTCAAACTTAGTCAGACCCACAGGTTTTGTATCATGCATATAGCAATATAATTAATAAATAACATTAAGTTTTGAAAGTTACTTGATTTTACAATTTTGCATCACATTGAGTTAAGCAGTTTTAAAAGATACCACAATCTCATATAAAACCTATACAGTTAATACACAACTTATAAACAATTTTAAAATATGCATAATGAAATAAAATACAATGATCAATTATTTTTTTGTATGAAAAGAAATCTCTCATGAAATTATTATCAAGAATATAAATGTGTGCTGGACATTTATAAAATAAGCAAAAGCATTTTTATCTGCCTAAAATGAATGCCTAAATGATGTACATAAAGATTATATATTGGTTACATCAGTTATAAACAACATTTTATATTATTTGAATTTGATTTGTATTATCAGTAAGTTTTAGTTTGACCAAAAAAAAAATTAAATATTTCATAGGAAAAAAGCAAATTTCACAGAAATTCATGAGAGCCTGGACATTTTTATATGAAGGCATTTGCCCCAACTTATAAATGCCTGGGCCTTTTACATCACTAATCAAGTACGATAAAGAATCAGTTTTATTTTGTAAATAAAACATGATTTAAAAAATCATTGCCTACAATTCTGTTTAAAAAAGTTACCAATTATTTAAATGAAATAATTTTTGAAACACGTTAGAAACTTTTACAGTATATCAAAATCAGAACAAATTCTTTAAAATACATAAAATAAGATTGTTAGAATTTCAATTGCAATACCTCAATGATACCATCTGGTTCCATTCCCGGAGGTCCTTCATATTCTTTATCAGGCGCACGGCCAACATTCTGTTCCTCATCCGGGCCATTTCTAAAGATTTATTATGTAAATTAATAAACATAAAAAAAATAATGATGCAGTTATTATTAGGGACGTCATAACTCAACTCTAGTGCAGAAGCAAAGAATGAATATTGACTATTCCATTAGGAATGGAAAGTTAAAAGTATATCAATCAGAGCAATTAGATTCTCTCTAAGAGTAGTATCAAATACTTAATTGAAAGGTTTATTTTTCATTTTATTTATATGATTAGGCTTTCTATACTGTATAATAGCTAATAATTAAATCTTAATCTTGGTAAGGATACGTTAATATGAAAAGAAAAAGTCGATATATTAACTTGGGAGAGAGTAAAGAAAATATGCAATCCTAAAAAGGAATATTTAAATAAAATTACATAACGCAACTATATGTATGCCTTGAAATGAAACGAGTTTTTAATTCGTTAAATTGAAAATAAATTGTTTGACAATAAAAATATGCAATAGCACATTATTGGTTTCAATATTTAAAGAGACAATACTGGAAAACAGTCCACCCATTTTTTAAAAAATATAAATGCGGTGGACATTGCTGTGTCTAAATGGTACCTCTATGTAAACAAAAATATCTTTCTAACAGCAATTTAAAGGGGTAAGCCTAAACTTATCGAAAATTAAAGGGCAAAATGTGAAACAATTGAACCAATAGAAGTGTGAAATTTAACCACGACCACCAAAAGTATATCTCAAAAAAGATACCTTGAATCGTCGTACGTATGAGACATGTTTCCTTATTTTCGGAATCTTGACGCTTGCTTCAACAACAATACAACAACAACACGTTGTCAATCTTTTTGATGGGTATTAACAGCTGTAAGATTTAACTTTTAAAAAGTTCTTGACAGAAGTTTAAGTATAGTTGTTATTAAATCGAATAGAAATAACAGCAGATAGGAAGTTAAAATTGAAACCAAAACAATGATTTATAGTATAATCTAAGTTCAGATTTTGTTAGCCAGAAAACATCCGCTTTTTAACAACATTTGCAGTCGCAGAATCGGAAGCTACAACGGGCTTCCAGTTTCAGTGTTCAAAGATAAACAACAGTTTTTAAAACACTTGTGGTTCTATATGACCGTTTTTGATATATTCTTTGTATGTATGACATTGAAATTAAGAAAAAAACTTTTCAAAAATGTACTTTAATTAATATGAAAAAAACTGGATTTTTTTTAAAAAAAAGTTCATTGACCACATTTTTTTTAGTGGGGAATGAAGATTTCGACTCAAAGTTTTTGAATTCATTTAGAAAAATGGCAACGTCAAATAATTCTCCTTTTCCCTTCTGCACCGAAATGTATGACAACTCATCATACAAATAACATCCTAACATATTTATATTTTTAAAAATTATTTTTGTTTGAATTCTCAATTTATAATCAAGATACAATTCAAGTATGTTGAATCCTATTGTATAAAAAAAAATGTTGCTCCTTTTATAACCTTACTCTTACGTAAATTTAGTGTTTTTATCAACAGGTGATATAAAATGATTTGTGACAGTATTTTTAGAATTTAGAGGAAATTTTATGTGTTTTTTTCCCCATTTAATTGCTGTTTTATTTAGTTAAATGTCATGCATATATTTTTAAATCGTGTAATTCTTTACCAAGTAATTTTATCTTATGAATGGAAATTTCGTTTTTTTTCTCCAAATTTAATATATTTCCCATTTTTATTCAGTTATAATTTATTTTCTGTAAAATATTCTATTACTTATAATGATCGTTTCATTCTTAAAAGGGATATTTATCAATGCCCTTTTAATAAAATTAACCATATGGATGTCAAACCTTGGTTATTAGTGCATTGTAGTTATTCTTTAAATATTATGTGCTGGTAAATCCTATATGTTGTTATTTATTTGTTATTTACAAAGCGTAATATACTTCTGTGAATTTGTCCCTTCCAAAGAAGCTGTTATTTGTCGAGGAAGAGATGTTTCTACAGTGTTTAAAAAGTTATGTTAATATATATTTAAATGTTTTATCACCATGTAAACAATAAATTTTCTTTTACTTTACAGGTATAAAATGGCAAGCCCAAGAACAAAACGAGTATTACAAGATCTCAGAACTAAAGACGGGAACAATGTAAGACTTTACAACATTCTTAAACCATGATTAAACTAAATTAAACTTGTATTATCTTTCAATTTGTATAATTTTTTATTGAATAACATTTAAACCCTCCATACTTTTTCATTTTACTTGTGCAAATCTCGCCAAACTTGATCATTGACGAAAAACAGAATTTTGGGACGACAAAACACAGTTAAAGGTTGCCATTAGAAATATCCCGTTTGGCGGCGGTTGCAAATTTTTGGTGACTGAACTGCTTGCGCCTGCAAAATGGAAATGTACAAAATTATCAATTGTTATTCACTGTAGCACGTAAGAAAAATAAACTTTTTCTGAATGATAGAAACACATTATTTAACAATGTAGTATCACACATTATATAATTTTCCTTGAATGTAAAATTGATAAATTAAGATACTTATCAGAACTTGATATTCATGTATGTTAAGGTTTATTCATGTACACATGTGCATAAAAATCTAGCATGCATGAAACAGTGCCTAAAAGTATTTTTAAGTACTAGTGTACAAAAGTAACAGCATGCTATTTGGATAATAGTTGTTTAATGCATGATTATAGATTTTATAAATCAAGATATTTTTCATTTTATCTTAATTTCTCTGCAACAAGATAATATTTTTACCATTGTTTTAGAATTGCTTTGAATGTGGAGCACATAACCCTCAATGGGCAAGTGTTACATATGGCCTTTGGATCTGCCTAGAATGTTCTGGAAAACATCGTGGTTTAGGGGTTCATATTAGGTAAATTTAGCTAGTTTAACTCAACATCTTTTTCTTTATTAGGTTATACATAATTCACCGATTTTAAAAAGTATATTTTAATTTTTTTTTCTTTTGATTGAAATAAATGCAATCAAATATTTATTTAGTATCAGAGCAGCTCATCATTAAACAATATATGAATTTTTTAAAAATATTTTTTATTCAATTGTATGGAAAATTAAAGATCTTTAATAAATGTTATTAAATGCAAAATTATTTCTTTTATTCTTGTTTCTGCATTGTTAGGATCAACTACATGTTTTATTGAATTTTAGCTGGTATATAAATCTCACAAATGGCTTGTAGAGATGCACCAACTTATTTAATTCATTCTTCTATAAATTAGTGATTTAATAAAAGTTTTCTTCTGCACTTATTTAGTATAGTATTTTTTCCCAATTTTGATACTGTAGCTTTAAATTTTTAATTTTCCTTCATTGTATCGTTTTATAGTTTTGTACGCTCTATTTCAATGGATAAATGGAAGGATATTGAGTTGGAAAAAATGAAGGCTGGTGGAAATCGGAAAGCCAAGCAGTTTTTAGAAAGTCAACCTGATTACAATTCAAAGCTTCCTCTATCAGAGAAATACAGCACAAAAGCAGCTGCATTTTATCGTGACAAAGTAAGTTTCCACATTTTTGCCTCTACATTCTGGATGCAATTCTGTTTATCTTTGGCACTGGGGCATTTACAAATGTCCTCACTTACTCAAACTTTATATACATAACCTTATTGGCTGGTTTTGTTTAGCAGCTGGTTTATTGCTTTCCCAGAGGCGGGCTTATACCACCCATCATTATTGTAGTATTTTTATAATCTTTTGCATCAGACTTTAAGTCAACAAATACACACCTTGTCATTTTTTTGAATCGCAGTCAATTGAAGAGGTTGCCACCTGAGATGGTATCCAAGAGAATTCCAGCGAAGTTGCACTTTAGCACTGTCAGGACTTTGGACTCTACATCTAAAGCGTCTGGTTGTAAAACTCGCATCCTCGAAAGCAGAACTAAGATAGAGGGTCTGGCACATTCATTGTCAATTTTTTAGTATTGTAAATTCAATTACATAAAGTCGCCAATAAGCAGACCGTACGATACATTTTAGTTATACTTTCAGAAGAACTGAATGTAAGCTTTGCAACTAGACTTCAATCATATAATCGGTCAAATGACAAAACCAAGAAAGTGCAAATTCTAGGGATTTGCGGTTTTTGAAAACGGTGGGCTTACAATATCCAGTGTTCTATATCTGTATTTTTGCACATTCGACATGGTTTTGTCATTTTAACAAGGATATATGGCAAGCATGTTTATTCCTATGTACCTGTTAATTGTGAATTTTTAATTCTATTTACTCATAATAATAATATTGTTCTTTTGTAGATAAGCACAGAAGCTCAAGGAAAATCATGGTCTATTGAAACGTCATCCGCCAAAAATTATACTTCTTCCACCATTCCTAAAAGCTCATCCAGCAGTAGTTTGAAATCTCACAATACCAATAGTAATTACTCAGGAACAGGATCATCATCACATTATAATAGTGAAGATTGGGACAACTTCAACTCAGGTGGTTATCAAAGGTATAGTTTTGCACTAGACCTGATGCGTCGGTTGTCCTGATTGTTTAAAAAATTAGCCATCCGTTTTTGATGTTGATATAGAGAAAAAAGTCAATCTACTTTGAAAAACAGATAGAAACTGATGTGTTCAATATGAATTTTTTCCTGAGCATTTTTATTTCTATTTTTGCTTAAATGAGATAATAACAAAGTTTGTGTTAAGATAAAGCTTCGAAATATTAACCAGTTCTCAGCATAACCTCAGTAATGTCTTGAAAAAGCAAACTCTTCCCCCCAATTTCGTTCACTTGTAGTTGTATATTTACTAAATAAATGTTGTCATAGGTAGGGTTTATAAGGTAGCAAAAACTTTTTTTCTGTTAAATAATTAAAGGTGTGCCTTGAAAGATAGATAAGATTGTTTTTAACATCTTCTATGATGAGCAGTTATAATTTATAAAGCTGTTTATCAAGTTTTACTTGACTTGAAACTCATTTAACTCCAAGTATTGTCATTCAACTCCTTAACATTTGCATAGTATAGTATAGTTAAATACTGAAAGGTTCAGTTAGGGAAGTAATTATTTATATAAAGTTTTGTATAAAAGTAAGAATTCAAAAAAAAATTGAAAAATGCTTTCTTTTCTTCCATGTGTTAACAGTAGTGTCCCCGATAAAAGTGTATCCCAGCAGCGAGATTCCTTCTTTAATAAAAGACAAGAAGAGAACATGCAAAGACCAGAGTAAGTTTTTTAATGTGTATTATTTATTTTTTTTGAAAGATTTTTTAAACTAAGAATAGTTTTGTAAGTAGAATCAAATAATTGGTAAACTGCGACATGAAATTTTACTTGGAGAACATGCAAAGACCAGAGTAAGTTTTTTAATGTGTATTATTTTTTTTTTGGAAAGATGTTTTAATTTAAGAATATTTTTTGTAAGTAGAATCAAATAATTGGTAAACTGCGACATGCAATTTTACTTGGATCTTGATAATAATCAAAATTTTCCGAACCAAAAACACTGTAGAAGTCTTCATTTTGCTTATCACTAACATACATAGACTTAAAGTTTAGAATAGTAATTCTCTATTAACAAGAAGAAAAAAGTATTTTCCACCACAAAGTTTAGAGCAGTAGATAAATTGTTTCAATTAAAACATATATTGTTTTTACTAGTGAAGTAGGATTAGCTACAAGATTCAATATATGTTTTTTCTATAAACTATAGTAACTGATTTTATTAGTGTATAGTTACTAATATTTGGGCGAAAGTAATATCAAATTATTGCTTAACTCATACAGCAAAATGAGCTAGATCCTTTTTCCACTTTTCATCTTTAAACATTATTTTTTTAATGGAAAATGTATGTATGACATTGCCTTAATGCAAATTGATAATGTTTAGCAGCATTTCTTTAACTGAGCTATTTATTTGCAGTAACATTCCACCAAACCAAGGTGGTCGCTACACAGGTTTCGGATATCAAATGGCTGCACCGCCTAGAAGTCAGTCCCAAGAGCTGATGGATGGAGCTTGGTCTTCATTCTCTACGGTAAGTCCTCATTTGAACTAGTTTCAAATTTAATAATGGATTTTTTTTGTTGTAAATTATCGAATGGTATTTTAAAGTTATCATCATGAGTTCTTTTTGCGTCGTGTGTGAAATTTGGTTTTCAAAGGATTACAGGATTAATTAAATAATGGAAAGACTTAGATGGAAAGTACTACAGCCTGAATGAGTTTAACCCTTTCAGTCCCAATGATGCCAAATGGCATCATCATTTTTCCGATCATAATTTAAAAAAAAATAATAGGTCTGACATCTATTGGGATTAATAAAAAATATTTTCCAATAGAAAAAAGTTTGAAGAATCGAATGATGTTCTTTTTGATATCATAAATGGCTATAGACGATCAGAAAAAAAATTATAAAATGATGATGCCAAATTGCTCTTGGGACTGAAAGGGTTAACATGCTCAGCGAATTTCATCCATATACAGATTTTTTTTTAGTTTAGAGGTTCATCTTCATGTTCCGCATGTTTAATTAGTTCAAAATTCAGTGCTTACCCTCTAGTTCTCAAAACTTGTTTCTATCTAGTATTATTTATACTAATCATAGTTATTTGAATTTAAAAAAAAATAACTGAATTTTTTTTTGTATTGTGCTCTATGTGTGGGAAAAAAAGTATAAAACAAGTCAATTGTAACCCAGTTATTATTTAAATTAATTCTAAACCTGCAACAATTGTTAGAATTTTTATTTTTAAGCATTTAAATAACTTCAAAGTTATATTTGTCAGTGTTGTAACTTCTTGACCAGTTTTTGTTTTCTGATGTTTAATTATCTATATATACTTTTTTTCATTTTAGGGATGGTCATCGTTTGCTTCTGGGGCAAGTAAATTAGCATTTAAAGCTTCTGAAGGCGTATGTATATTAAAGATAATGATACATTCTATACGAATGCAAATATTTAACTATTGTTATAAAATTGACTTTTTTTCTCCTAAGATAACTTATGTTGAACCATTGCACAAGGTACTGTTTAATCACATTCATATTGAATTACCACTTAGATTGAAATGCTAAATTTAGGATATGAGAACTTAGTGCTGATAGCTTAAATAACTGCTATAAGGAATTTTATGTCTGTTTACACAGATTTGTTTATAATTGATGGCTTTTTAATTTACTAATTTTCATGCAGTTTAGTGCGGTTAATTTTAAAATAAGTCTTATCTTTAATTTTAAAGCATTAGAAGTGTTTTTGTATAAAATTAATTTGTTTATTTCAGGCTGTAAAATTAGGCAGTATTGCTTCCCAAAAAGTAGTAGAATTATCAGAAACAGTTAATGAAAAGGTAAAATACTTAATACTCATGTAAGGTAAAATACTTATTCTTGTATAATTTTTCACTTACGCAAAGCAATATCTTTGCTGAGTAATAATATAAACACTGTTTCAGACTATAAGAAGACTAGTATGATTTTGAATTTTAATATTTGTTTCAAATAATGCTTGCTGCTAGAAAATTTGTATATTTATTTTATATTCTTTGCTCAATATATTGTTCTGATAACTGTTACAGGAATATCTTTTATTTCAAATATAGTTAATCAATTCCTGCATTTCCTGTTATTAGAAAATTTAAAAGTATTTTGTTATTCTTAATTTATAATTTTTCTCATTTGTGTTCTTATCCTTGAATTTATTTCTAACCACATTGCATGAGCATGCTTTTATTTTATTTGTTTTATAATATATCATCAGGTTAAAGAAGGCACCTTAGTTGATGAATTACAATCTTCGGTTACCACAATTGGTTTTAAGGTGAGATATAGTTTTCTAAAACTTTCGATCATCTCTGACTCTTGAGACTGCATGTTTTTATAAGTTATTCTGCAATTCTAGGTTTAAACAAAGAAACCTTAACGACTGTCACATACATAAAATTACCTGCTTTACTTTTCAGGGTTCTCAACAATATAACATGATTTTTTAATTTTTAAATATGGTAAACTTTATAAAAAGTTAAAACTTTTGTTTTTTTGTTAGTATTTTACTTACTTATCCACATAAACAAAAAAATTGATTAATGAAATTATTCTATACAGCAATTTATAAAAATAACTACACTATGAATACTATATTGAATGTAAGATATTTAAAGTCGTGCACTTTTTTTTCTTCAAAAAATGATTTTAAATACCTTAAAAGTAGTAAATTTTAAATTTAGATTCTTATATAAGATATATTTTTACTTAATGTGAAAAACATGGTAATGGATCTGCTCTAAAGTAAAAGAAGCTTGTAGTTTTGTTAAAATAAGTTATATTGCTAGTTAAATTAAAACACTATTGTCTGAACACTTGATGGTCATTAGCTTCAGTAAAAAATATTTTTTAAATAAGTGCTCAACATATCGTCGGTCAAATGACAAAACCATAATGTGCAAAAACACAGAGATGGAAAACTTCATGTCCCCTTAAGTGTTTACAATGTCTGTAAGAAAATAGATTGGATTAATATTTGTATTTTTCCTTAATAAAATATTAAACTTCAATTAATTGTGTATTCTTTCTGAAGGTGGCTGATGTGGGAAAGAAAGGCTGGAGTGATTTGTCATCCATGTTCAATCAGAAGGTCACTTTAGATAAAGCAGAAGGAGCTCCATCTGAAAAGTCATCTTTATTGGGATTAGGCAGCCCTAAAAATTTAAAGTAAGTTATCGAGATTGTTACGAACCAAATGGTATGCAACTAAAATAATAAAAAATCGTTACGTGGATTCATTGACGATACATCTTCTGTTCAAAGGGCTTGATTTAAAAAGTCTTTGTTTGATATTCTATATAAAATTACATGAATTTATTTCGGCTTACATAAAAGTACCGTAGATTAACAGGAAATTATAATTTGTGAAATCAATATGATATTTCAAATTTTGAAGACAGACCAGAATATTCCTCAAATTATCCCCAGCACATCTTCCACATTTCACTGACAATAATTTCTACGTGTCCTAACTAATTTTCAGGTTACAAAATGTTGTAGCGTTCTTATGGGTACTGAAACATTTGTTTGAGTCCGGTTTTTGGGTTTCTGAAATATATATATTGTAGTTAAAGGGAGTGAAACTATAGCAGGACATTTTTCATTGTAAGTAAGGTCTGGGCAAATGCTGTTTCTCTTAGTTATGCAATAAAAATACTAATACAATTGAAAATAACCAGTCTTATTTTTACATTGAATCACATTTTTCTGGCAAAGTGTTTAAACTAAATGATAAATTGTACTTTGTTTTATGAATTTTCCTTAAAAAATGGTTTTGGTCTTTAAAATGGATATTTTTATTATTAACATAAACATAAATAATAGAATAACTGTATTACTACGCAATATTAATTTTGCAAAGTTACAAGGAGGATTTTGTTAAGGAAAAGGACAAAAATAAGTTTTACTATTAAATAATATGTTATGAAATTATAGAATATTTAAATTTAACGTTCTTGCAAAATATTTCAAAAGAAAAACTTCTGATTTTTTTATATGAAACAAAATATTTTAAAACATTTACAATTGTTAAAAATTGACAACCTGACATAAAAAAATTATAAAATAATGTTAATGTTAATAATAACAATAACTGTAAAGTTTCCAGTAGCTAGTTTACTTTATTTATCAAACCTTTATTTAATACACATAATTTCCCTTAGTTCCCCATCCAACCAAGGCGCAAGCAGTAACGACTGGCAAGGCGACGACTGGAAATGGTCCAACGAACAACAACAATCCCGCAATTCCAACTACAACTCCCCAACTGCAGAGGAACCCCCATCCCCAAAACACACATCCTCTAAAACCCGATCATCCCGCAAATCCACCCCTACCTCGCCCGAAAACAAGAAAATGCTGAAAGACGAGGACAATTTGATAGATTTCGGCAACAGTGGCGAGCATAAACCGAATAAGGAAAGTCCGACTACTGATTGGGATAATAACTGGGATGAACAGTCGTGGGATCCACTTGAAAAGAAATCGTCGTCAAGTAAGGGCGGGTATCAAAGGATAGGATCGAAAAAGGATTAGCGAGTTAGGTTTTATGTTTTTAATAATGTGTGAGAGTTTGTGTTGAGAATTTTTTTTTGTTTCAGTTGTGGTGAAAATCTTTAGTTTAGGTTTGGAGAGGTTAGTGGGAGAAGGTGCTTTGTGACATTTTTGGAAAAAATGAGATTTTTGTGTCAGTGAACATTTCTTTATGGTAACAAGTTTCTACAGTTTCATAAACTTAAATGTATTTTTTTCCTTTGCGGGTATCGTTTTTAACAGAACTAAACACAAACTAAAAATTTTAAAAACTCATTTTCTTGTTTTTACATTATTTTTTACCTAGCACTTTCTTCCACTAGGCTCTTTTTGTGCATAGCGAAAAGGGGGCCATTAGTTTTATACTCATTGAATACAATAATATAATTTTCTGTTCATAAACTTATTGCTGTTTAAAATGCTTTTTACTGTATACTTTAGATCATTTGAAAATCAAATTGCTTGTAGATATGTTGAGTTGCTTTGATTGAGGCTTTTTCAGAGAAATAGGTAACTAATTTAGTTCAAAACCTTCACATTTAGAGTTTTAATATATTTTTCAAATAACGGTATATTTTAAAACACTTCAATTGTTGCATGTACTTCAGATTTATATAAATGTTTTTTGCATGAATGATTATATACAATGTATTAGTGTGAGATTGTTGTGAAAGAAAATAAACTAACTTGGTGTGTATAAAAATGAATGTTAGATTATAAGTTAAAATATAGTAATATAATAGTACTGGGTTTAAACATATATTCTTGTTAAAACATAAATCTTATTAAATATTTATTGAAACAATAGACCATTTGTAAAGAAAAAGTGCCTGTACAAAATAAATTATTCTAGCAGAATGTCCATTTTTATAGTTTGCCTAAATCCTGATCCACATTCTTCCTAATGTACTTAACTGATGTGATATACAATTACAAAATATGTACATGGATTGCTGTGTTACATGTTAATTTTTAATGATATATATTAGGCATTTTCCAAGCGATTAGTTTTTCTAAATATGTTATCTAATGTATTGTTAGTAACTGTTGACTTAGGAAGCATATATTTAAATTATCTATTTAGTTTTCTTTATTTTTAAAATAATTTATTCATGAAATATAGGAATATTCTTAGTAAAGGTGTTAGAAATATCCATGTGTAAATGTATAAAAGAGTGTAATATTCATTAAGTTTTAAGTACAGATCAATATTTATATGCATATCAATGTTAATTTCATTGCAATTCAATTGTATTATTCTTGCCTTTGTTACAGAATATTATTTTGGTTCAAACAAGTATTTCTTCTCAAACACCCTTTATAATATTCTGAGCTTATCTTTAATTTGTCTGCATTATTATAGTTGTTGCAAACATGTGCAAGCTTTGGGTATGTGTTGTGGCCAAAATGTAATATTTATTCAACTTTGGCAACTGTGCTTGGCAGTTTACAGATTTTTGTTTAGTATGATGCACTTATTGTTTGTAAAGTAAATTAGGATACATATAATCATTTTTAGTTATTTATTGTCTTTTATTTATTTTTTTAACTAAAATTTTCTTATGTTTATTTTAAAATACATGTTATTTTGTAATGAAGCTAAATGCTTTCTGAAGATGTCCATCGTTACATATCATTAAAGATTTATGTGAATTGCATGGGTGTGTTACATCTTGTATTAAAATAAGGAAAAAGTTTTAATGAATAGGGTACTTTTCTGTTGAGTGAAAGAAACTAAACCCCACCCCCATTCACCCCGATTAATGTATTTATAAAACATTAAATTATTAATTAATTTCTGCTTGATGTGTTAATAATTAATTTTAAATTTTCGCTCAAATAACTAATATAATAAAACGCTTAAGATTTAATTTTTTTTAAATTCTTTAAAAGAGACTTGTATTTTAAAACTGTATTAATTTGTAATTACATTTAAAAATTTACAGGTTTTTGATACCTTTTTATCATGTATATTCAAACTCAATAAATCCTCAATTTTTTTATTTGGCTAAATTTCAAATTATTTTTATAATATTTGTATTATATTACTAAATTGTTTAAGATTATTTTTGATGCCAAATATGTTTGTAAAGCACATTTTTCTGATTTTATAAATTAGCTTTGTTTTGCTTTTTTCAAACTTTTTATTCAATTGAAATAAATATTATTTTGCAGCTATATTATGTAGTACTTATATTAAGACACATTAAACACTTTACCTTTTTAAAAAAAACTATAATTTAATTGTTTAGTATTTATCCTATGTAGCGTCTTTGTTGACCTTGACAAGGACCTCCAGTTATTGTCAAATCTGTAAAAGCAACTACACTGTTGCCATATTCTTGAACTCTTGTGTCAGCTTCAAAATAGAACTAAAAGGAATAAGAATAAAGTCACAGGGATGAAGTTTTCGTATGAATATTTTTACTTTGAGAATTAATTTATTTTGATTTTTCGAATCAGGACTTCAGTTGGTAAAACGTGGGCTGGAGCAATAAGTTACCATGTCCACTTTCGAGGAGACCACTGTTCTTCTCACAAACAGCGGAACTAATTTGGATCGAAGAAAAATAACTGGTTGTATGGATTATTTTAACAAAATATGTATTTTTTTGTTTGTTATTTGTAAGTGCCAAGTTTAATTCCACCAAACATACAGTCCAATTCAAACTTATTATCTAGCAGATTTTAGATTGTTTTTTCTGTTTACTTCAAAGAATTGGTAAAAATGAGTTTGTTATTTTCTTATCACATCGATCAACATTTCACAAATTTTTCCGCTTTGTGATAAAAAGTGGTTCAACTGCAAGTAGACTGGATTCATTATTGCCCACTGGACCACTCGTACAGTCTGTCATAAAAATAAAAAATACTACGTGGGGTCAATGCTTTCCTAAAATGAAACTCTATAGTGGGCCAAAGCTTACTGTGCCCATTTCAGGTGTTCTGACAAAGGGTTCTAGATTTCCACCTAAACGTGGTTCTAAATCATTATGCTCGTCGCCAATCGCCCTCACTTGGCTTTAGTTCCACGTTAAAATTCCACCAAATACATCTCTTACCATAGCTTTGTCTCCAAGAAATTCAAAATCCACCTCTGCATATTCCCAGTGATCTGTGGTTTTTCGAGCAGTGCCAAATAAATACTTGGTCACGAATCCCTGCTTGATAACTGCTAGAGATGCAGGCTTGCGATCGTCTATGAAGTACAGGAATCGCATGCAAGCAGACCTGGCACCTTGTGATGATAGGTCTGGTGTCAGTAACCTGGCGAAGTGGTTTTTAGCTTCGTTGCCTCGCACAACCATTGCATATCCTGTAAAAGTGATATGGTTTTTATTAATTTACTTCCACATTACGTTCATAAAACTAAAATGCCCTGTCCGTCAACACTTTCAATGCTCATACCACAAATAGTATAAATCGAAAAAATTTCAATGGCTATAAATGGTACAGATTAAAATGCGCAAACTTTTGCTCTACGATTGGATTCACTACATTAGATTATTCATCGTTATTACGATTAATGTGGAAGATTTTGATTGAAGCATAATTTCCACATTCTGCTTTGAAAAACAATCTTGCTTTTGTACCCTAGAAACTGTCATCACACAATTGACGACTGGAACGGCCACGTCTACGGTGACGACAAAGATACGTCAAATGTTGACTTAAACCCCACAAACAAACCACCCAGCAGCTAATTCGTCTAAACAAAAACGGCAACGCTTACGTTGACGTCAGAGCTACATGAAACATTGTCTCGCGTCATTTCTCACGTGGGCTCTCATCAAATGTGTGTTTATATAGAGAACTAAACTAAACTAAACTCCTCGGCGCAACAGCCCATTAGTGGGCCAAGGCCTGCCGTGCCCATTTCAGCTTTCGTGACCTAGGGCTCTGGGGTGCTATAGGCATATGTCCCGGTAAGGTGGTCAGCCTCACGCGGAACCCCCAGTGTTTAGTTAACAAGCATGCTTGGTACCCATTTTATCGACCCACTTAATAGTCCAGTAACCAGGTCGTCAAAAAGGGGCGTTTCAGGAAAAAAATACAGGAATTGTTTTCTCAACGGTTTTATATGTTTTCGAGGGTGCTGAATCCGAATATCAACTTTGTGAACAAATTCGGGCATGGGAACATTAAAAAAAATCGAAAAAATCCAAAAATTTTACCCCTTTTTTTGGTTTTTTCCTTCTTGCAGGAAATGTATTGATTTCTCAACAAAAACGTCAATATAAAAGTTAAAGTACTCTAAACAAGCTAAATAAAAGTCAATCACACTATTTATGTCAGACTAATAGTTTAGCTGCTACAGCGCGCTGAAAATCAGGCAAATTCCGCCCGAATGTGGAAAGTCCAAAATTTTCACTTGCAGCTCGAAAAATAGTACAGTCGAAATTAATTAAGCCAGAAACTATTTTTGTTACAATTGGTAGGAAACATGCTTCTAATTAACATACTAAAATTTGCAACCCGAAATGTTCCGCAAAATACGTTTATTGGCCGCCATCTTGAAAAAAACGTCAATTTTTTTAAAAATAACAAGAAACCATAATAAGTCGTGTTTGATATCAAATTAAAGGAAATGTTATGTTGACAAAGAATATACTATTGGTTTTTTAAAACTTATATATTTACAAAAATGATTTTGGAAGGAAACGATGAAAAAATGGCCGAAATTTTTCACTGCACGCGACGGAACCACCCTTGTAATTATTGAGACGTCCAACAAAAGTTTGCTGCTTTGTGACTCAAAGCCATGCTTCAATGAATAACAAACATGGAGTCCCCAATAATAAGCAATATTGAACAAACCCTCATGAAATGTACTAAAAGAATGGAGAAGGAATGACTGAAAGTCAACATGGAACCTGGATCATTCGAAATGCAGTGAAATAACTTATGCAATGAGTTTGCTGACCAGTGTTTTCGGTTGACCTAACTCATGCAAGAATAACGAAAGATTTTGTAGGTCTAAACAAGGTAATGCAATTCTTTATAGACCACAGTCCATTTACTGATATTTCAAGTGCTTTGTGGAATTCTGTTAATTGAATAACAGATAGTGCAGACAAAGCTAACGTGACATGTTCGGGAGAGATATTCAAAATAAACTAACATACCTTTTAGAGATGGAACTTTATTAAAAACTGACTAAGCAGTTACGAAGAAAATAGCCCAATAAAGGCAAGTAACTGTAGTAGTTGATGATACCGATATTTTAATGACCTTCTACACCTTTCTTCTAGAATACTTATTGCATGCAATTCGCCACAAAATATTATAAAAATCAGGATATTCAAGCTTTTTAAATATCTAATACGGGAGGAAGATTTTAAAACCTGCCCTCGTCTAGCTCTTATGCGACGATTATGCAATCTAAAAAAAACCTTTAGTTTTTGTCAACGCATTAACTTTTCACCAGCAATAACTAGTCCTTTTTTCAATATTTTCATCATAACTGCATAGTTCAGTTTTCAATATAATTCCACCTCTAAAAGATATGTTAGCTTAGTTTGATCTCTTTCAATCATGTCCCTTGTCTGCACTATCTGTTATTTCCTTAACAGAATTCCACAAAGCACTTGAAAAATCAGTAAATGGACTGTGGTCTATAAAATAATTGCATTACCTTGTTTAGACCTACAAAATCTTTCGTCATTCTTGGATGAGTTAGGTCAATGGGAAACACTGGTCAGCAAACTCATTGCATAAGTTATCTCAATGCATTTCGAATGATCCAGGTTCCATGTTTGACTTTCAGTTATTCCTTCTCCATTCTTTTAGTACATTTCATGAGGGTTTGTTCAATATTGCTTATTATTAGGGACTCCATGTTTGTTATTCATTGAAGCATGGCTTTGAGTCACAAAGCAGCAAACTTTTGTTGGACATCTCAATAATTACAAGGAGTGGTTCCGTCGCGTGAAGTGAAAATTTTCGGCCGTTTTTTCATCGTTTCCTTCCAAAATCATCTTTGTCAATATTTAAGTTTTAAAAAACCAATAGTATATTCTTTGTCAACATAAAATTTCCTTTAATTTGATATCAAACTCGACTTATTATGGTTTCTTGTTATTTAAAAAAAAATTTAACGTTTTTTCAAGATGGCGGCCTATAAACGTATTTTGCTCGACATTTCGGGTTGCAATTTTTAGTATGTTCATTAGAAGCATGTTTCCTACCATTTGCAACAAGAATAGTTTGTGTTCTAATTAATTTCACCCTTAACTCTATTTCGACTATACTATTTTACGAGCTGCAAGTGAAAATTTTAGACTTTCTACATTCGGGTGGAATTTGCGTGATTTTCAGCGCACTGTAGCAACTAAACTATTAGACTGACATAAATGATGTAATTGACTTTTATTTAGCTTGTTTTGAGTACTTTAACTTTTGTATTGACAGTTTTGTTGAGAAATCAATACTTTTCCTGCTAGAAGGAAAAAACCAAAAAAAGGGGTAAAATGTTTGGATTTTTTCTAATTTTTTTAATGTTCCCATGCCCGAATTTGTTCACAAAGTTGATATTCGGATTCAGCACCCTCGAAAACATATAAAACCGTTGAGAAAACAATTCCTGTATTTTTTTCCTGAAAAAACTACCTGGTTACTGGACTATAAGGGATGAAAGGATGGGTCAACCTCGCCCAATCCGGGATTCGAACCCCGGACCTGTGGCACAGCAATGCAAAGCACTACCATTGCGCCAGGGGGCTCGTTTATATAGAGAAGTGAAGATAATTTTTTAGTCGCATATTTTTAATGAATCAAATTTCTACAAAGAAAGTTTAAGAAGAATGCAGATTTTGAGGAAATGAATTTAAAACTATTCACCATTTCGTCCTCCTATAGTCAAGAATTCTTTGTTCCATTTCGCACTTGCTTGGTTGACCATCCCACAAGCGTCTTGTGTGAAAGAGCACGAAAAAATGGCATTGTTTCTTGCTAACACGATCTCTGAAACAAAATAATTTGTCTTAGTTTAGTTTGAAATATCGTCGCACTAGAGCTACACAAGGGCTATTGATTGGCGACGGGAGTCGTATTTTAGAACCACAGTCAAGTGACGAGCCGACACCTGAGTTGGCACCCAAAGCAACCGTTAAGGGCGACATCGTACGCAGCGTTGGGACTTTGGAGCGTATTTTAACGTGCACTCCCTATACACGGGGGACATTTTTGGCTGCACGGGCCGTTTATAGGTCGGCAGTTATTTGGCGATGCCCGGACCCGAACCTGGGACCTTTCGCATGCTAGGCGAGCGCCTAACCGACTGGGCTCCCCAGCCCCCATAATTTGTCTTAGTTTTTGTGTGATTAATTTATATCTTTTCGTGAAAAAATGGTGTAAAATATTTCTTTTTGCAAACTATAACTTTATTAATGGATCGTAAAACAATGAAGAGATTGAACTTGCGATTTTTTTTAAAAACGCATTTTGCTCTTATCTTTTCTTAATTTTTCCAAGCATTAGTTACTTTTTCCTTATTCCTAGGAAACAAATATGCTGCAAAACTATTTTGCAAATTATTATACCTTAAATTATGAAAAAACTTGGCCCTTGGGAAATTAACTTTCGGTTTTAATACAATTACTGGGAGCCTCATGATTTTAAAGATTGTAGGAGTTTCACAAAGTTTTATAGGAGTGCCAGAAGTTTGCTTTTTTTATATTATTAATTTTAGAATTGCAGTGGTTTATAGATTTTAGGATCTCCAAGTTTCCTAGAATTAAAAGAGGAGGAGTTATATTAGGCATATCGGGTAGAAATGTCAATTAGTGTCTTAATTATTTTAAACATTAGTTATTGGGCATATAGGGTTGAAATATTCCTGATAACGTAAATCACAAACAAGTAGGTTTGCAACAGAATCTGTCACTCAGCCCGCTTCCACACATGTGTTCAACAGGAAAAAAAGTCGCCAAACACAATACTAATTCTATTTTAAACCTTTAAACGCTAAATTTGGCTAGTTTCATTTATTTTATTTCGAAAATTCAATAATTATTTCTTCAATAATTATTCAATAATTATTATCGTTTGCAAGAATTAATTTATATTAAAAAAATAAATATATAATATTCCTCTTTTAAATAGAACCAAACCATTTCATATATACAACAAACAAAGAATCTTAGTGAAATATATTTGACGCCATTTCAAACTGAATGATGTCTCAAAAATAAATTTCTAAGAATTAAAATTTCTCGAATGATTGTTGCGAATGGTGATTTAATTCTAATAAAAATATGGCTTAATTTGCTTTTTAAATAAGCATTCAATTTTGCAGTTTTTTAAAAAAAATAATTAAAGTACTTCGAATTCGAATTTTTTTCTGAGATTTTCAATGTCTTCTAATTTCGATAAGCTGAATTTTTTGACGTATCACACTTGTCTGTAGCATTTGTAGTTTGGGCTATGAAAGTGGGTGACGGACGGACAGACTGAACCATTATAATACCTTCCACTTTTTACGTTATAAACGTAGTGTGGAAGCTAAAACTTAAATAATTGTTGTTAAAAAAACTTGATTTTTTAAATTTTTTTAAAACTTTAAAAAATCTGCTTACCTTGCTGTGCAACAAACACGAAAATTAGCCCAATCATACGAAACCCATACCACATTCGAACTGTCATCAGAACATCAGTCATTTTCGCATATTGCCGACGATCGAATCATTCTTCCTCAGGTATAATTCCGCCTATCTTATCACCGACATAGCCTGGCATCTGGTCATTTTCTCTGGATTATATGAACATTTGCAGTAGGCGGATCTCAATGCCTTTATTCCAATACATCGTGATTGGAATTTGCGTTTTTCGAAATGCGTTTGCGGATCGAAAAATAACTTAAATGACGTGGGAACACTCATTTTGACGGGCAGACATACGTTTCGACACTGCCTTGCTGTTGGGCAAGGTCGACGGCTATTTCGTAAAACAAATAAAGGCGAAAAAATTAATTTAAATACTTTTTTTACCAAAGCTGAGAATGCATTAATGTTAATATTTGGTTCGATAAAGGAATTAAATTAACATTAAACTTTTCTAAAGTATCGCTATTATTTCATCGTCTTATAACATCTCTTCTTCAATTCTTCTTAGACAAAAAAAATGGATAGTTACAACATTTCTGTTAAAAATATGGTTAGTTTCATAATACTACTTTAGTTCTTGTTACTGAAAATTGTATTCAGTGCTAACATGCATGAGTACACAAATAAACGAGAGAAAAACAAATGTGACGATTTAGATGTATTTCTTCAATAATATCTTGCGTATAGGCCACTCCTCCGTTTTGAAATTAAAAGATGTAACACTATTTAAATTACATGAATAATTATCACTTTTTCTAAAGTTGTTAAAATGATCGAAGATTTGCAAGCTTCGAGTCAGAGGCTTTAAGTTAAAGTTTTGAGTTTAAAAAACCGTACAGAATTTTATTGCAATGTCTTTTTAGATTGATTCTTCGAAGTTAAACTAAAATGCGAAATTCCAAAAAACGTGGCTCACTTCCCGTTATAGGTTTAAAGAACTATTGCCAAATATTCTAGATATTGGATCAAATCTAATAAAATTAAATTGGATTAGTTTTATGTATTATATTAGTAAAGAGTATATTCCAGTTACATCACAACAAAGGTAGTTAATTTGTGGTGCTGCCATCTATTATGGAATATCTAAACTGAAACCTAACCTTACAGTTTATGCATTTGTTTAAGGCATCTTCAGTGCAACGTATAACTAAGTTTTTTTACATTTAATGAAGAATATTAGGTAATTATATTATGGCATTTCCTTTTTCATTATTTAAAATGGTTTTGGTAATATTACTCCTATGCCAACGCTTTTGGGGTCCAGTCTAAATCTTTATGTAATGACGGAAATTATATCATACAATTCTTCAAATATAGTTTAAGACACACTTTCAATGACTTAGTACTAATTAAAATTTAGTATCAATTAAAACAAAATTTTCTGTACCAATTTAAATGTATTTAAAGTTTCAAGTCACCACCAATGAGTTTTAATCCAAATGCACATTGTTTGACGAGTATTAATTTGAAATGGCTCAATACTTCATGGAGGGGGATACAATTAAGCTGTTACAAGTAAACAAAAAATCCCTTTCCACTTGTCTAGGTTTTAAGAGATTTCTAGGTTTAGAAGATTTTGAATTTAAAATTCTAACGCCGCGATAACTCGATACAACCTTATAGTTACATCGTAAGCGGAGTCAGGGGGTTCGAGAACGCGACAGATTTAACGTAGAACAGCGGAGCAGGAAATTATCCATTTTTAATAATTGGTGATAAACCATACCCAGCACATATTAGTACAAAACAAAAATAATCTAAAATCTTTTAAAATTAGGAAAGTTAAGTTATCATTTATTCCTTAATTACTTGGGTTGTCTTCTATTGAGTGCAAATTGCATTAGGTTTGGCATCAATTATTTTTAAGTTCCAAGAGTTTCACCTCTGGTAATCAACAGCAGATCCAAGGAGAACTGAAAAACGTAAACTACGAACATAAAAAACTACTCAAAGTTAAAAAGAAAAAGCAGGTTTATTAGACTATTTACAAAATAGCTTTTCAGCAACGAAAGCATGACAAATAAATTAAACTGAACACAAAGACACCACCGAGAGTTAGTCTACCGGCACCACCGAAGCTGAGAAATCAAACCAACGGCCACGGGCAAAAGGGACAGCAATCCAGGCTGAGACAGAACCACGGCCATATTCTTGGTAGGCGAAGGGGTAGTCGGAGCTAGTTCAGTTGTAGTCTCATCTGTGAAGGTGACGTAAGTGAAAGTACTCAATTCGAAGTCAGCTTCTGTGGTTGTAGATGATGTGGCATTGGTAGTGGAATCTGTGGTAGTTTCTGTTAGTTCTGAAATGGTGAAGTTTTCCGAAGGAGACTGGGTTTCTGGGGTAGTTTCAAACGGATCGAATGTCGACACGGTGGTTAGGTTGTCTGTCGTGGTTTCCTGAGGTTTCTCTGTTGGAGCTACACTGCTGGAAACGTGTGCGGAAGAGACCACCTGAAATGCAAATTAAATTTGTTGGCTAGGTAGAAATACATTGTTTTTCAGAGCTCTACCGTCCAATTTTTTACAAAAGGACAAATTTGACAGCTCTGCTTACAGATTCCCCAACATTCATGCCATATCAAGATTTTAATTCCACATCGTTTGTTAGAGAGTTTAATTACGCCGTACCACAACTTCATGAGCTAATGGACAGAGGAGTATACATATTTAATTTTTCGTCCGTAGTCCTTCCGTGCGTTGAATTAGTCATAAAAGAGCTAAAAGTACGTCATAATATGCCAAGTGTTCCGTAATTTGACCCTCAATTAAAAAACGGCAACATACTTACAATTCAGTTAAATCTAGAATATTACTTCTCACTTACTACTTACTTCGTCACAAATGGTATTCCCTCATTTTTCATGATCAGGTATCCGTCAATCGAATAAGTACGGAAACCAGCTTAGTTTATAGTAAAAAGTAATTTTAATAAGCGAAGAAACTCGTGAAACTTGTTATAATACCAGTAAAATAACTTGGCAACTTGATGCGACAATTAGACAACACTGGTGGTTAATATTAGAAAAATGGTCAATTTGCGACCCGACCTTTATTTTTAAGAATTCTTTTCTTACTTGGTAACGACTTGCTTAAAATCCAAATAAAATCCTCACATTTAGTGTTTATTTCTTACCTTAAGGTTTTGAAGTTTTCCATAGTCAGATTGGTAACGCACAGTTATGCCCGTCTTACAAAGATCTTATTGGATTTATATTGTCATAAAAAAGTTAAATAGTTCTAAAGTATATTTTATCAATACTATATACAATCTTTATGAAAATTTACCCAACATACGCAAAATATGCATGTCAGAAGTTTACATGTCAGATCGTTACAATAACTTTCGAAATGAATTTTCGGAAAGGACGTTTTTAGACTAAGTCTTCGAATCATCCCCAGTAGGTTTACAAAAATCCAGGCTGCAACTTCAAAACTCATTTCGTCGTCAGATCTATAACGCCGTATCATATCCCTTTATTGACACTTTTCATAACATTGATCCTTAAACCGATTAATAGCAAACGGAAGGCTTACCTGCAACACCACTACAAAAATCGTTATGTAGGCGATGGCCATTTTATCTGAAAAGAAAAAAAAAAGCAAAGTAAATAAAAGAGTAACCCGTAAAGCCTACGTACGCTTTTGCGAATGGCGTTAGGCAAATGTGGGATTCAAGATAATCTTAAAAGGGAAATCTGTCAAACTGCAGGTCAAGACTGAAAGCGCGGGTTGAAATACAAACTCGTATAGGAAGATCTAAAGACGTGGAGTATTTATATTGATCTGTAATGCGGAAGTGGCATTGGCTTAGTCAGAATTAGTAATATACATATTCATTTAAAGGTTAAAGATTGATTGTTAAAAGTCGGAAAACCGATAATTTCAATATCTTTGAGGGGGTTGGTTGAGTTTAGGTCGCATTAGAGCTACAAGATGTCTAATTCTGAAACAGTTTTGTGAGTGTTTGAAGTTTATTTTAAAACTCGTAACTATTAGGAGGATTAACTTTTAGAAAAGGTCTAAAAAGCGTAACCAGTTATTGACACATCTTAGTTTAAGTATCACAACTAACAGATTTAATTTAAAACTCCTTCCTATTCTATGTGACGAAGACTAATTTTTAAAGAGATTCAAAAATATTCCATCAATAATTTCTTTTCTGCGATATAGAATTTAGCGTTAAGTGCTCCAGTTTCTATTTTTAAACAGTTTCAAAATTTATAATACAAAACGCATGTTGTTCGGTACGACACTTTGCAATTTGCATCTAGTATAGTCCAAGATCGAATCCTTCATTACGAAATAGACTGCCGAACTTCCAAATAAAATTTGGCTTCTCGAATGCAAGAAGCACGACTAACCAAAAGGCAGCAAATTTAACGATAAACCTAAATTTTCAGCCGTATTTAAATTTAGATGTCGCCTTTTCATTCGGGCAATATTATATGATGAAGTTTTTAGCTTTTTATCCCTATGGATTATGTACATGAAAACAGAATGCATTATTTCATAGAGATTAATTATTTCAAATGTTAAATTTGCAATAATTAGGGTAAATAAACAGCTCTTACTAATTTGCAGATATTACTTCCGATAAAACTACGAGATCTGCTTTTTAAGACTATAAAAAGTTCCATTACTTACATTTTACATTCGAATCCGGTAAGTTACCAAAATTATTACGGAATACCAATACAAGCCAATGTTTTTTGTCATGCTAGTTATGTTAAATTAGGTTTACATCCTTTACTTCAAAATTAGGCAATAACCAGTTCTGAAGTTCTATTAAGCATCGATAACTAAGGTCCTTTAACCCTTTCACAGGAAGAAGTTTAAAAATTTAAATGCAATAGCGGTCAATATTGTGAATTTTATTTAAGGAGATGTAACACCACGACTCGTTGTTTTGAAATTTGAGCATTAGCCAATTCGTAACAATTTTAATTTATCCCGTCATCTGAAAGCATGCTTATTTAATGTATACAAGTATTACAAAGTAATGTATTTAAACTAAAGGACTGTACTCCATGAATTCCTAATGTAACAGTTATTAAATTCATTTTGAAATACATAAATTTCAGTAATGCCTGGACCTGGGACCTTTCGCATGCAAGGCAAACACCTTACCGACTGAGCCGGTATCTTAGAGTAAAGTTTCAAGATTAACCCTTTCACTTATGAAATGGCCCAGGGGGCCGTACAACTAAGTATTCGATAATGATATGCCTATCACATTACGCGGAAACAAAAATCCTGCATAGCAAAAGTGTCACGGCTCATCGAGATGCGGTTAAGCGACTAGAACACCCCGATCCGATATTAATAGCGACATCGTACACCGTGAGAGGATATTGAATCACAAATAATCAAACGCACGTTAGTCCCTTGCGAGTGCAGTATTTTTTAAATTCTTTTTAATTCTTAAAAGTATTATAGCTACAAACCTTAGTTAAAATAGTATTAGCTTTTAGAGAGATCGAATGAGGTTCTCTAATCAAATTTAATTTTCACCAATGCAAAACTAAATACTATGCCGCGCACCACATTTCAACTGTAAATTTGTCAAAGAAGCAAGTCCAAGAAAAGACTTTTTGAAGTTCCGAAACTCTAGACAGTCCTTACAAGGAGACTAAACGGTCGTATTCCCACTCCCTTTTAAAGCGAGTGAAACTAGAAACATTAAGAGATTAGATAAACTAAAATGGCCTAATGCAATTAATGGTGATACAATAAGTTACAAGTTGTAAGACAAGATGCATTTTGCACGCGGAAATACATTTGGATCAAATAATATGTAGACGAACTCCGAGTCTCGAAACGTATTTTACGGTACAGACCAAAGAAAAATACATAGTACATCGGTTTTGTATTCAAATACATGGCATTCAGTGTTTCAAGGGCTAAAGTAGCAAGAAGTCAAATTCGGATGTTTGACACAAATTAGTGCATTGTAGCCTACCATTATTATTGCCAGGAAGCGGTTAACAAGGATGGAACGCCAAGTTACAATAATATTCAAATTAACTTTAGCGAAGTTAAATTTCAGTATAAGGTAAGAGTTTTCCCGTGTTAAAACGCGCTGCAAATTTTGCTAAACCTTTGTTTTTCATACCTAAACCGACAGATGGACAAGTGTCCATGTGGAGCTAGTCTCGACTAGCGCTTATTCGAATTTAATCAGAAGAATTTCAAAATTTACCTGCATAAGACAAATTTCCAGTAAAGTGTGTGGTTTGAAACGTACGAGAAAGTACGGGCTTCGATACAAGCGGAAAAATTTACCGCTATAAAATAAAGGATTATATTCCAAAAAAAGAAGAGGTTAGCAGCCTTTTGTAGTAAACGCCGTGGTAAAATGAAAATATTCTATTAAAGCTTTAGAAATAAGATAAGCGCTTTTTTTGGTGAAGTTACGAACGAAGGCAGAATAAGTCCTAAACCATGCATAACACCAATATTAAATTAAAGCCTAATGAACGTATTGTATCCGACGTCGAGAGATAAATTTATTTTCTTCTCGTATAAATTCCGGAAGCAAACTAAATTTTTAATTTGTTAAATGGGACAAAGCTGAAGTACAAATTAGGTATTTTACTAAAATAGTAAAAGTCCACCCAGAAGTTTGAAATAAACTAAATTCAATTACAGCTAGCTAGTTAAGCTTTTTTTGACAACTATTGTTATTACACATATCCCCGTAAATAGAATGAAAGATATTCAAGTGTAAGAAGCAAAAGAGACTTAATTATATGCACATAATTTTTTAAGACCAAAAAAATTCAAACAAAAGACAACTTTTTACAAAAAGTTTTAATTTTAATCTACACAATGCACAAATATATTCGAAACTAATTAATTAATCTTAGACTGTCGAAACTCAATATACTGAAATTTCAAACTATTACTACCATACTTTAATAAATCATTATTTGCGACACAAAAAATAATACAATAAAATCCCTCAATAACAAGCAAAAAAAATCTTACCTATTTAGAACTGGTTAAACCAAACGAAGCAGAGGCAGTAGTAGTCTCGTTATGAAATCCGTGTAATCCTACAGAGCCGTATTGCGTTTTCGCTTGGAATGAGAGTCACAGCAACCTTGGCGGTAGATTTATACGCGGCTGGCGAGCTTCTGTCTTTCTCTCTCATTTACATACGGCTGATAGAAAGCCAGGTTGAGTTCGGTTCTCAATAATTTCAATTTTTTTTTAAAGTTTGGTTTTTTTTATTTATTAAAGTCCCACTCTATTAGTCTGCACTTTGGACTAAACAATATACGGTTCAGGAACTTAAAGTTTAGTTTTAATCATCGTCGCACTAGAGCTACAGGAACTTAAAGAGAAGGAAGCGTTAGGGTAAACTTAAATGGGGTGGTAAAACGACACCACAAGTATGTATCCTTAATAATTAGGGTAGACCTCTTAACACTTTCCCTGCGAATGATGAATCAAGGCAGCCAGAACTAAAATTTTTATAATGCTACTCTTATGCCATATTACGTGGCAACGAAACTCTACGCAGCGTAAGGATTAAGCGATGTTAAAAAAATACTTTCAGTGACCAAATATTTTAAAGTTGAGTTGGGTGCCCACTCAGGTGTCGGGTCGTCACTTGACTGTGTTTTGCGAAATTACGACGTTTTTCGCTAATAGCCCTCGTAGCTCTAGTGCGACAATTTTCCATTTGTTTAGTGACTAAAACTAGAAAATGAACTCAAAAAAGGGAAACGACAAAAACAGTGTCTTGTAAGTTTGGATCGTAGTCAGATGAAGTGGGTAGGACTCGATGCAACATTTAATAAATTTGGTTGTTCTGTGCTTGATGTTTTGATTGCGTTTTATTAACGTCCCCATAATACTTGTATATAATATAGTAGCTCCGTGGTTTATTTTGAGAGAGCCGGCATAATATAAGAATACTTGATCAAATGATTTGACGCCGAGAGCATTCCTTTTATAACCAATAATTTTAAATACACGTTATCGATTATAATATAACATGACCTGCTACTAAACGATTCTAAAAAGAAAAGTCAATGTTGTCTCAATGCAAAGTCTTGATGCTTAATTATTTACACATGCTACATTAAGTGTTAGCTCATGTGTTATCTTTTTAACCATAACTTGTTTCAAAATTTCGAGTCCTTCCAATCATCAATAGACCCCGGTAGGAGGCTAGAAGTAGATAGGCGGAAGTATTCAGCCTAACCTAACCTAAATTGACACCGAACCTTAACCAGCCCATAGTTCTACTTTAATTTAAACAAACCAAATATTTTAGGTAGCATATAATATTTCATAAGAAAGATGAATATTTTTTTTTCTAAATTTAAGGTCTTGGTTGGCCTAAGGCTTTTTGACTACATTTTCGTAGCCCTTTTTAATGAACATTCAAATTAAGAATTTTTTATATATTAAAACAAAGTTGAAAAAATTCTCATCATCATTATGGATAACTGGAACGGGCACGCATACAGTGACGTCACAGCTACGTCAAACTCTGTCTTTTCTCCCACAAACAAACCACCAAACAGCAAACAAACCACCAGACAGCTAATTCTTCTAAATTACAACGGCCATGCCTATGATAACGAAACACAGTTGAAAAAACGTGTTTTGTTTCGAAATTTACAAATTGACCCAATTTTTTTTAATGTTCTTCGAATATTTGTCCATCTTAACGGTGAGTGAGACCAAATGATCGCGGGTCTCCACACCAAAGTGCCTCTGTGTTAAGCCAATGAAAAAAAAATATTTTTCTAAGCCACATTTCCCCGGCTGTTTGAATATTTTTTACCAACGTTTTTTTTATTTAATAAATTTAGCTGAATTACAGGGCTCTATATAATTCCACTTTTTGAAATTGGTTCGAATACTTTGTTGTAAAATAGTGTATTGATAATAGTCGAAAAGAAATGTGATTTAGGAAATAATAGTTTTCCCATGGGATTAACACAGAGACACTTTGGTTTGAAGATCCGCGATCATTCTGTGTCATTCGCCCTCAAGTCAACAATTTAACTATAATATAAAATTTAGTTATATTTTATTGGGAGACATTGCAAGCCCCCCCCCCAATAAACGTTTGCCTTCTCCTCTACTGGTGTCGATATAGGGGTCGGGAAATAACACACACAATAGGCGCGTTTACATGAGCCATCAAATCCATGGAATGCCAAACCCTCCATTAGGGGAAAAAATGGACGAGCAGGATTTCTATCCCAAACTCTGCAATCAACCCCCTTCGTAAAATAAGGCGTTTACATGGGAACTGGGGGTTGATGACGTAAAGCGCGGGACATCTGACATTTCTTGACAACTATACTTGAGTAATGTATTAATTGTGACTCGTATATTTAGCTAGCAATACTTTTCTATAAAACCTTCATTTCATAATGATTAGCAATATTTTGATGAGCTACACCACACACGTTCCGAATTCTAGAAGGCCCTGGATTGCCGAATCCACCAACGAGCTTATACACAGACAAGAAGTCGAAGTATAAGTGGCGGAAACCATGCATGGAATGAAACGCAAACCCTCCTTGATTGGAGGGTTTGCGAAACCCCCCAATGAACCCTGCAATTACCGGTTCTGCCGGGGCAAAAAATCTCCAAGACGGAACAATTGCGGAATTTGCTCTTCATTCCATGGATTCGATGGCTCATGTAAACGCGCCTAATCCCCCTAGATAATAAAAGTGTTAATAATCGGACTTCTTTTCAAAGTTAGCACGGTTCGTTTACGGGACGTTAGGTTGAATCAAGCCTGCCAATTGTGTTCTAGTGCAACGTTAATTCAACCAACAAACCTGCCAACTACCCGGATTTAACTCAGTAATAACCATTTTCCAGATAGCGGGTGCCAAGAGACAGTTTAATGTTTCCTCCTTTCGAAAATCCGATAAGGAAATTTAAGAGCATTTAAAAATCCGGTGTTGCGCCGGTTTAAACTAACGATAAGTCTAAGTATTAGGGGGGCCCGGATGGCCGTGTGGTTTGAATCGCAGACCATTACGCTAGCAGTCTGTGCGCTGTAACGGGTGAGGGTTCGATTCCCGCCTTTGCCCTGGGTGTATTTCCTTTCTCTGTGTCAGTAAAAATTCTTTCTGTGTCTGTCTTACTTGACGAAGGCTTAAAAGCGGGTCTCTGATCAAGCACACAATCCAGAATATATATGTACCTACCCTAAGTATTGGTTTTTGCCCCTAGACCGCTTGACTACACAATAACGAATCTTTAAAGCTATTGACGTAAGTTATTAAGAGGGACTGTCTGTCCCATAGAGCTAATGCAATAGTTTTGAAATCACACATTTTGCAAAAGAATTGCTTTGCCATGTTATCCCATTTTCACCAGGTATGGGAATCATCTTAACATCAATTTAAAACAAAATCGAAAAGAAAATAACATCCGCTTATTTAATTATTAATTGATAAAGTTTTAAAATAGTGTCAACACCTGCTGTATCTTTCTGGCATTTTAAAACTTCAAAAATATATAATTAAATAAGTAGATAACATTTTCGTTTCAAAAATTTGTTTCATTTCTTTGTTAAGTTAATTCCCATACCTGGGGAAAAAGGGCTAACAAATCAAATCAATACTTCTGCGTAAGTTGTGATTCCGAAACTAATGCATTAGCTCTATGGGACTGACAATCCCTCTTAAATAAAAGATCTGCTTACAGGAGTTTTCTCTAAACTTTTATTGGTAAGGTGAATCAACAAAATTAGAGCGCACTTAAAAAAATCTCAATCACATAACGTTTATATTGACTGTCCTTGCATTTATCATGCATTGTCCTTCATTGTATTGGTTCATTGCTTTACGATCATACCGTTACATTCGAGCAATCGCTTTTATCTGTCTTGAAAAATACACATGATTTATAAATATAAAAAAATTAATTTTAACAATTTATAAATCATGGTCGTTGTTATTTAAAACTGATATAATTTCTTTATTTGCTGTATCCACATAAGTAAAAAGTCGTAAAACAAATATTCTAAAACCAGTTTCCTAAAATTATAAAAAATTGAGCAGAAAACTTCTTTGCATTAAGAATAATTTTCAATTCTCAATTTTTTTTACAATGTCTACACTCTACACTGTTCCCGATAGTGTAGTAAAATTAAAATATTATTTTATTGAAGAAAATTTAAATACATGACGCATTCATTTGAAAATATTTAGCACCATACAAGTATAATTAGCCTATATTTGTGAATTCTAAGATTCCATTTTTTATAAGCTAGGAATTATTTATTACTTCTGCCCTTAAGTAACAGAGTGGCAACAAACTAATTAACTGTTTCATTACACATATTTTCAGCAGGTCATTGAAGATTTAGGACATAGTAATTATTTAAAGTTTTAAACCAAGCTTTAAAATGTTTAGTGATAAAATGTTATGGAGTTTTTTTTATGAGAGATAGAAAAGTGTAACAAATTTGATGGGTGTCATTAGAAAGTGGGGTATTTTATTCAATAACAACAGAAAAACTAAATAAAAACTAAACTATTAATGCATGACTAAGCTTTTAATAGGCTAAATTTTGTTTTTCAAATGTTGAATCCTGCATAAAAGTATTATTAGGTGACAGTTACGTTTACAACCAAATTCTATTTTTTTAAACTCATTAATCACGATTGGTAAGAAAATTTGTCAAGCGAAAATAAATTATCTGCTTAAGTTTATTTAAATGAATAAATTATAAAAAAAGACCACAGTACTGAACAACTTGTGTACACTCTTAAAACAAACGAGCGGTTTTAACTCAGTCTGAGTTAATTTCCACTCCTTTCCGTGCCGAAAATGCACTTCTCCTATAGGAGTGAATTTCACTCTTTTTCGAAGTGGGTAAAAGAAAACCATCTGCGTCCTACACTTTTAAAACGAGCGGTTTTTCGTTTTCGAAGTGGGTAAAAGAAATAAAAGAAAACAATCTGCGTCCTACACTCTTAAAACGAGCGGTTTTAACTCAGTCTAACTTAATTTCCACTCCTTTCCGGTGCCGAAAATGTACTTCTCCTATAGTGAATAGTCTCCAAAAGAGTGAATTTCACTCTTTTGTTTTAAGAGTGTAGGACTAATTAAGTTGCACAAGAAAACGAATTTTAGAACATTTAAAGTCAACGTTTTTATGAGGTAAGAAAGGTGTTAATGGTGTTTCAAGCGGTCTTTAATGGGTTAAATAACAATCAGAAATAAATATATATTTTTAATTTTTAAATACAAGACCTAATTCAGACAGTGTAAATATATTATTAACGTACGTATCTTCAAATTAAGAAAGTTGAATGCAAATAACAATACTGAAGGATACACTATATGAGATAACGATCTTTTGTGTCCATCGGTGCATAGAGGACAATTCTTTTTAGTTCGGCAATGATTTAATTGTTTACACAAAAGTCTCATATACGCAACCTTGCATGTGAGGATTTCATAGACTGAAGTGTTAAACAATAAAATCATATTAGAAAGTAGAACTTTCTTCTCTTTCTAAGTATGTGTTCTCAGCATTTGAATATGCTCTATTGCTTGAACGACGAGTTTATAACAAATATTATGTAAAAAAACGAGAAACGAATAGCCACGCTATGTATAGAGTATTTAAACTTTTCAAAATGAGATTTATTGCCGAGAGAGATTTATAATATGAATTATTCGGAAATTTTTTCGATGATTATTTCTTTGATGTGTATTGAGGTTTAATATGATAGCTATAAGGCAATACCGCTCTACTATATATTCCCAATATTTTCTGTGTTAATTCTTATACACTTATGTACAAAATTTATTTTGAATTCCTTAACTCCAAACTATGGAGAAGTTTGGAGGCTTAATAGTTATAGGAAAATCACAATGTGTGAGGGTAAGGTATTGACCATCAGTTATTATTTATTGTGCAACATAAATAATAACTGATAACCAATATCTAGTGCTAGCTAAGAATTGATGGGATTTAAATTTTTGGAAGAACATAGTTAAAAACTGACTCATTTCTAGCGCAATGTCTTAACCTAAAGGAAAAGAACGTATAAAGTCTAGGAAATGTCAGTTTTTATAACAACATTCAATTTTTGAAAATTAATTAATTTCAAAATTTTGTTGAAATTTAAAACTTAAAAGTATGGAGAGTTTTTTTGCACCAATTTACTGTACAAATATAATTTTAAATTTTTAATTATTCAAATAAGTTGTTAAAAATTCCAATTTAAACTTCATGTAGTGAAAACAAGTTTACATCTTTGCTTGTCACTCAGTCATCAAATAACTATTTTGTGCCTACTAGCCGTGTTTCGCTAACATACAATGTTTCGTTTACTTATACTAAGACGGCAAGAAGCGAAGGTTGTGGCTTCAACCTAAATGAGTCACATTGAGAGAGAGAAAGTCCTTTTTTCTCAATCAACGCCTCTTAATTTAGAGCGGCGATCAAGTAACGATTTCGACATCTGATCTGGGACCCAACGGAACTTCGAGCGACATCATACTCTAAAGACTTCGGGACTTTAGACTTTACAGATTTACCGAGCGGGTATAGTCTCAGTGTCTGCGGGGGTCTGAAATCGTCAATTTTTTAACACGAGATTTAGTCAATTTTTTACCAACACAGATCTGCTTATAAGGCCCGGAACCTTTTGATGGGAGGCGGCCGTTCTGACCACTCTTCCAAGGAGGGCCCTGAGAAAGTAAATACTAATGTCATTATGTGGTTAAAGATGGTTTATGATATTTAGCAACATGAAGGTTTCTGACGGACACCAATTTTTTTCTGAGATATAAACAAACAGCCAAATGCAAAGAGAGAGATTAACAAAATAAGCTAATCTATCTCTTTCCATTTGGCATCTTTATCATTTCAGTAAGTAGTTCATACATCCTTTGCATCGAATAATATCCGTCATAAGTTCCGGAGATAGCGAGAAAGTAAAAAGTTTTTATCAGCCTATTTTTAGACCCATTTAAAATGCCCTGCAAAAAATTATGAGCTTGGGGTAGAGCCTTCAGTAAATTGGGGTCAATTTACTGGCTATACAAATTATCTGCAATCTTACCAAACTTTATTGCATGTGAAAACTCCAAATTTTAGTAAAGCCTATGACCATAATTTGAGGTGAGTGCCTAGAGGTATGCCAAATTATGGCTAGAGATTTCACAAACATTTGGAGTTTTTACATGAACAACCAAAGTTTGGCATGCACCAAAGTTTGATGAGATAGCCCACCATATTTTATAGCCAGGAAATATACTTCAATTTTTGGTGCAACGTGGCTTTTTAATTTTCACTGAGTATAATATTATTTCGCCTTCAAGTTTTCACAATTTTTTTGCATTCAAATAGGGAAACACTGCAGAGAACTTTAATCAATTTGATCACATATTACACATGGTATACAAGCCATGTTAAGGGCAAAAGCCATCTCATAGTGTATAGAATACGAGGTAAACGCTTTTCTAATAATAGTATGCTTGTATATTATCGTAGATTTAATATTACCATACTAAATTACTGAAATATTGGCCACATAAAAGTAACGATGTCCGTATAACAAAATACGATGTTATGTTAACTCAGCGGAAAAGAACCGATAGTAACTAATGAAAAATATTTATACATTTTTTTAAAAAGTTGTATATATTAATGCCTTGGCATTGAAATAGTAAGCTATTAGAAACGGGAGTCGTAATTTAGAACCACAGTCAAGTTACGAGCCGACACTTGAGTAGGTACCCATTGCAACTTTTAAAAGGGCGACATCGTACGCAGCGTTGGGAATTTGGAGGATATTTAAAGTGCTCTTCCTCTATACGGGGTATTATTCGTCGGACATTTTTTGGCTGCACGAGCCGTTCATAGGTCTGCAGTTATTTTGGCGATGCCCTGACCTGAACCTGGGACCTACCGCATTCAAGACGAAAGTCTTTACCGACTGGGCCGTCCTCCAACCCTATCGAGTTGTATGAAATATGAAGTGGAATGGTTTACTACATTTGGGCTGTTTCGTTTTGCGCTAATTGTGAAATAGAAACAGGCCATTATATCATATAGCTGTTCTGTCAATTTGAATAGGGGCCTATGGGAAAGCCCTCAAACTCCGGAAGAGCCTGGATAAAATCAACCCCTCATATCAGAATGGGAGAAGATTATAATATCCTGATGGCGGGGACTACAGTGGAGGGATCAATTGGTATAAAATAAAAGTTTACATAAAAAACCTACTAATTAGGGTTATTAAGGGTGCACCCGTGCAACGCCGGGTTTATAAAGCAAGTTATACATAAAAACAATTATGAAAAGGCGGTTAAAATTGAAGTCCAAACGAACTTCTACATCAAGCCACCCATTTGAGAGATCATATAAACAAATAACGATGTCGCGACCCAATTCGTTTATTTATTGGAAGGGTTATACTATTGCGTAGGCGACCGTCTGATTGATGGTTCTGAACGAAGGTAAGGCGAAATTAAAAGATAACGTTGCATTTAAAACCTTATAATAAGGTAATAGGTAATTTTAACTGAAACATAGTAAGTTACTGTGATACTGATATTCAGAGAGGTAGTAGTAGTAAAGTGGTATAATTCTTATGTAAGTTTTCTTTAAGGGGACATAGTAATAAAAACATATTTGAATATATTTAATACAAAATCAAAATCAAAATATTATTATATTTAAAATTTCCCACAGCTAAATATACATTATCATAAAAAAAAATTTAAGAAGATTTTTCGAAACACTAATTTTTCAAAAAAAATTTCGAATCCTATTTCACCTAGAGTTTTGAGAATTTTTTATGCAAACCAACAGATAAAAAGTAGGAAAAATGTCTCCTATATCATACATTGTAAGCAATTTTTTTAATATAATTAGTGTGTTAGAATCTGAAATTGAAACAGACAGGGAACAGAATGGTGGGGTCCAAACTATGCATCCAAATTTATTACTTTCTTAAAGGTGCGTTCTATGATGTAATATACCCGCACTAGACCAACATACGAATTATTAGCTACGGACCTCGTAGTTTTGGATAGCGGTCAAGTTACTAGGCTGAAACCAGAGTGCAACCTAATAGTGACCTCAAACGTTTCATTAGCAATTTTGGACTATGAAAGATTTAATGTGTCTTGTGCACTTCTCCCATACATACTGGGGCACGGATGGTCGAGTGGTTTGGACCATTAAGCTAGCAGTCTGCGCGCTGTAACGGGTGCGGGTTCGATTACCGCCTTCGCCCTGGGTGTACTTCCTTTCTCTGTGACAGTAAAAATTCTTTCTCTGTCTGTCTTACTTGACGAAGGCTTATAAGCGGGTCTTTGATCAAGCACACAAGCCGGAATATATATGTACCCTCCCCCCTCCCCCATACATACGAATTTAGTTATTGGGTAAATTTGTTTTCATGCAATATATGTTTATAGGACATCTGGATGCAGCCAGAGTCTGCTAAGAAAACTTCCGCGGCACCGGACAGGCTATACCGGCCCTCAAAATAGAATGAATCCATTGCATGTACTTTTTTTGGGTATGAGGAATAATCCCGACAGCAAAATATGCAAAAATACTAACGCGAAAATTATAAGTTAAATTGCCCTTAATTATGCATAACGGCATTAATATATTTCATAGTCAGGTTTATGTTCTATAGGGATTTTGGCTGTCAGGATTCTGGATTGTCGAGATTTCGGCTGTCGGGTTTATGTCCGGAACCAATTTTTGTTGCTCATTACTTTCTAAAATATCTGTTGAAAAATAATTAATTCAATAATTCTAGCTTCTAGTCTTTTTATGTGGATCTAGATCTGTTAAAGAAAAATAATCATACAAGCTTGTAATTTGAAAACAAAACTTTATAACCTTGATTTTTATACCCGTTAAATGTAAAGATTTTTTTTATTCAAAAAATAAAAATGGAATAGTATTCAATTGCATAACATCTCGAAAAAAAAGTGTTTCATAAAATAAATTTAATAACTTGGAAATATGAGACAGAACGTGATCCAAGAGTGTTTTCTAGTTTTTTAAAAATTTAGTATAAAAATATTTTGCAATAAAACTTAGAAGAAATACTCATCAGTTAAACACCATTTGTAAATGTTTTAAAAGTAACCATTTCATATGAAGAAAGTTATTGAAACTTTTTTTAATTCGTTTCCAATGGAACAATCAATGTTAAATAAAAAAAAATTCCGCACATTTCTTCATTTTTAAACATAGTTTACTTATTCAAATTCCAGTCAATCTTGAGTAGGAAGTCGATTTTGTGTGGTAAGATTTCTTGAAATATATGTAGTCTTTAGGGGTTTAAATTACAAAATATAGTATACTTCAGCGTTAATGTTAGTGTATTTTCTACCAATGTATTTCAATTATCAAAATATTCCCTCTACCGACGAAGCGGGTATCTTTGGTTATGGAGGGTAACTTTGGTCCACGCATCGGAAAAATATTTGTTTCTTAATTTCTCTTCATAAAATGATCCCATCTTAAATTGTTTTACATTTTTGGAAAGGTGGAAACATTGCCTTTCATTTCATGTACAAAAAATTCTCATTCTAATTTTGGCAATACTACAAATGACATTTGTATTCTTACGAGCATTTAATGACAAAAATCTATTTCTTCCAACTTTTGTCTGGAATACCTAAAAATATATTGAAAATAGCTAAATAAAACACTCTATACTATTCGTTTATTTATGGGGATGAATATTACACCGTTTGTTTCAATCTAAGTTGAATACTTTTGATGCTATATTTAATTATTGGTCACTGGGAAACTTTTGCTGATGAATGCGTACTTTGGTCCAAGATGTAAGGATTTCTTTATGGAACTTTGCGTAAAATGTATGCTTTTGTAATGCTTTTAAAAAAATGTATGTAAAAGTTTATTCTGTTTGACTATTTTTGAAGAAGTCTTACTCTTATGATTACCCATTTTTGAGATGATTTTTTCAAAAAAAATTAAACGAATTTAAACATTAAAAAGATAAAGATAAAAGGCAAGAAACGTACTTCATTCAAAATAGCTAATGTCGAAATGTAAAAATTTTCAAATACTTAATTACGAATACATTATTATCTCCTTTTATAATAAAATCGTTTGTTTTTTTATAAAGATATTTGTTATTAAATATTTCTTCCAGAAATAAGTTATTTCCCCTTATTAAAATTAAGTTTTCTTTAATGCGACAATCTATGCTGGTATTCATAGTGTAATGTCATTATACGATGCACTGCAATGTAAATGTTAAGTTATATACCATTTTTAATAACTATGTATCTTATAACTTTGTTATTTGTATACAGTTTAATATTATTATTTAATTCAGTAACACAGCCTTTAAGGATGTTAAAAAGTATGTTTCTTACACGTATTTCCTGCTTGGATCAAAGCTACCCACCTGGATCCTAACCGTGTAATAATTTTTTTAAAGTAACACCATTTTTTTTTAATTTATAAAATTTAACAAAGATGCTTGGAAATTGTTCCTTAAGGGAGAATGGGCGTGCTGGACCGCGTGTCTCAAGTGCCTCAGTGTTAATCCAATGGCGAAAAAACTATTTTCTCTGCCACATTTCTCCGGCTGTATTGAATATTTTTACAAACGGTTTTTTTAAATAATAAATGTAAACAACTTACAGGTCTCTATCTTCCCACTTTTTGAAATTGCTTCGAATATTTTGTGTAAAATTATTTATTGAAAATTAAAAAATATATTCGAACCAATTTCAAAAAGTGGGAAGGTCGGGACCTGTAAGTCAGCTATATTTATCACATAAAAAATCCGCTTGTAAAAATATTCAATACAGCCGGAAAAATGTGGCAGAGAAAATATGTTTTTCTCCTTAGGATTAACACTGATGCACTTTGCTTTGGAATCTCCCGGTCCAGCGTGCCCATTCCCCCTTAAAGTACAATACTTAGAATGCATAATGGTTTTTTAGTATTTAAATCGTTTTTGTAGTTAAAATTTTCTTCTTTTGTAAAAATGATTTTGGACCAAAGTTACCCGCACTGGCGGTACGAAATTATCATGCAGATTTTGAAATCAATAAAATCTTCCAATGCTGCCGAAATCCCAGTTAGTAAAACAACTACTTATTTAGTATTTAAATAACATTGTTAATCTCTGTTAAGTACTCTAACCCTGACGAATAGGTAGATGATAATAACAAGCATCCGTTTTGGCCAGACATTCGACCGTTATACATCATTAAAGAGTGAAGAGATTGACGCATTTCTTTTCACTGTGGGGATAGTTTCCTGGACTAAATTATTGTTCATTTTGTTTTTTAAGTATTTAAAGATATTGGAAAGTTTCATAAATTTGTACTTATTTATTCAAGTACTGCTATGCCTTTGTTCTTAAAAAATGTTACAATGTTCTTTCTGTTATGGATAGTTTTCTGAAATAAAAATATTATTAAACATGATTTGAAATTTGATGCATCATTTGAAAATTTTGATTGCTAACATTTTTGAAGAATATTTTCCGCAATAAATAAAAATACTTATATTCTGAAAATAATTTTTCTGTATTATAAAAATGAAATATAGATCTAAAATTTACAAAAACGTTGTGAAGGCAGTGATCCTAAGAGTGTTTTCTAATTTAACTTTCGCTTTTAGGTTTTTTTTATATTAAGTAGAAATTTGATGCATGCATTTGAAACATATTTAATGTATACATTTTAAAATATTTGCCACAATAAATAAAATTACTTATATTTGTGAATATTTTTTTATTGATTATAAAAGAAAATCCACATTGTGTATCCCACAGGGTTTGCAGAAGTAAGTAAAGAAAATACTATAACCATTAGCTTACAAAAAATACAGAAATTAAAAGTCCATGTGGCAGTATACGATCATATAAGAATAAAACATAATGCATGCAAAAATAATATTAGATATTAGTTTAAACTTCGAATTCTCTCTGAAAAATCCTTTGCAACTACAGTCCCTAGGCAAATTATTAGACGCACTGTATTTTTTTTAGTAATGATGAAACATACCAAAGAATGCCACATCATTAAAAAAGATTATTAAGTATAGCAGATAGTATTTTCTATTCAATAGCTTAAGTTTAGGAACACAAATGTCCTTCTAAAGGATTTGTTCATCATGATGATCAAACTGCAGTGCGTCTAATAATTTGTCCAGGGACTGCAAATCCAAATGACTATCGTGGCAAGTAAACCGCAGTGATGAATTGTAGCATTTTTGTCCTGAAATAATCTGTCTATCAGTATACTTTCCATAGGTTAGTTACATTGAGCGTTTTAAACAATGGTGCAAGTCATCAGTCTACATACTGGAGTTTACCTGCCCACGCCAGATTAAATAAACATTGTTGGAATCCTCATTGGAGATAAAATTTAAATGCATTTTCCCAATCGTTTTCGGGCTGATCTAGATCTGTAGACACGAGCCATTATGCATAAATCTTCTGTGCTTGCTTCGGACTAGGTCAATAGGCGAAAGGTTTCCAAGAAGAATATACATGTCACTTTCTGGAATGGAATGGACAGGCACGTTCTATAATCCTCGGAAAAGGGTTATTGGTCCCCGTCACGTTCTAAAACTATTCAAAAACATATTTTTTTGTTCTGTTTTGTAGAAGTTTGGATTTTTTTTTGCAGTTATGATTCGTGATGTAAAAGTATTGTGTTGGGTTGAAACTGATGGGAAATGAAATGGATGGTTGATAGAGACAAAGGCTTGACTGTATCAACTCATTTTGAGTTATATAGTTTACCGAGTTGAGTTGATATAGACAAGATGCAATGTAAAATGGTAAAAAAGACATTTGTACGTTGTTTTTGATATTATAAATCCTCTTTTTAACACGATACTTCTTAACACCGAAAAAGGCATTTTTTGTCTGGGAATCACTGTTTATTTTCACTATAAACTTTAACATAGTATTTTACAGGTTATATAGTTCTTTTAAATACCGAAATAAACGTTTTCAAACGTTAAATAATGTGGAATGTAGAGCAAAACATACTTTATCTAGGGCATCAAGAATTTCCGTAATAACGACTATCCAAACAGGGTTTAATTGTCCCCACATGTTTATATTTGATACTGACTTACGACAATAAATACCTTATCTGAAAAATAGTAAATTTTTTTTTATTCATAAAGTTTTAGGGAAACACAACGTGAAGAAAGGATATAAAGTTTATAATGAACGAAACACATGATGCATTAATAAAGATCATATTGAACTAAAAAGTCTGTCTGCTAGCTTGAAACATAATGTCTTAGAAATAAATAGCCTAAAAATTGCAAAAAAGTGGGTGTGTGGATAAACAAGGTAGGTAATAAGGTAATTTTTTGTCATTCAAGAAGAATTTTTTCACCCTTCTTGAATATAATTTTAAATTAAAGATAAAATTAAAAATATAGGCATAAAAGTACATCTTATTCTCAAAGCAATAATTTTTATTCACAAAAGCCGGGCAATAATTCGTATTCACAAAAGTCCAAATTCACAAAAGCCGCCAAAAAATCGGGTTCATGTATATAAACTTAAATTGTTCGTCGATAAAAGCTTCTTCTATCAAATTATTAAAAAAAAGTTTCACCGATATTTGAACTAGGATAGCGTTTCGTCTAGAGTGCTAACCATTATAGCATAAGACCTCATAGTTAAACCTCATTAATTTAACTGCTAAAAGTCTGGAAGCATTGACAAATTCATTCCTTTTGGTACTAAAAGAATAAAATGTCGACCAAGCATTTTAGTGACACGCTGAACTAACATTGGTGACGAAAATCTCTAATATGAGTACCGTACGCTTTCTTCCGTAATATGTACGGTAGTAAAGATACGTCATATTATGAGTTTGCTTCTGATTCATACCTATTAAATTGAAAATGTTTATAGATTAATAGGTTTCATTTATAAATTGTGATTACTTGACATTTTATAACTGGTTTCTAGAATATATTGACTTACTAAAAAGTTTGAAAGGGTATTTTGAATGACAGAAATATAAAAGAGAGAGATAATGTTAGGTTTAGGGATATTTTTGAGTTTTAACTATTAGTGGTTATCAATCTACCAATTTCTTAAAATATCGAGATTTCTTCCTTAATAATGAATTGGTTTTACTAACTTTTAACTTTTTTTGTATATTTATTTTAAAAAGTTTACCTGTAGGTGTAGATGTTATTAAAAAAATAGTATAGTTGTTAACCAAACAATTGCACGGGAAAATGAATTTTAAAAACTGCAGTAAAAAACGCTCAGAAAAGTAATCATCACACATCACATTTATAAATTTTTATTGGAATAAATTATAATTAAAAATATCACAACTTAAAAAAACGTGTTTTTTTAGAACAAGCATTTTTTAATAAAATGATATTGTAAAAAAACTATGTGTTTTTTCTTTATTTCTACGTTTTTTGCTTAAAATCATTGAAAATTTTAAAGCCTCTATAATATACTTGAGTTCTTAGTTTCATTGTTCTGAGAACTTTCCCTTTTTCAAAAAGAATTTATAGAGAGTAACTACAACAAAAGAGTAGAAAAGTTTAAAATATGCGTATAACTCTTTAAAAAAACTATATGGATGAGTAGCACAATACAAAGGGATAATTTATGCTAGTTTTCAAAGTTTCACGTTCTTTTTCAGCGAGGCTTTCTTAGCCCTTGAAAATTGTTATTTATATATTTTATTTCTTAAAAATAGATTTCCTTGCATTTTTAGGTTTTCTGTTAAAAAGTGTTTCTTGAAAATGAAAATAATAGCATTAAGTTATGAGTTTACAAAATTATAAATATTTGCTCTTTAGGGCTAAATAATTCTTTTTTTGTAATTAAAACTTGCGAAATCATTTTTACAATCCCCTTTGAAAACTAGATTTATTTACTATAAACATTGCCTCGTTATGATTTTAAACACAAAGTAAATAGTTTGAAAATGAAAACTATTACGAATTTTGTCTGTATAACCATTCACGTTAACAGAATAGTATGTATATTTCTTATTTGAACCTCTTTCAGGTTGAAAATTGTTTGTGTTTTGAAAATTAAATTGTTTAACCTGAAACGGCCATATGATAAAAGAAAGTAAATTAACATATTAGAATTTTCTTTTAAAATTCTTTTATTCATTTTAAGATAACTTAAGTTAACAATAACTTATGGAATTCATTATCAATAAAAGAGTTACATAATCCATGTTCAATTGTAATATATGGTATATTTGAAATTAATAGTATTGTGTATTTTAAAAAACTAGTAAAACATAATTTTTAAAAATTGTTTTTATCAATTATAAATTAACCTAAATTATTTGATCATTTCAGCTCAGCAAAAATTTGCGTAAATATATGATGAACTGCTTTATTAAAAAAAATATACAGCAAAGATTAAAATAAAAAGTTTTAATAATTAATACATTTTATTACAAAAAAACATTCCTAAATCTACATTTTTTGTGTTGTAGTTTTCAAGTCTAAAGTTTATAAAGGTATTACAAAACTATTCACTACAGAAACAAAATAAAAAATGTTAAATTAAACCAGTGAAAATTTAAACTAAAATTTTCTGAATTGAAATCAAGTTAACAGATATTTAAGTATGCTTTTGTCTCGTAGAAAAGTGACTCTTCTATCATCAAGCTAACATAAGCGGCGGCAGAATAGCAGAAGCGCCTTTATTCTACTTACGCTGTGATACAATACTTACATTAAGATGATTAAGAATCGTAAACACCTGTATTCTTGTTTTAAGGGTGTGGTATTCATTGTCAAGTGACACCTGTGTTGGAACATGTTTTGCCGATGTATTTTGTATTCACATATTCGATGCCAAAACAAATAAAGCTAATTAGGAACGGTTTCATCATACGAAAGAAATTGGTTTTTTAAAAACGCTTCTTAGTGCATCATTTTCGATAGAAAAGATATTTCTGACAACGAGAGAGGTCACATTACAAAAAAGTCAATTTAAAAAAACAACGGGTGTGAAACACCACACGACTTTTAATTACCACCCAATAATAGATATTTGATGCAATAGAATTCGATTACAGATTTGTACAAGAGAGTTTTCGTTTTTTACCTTTCAAACCTAAAAAGTTTTATGCCAGCTACACTTTTCACATGCGTTTTCTTGAAATTGTGGTTTTCGAAATGTACTAGATACTCGTGTACCAAATTGAAGTTTTGTATCTCTCTTAGTTAAAGCTCTCGAGTGGTTTCAGATAGACATACTCAAACACCAATTTTTAAAATAAGTACCCTCCAAAACGTCCAGATATCACAAAAGAACGCGTAATTACACAACTAAGTCTGTATAAAAGACTATGCAAGGATCTACATGCGATGGTAACATACTTTGATGTGAATGGTTGGTCCCGTAGACCCAATGCATTTGTTTAAATTCTAACTTCTGTGTAAAAGTACATTTATTTTCTATGTAAGATTAGTTTCTCAACGACCAAGTAAAGCTGTAGGTGAGGAAAACTGATTTCATACTTAGAATCAATGACCCAAGCATAACCACAATTATTTCTAAAGTCCTATGCACCAAAACAGATGTTGCCCTGTGTTATTAATTAAAAAAGTTTAAAACAGTGTCGCCATCTGTTAATAATTATCTGCCATTTTAAAACTAAAAAATTTAATAAGTAAATAACCAGATGATATTTTTTTGTCCGAATTTGTTTTATTATGATAATAATATCTAGTGAAAAAAATCTTGAATAGCAAAGAAATAATTAAACATATTTGGGATTTCTTTAATAATGCATAGGTCAGTGGGCCTATATATAAGGTATAAGTATATTGAAATTGTGTAAATGAGTATAGATATCGAAATTAATTATTGTATTGCAACTTCTGGTAATAATTTGCGTATTAAGTTGCAATTTTATTGAGGATATGGAAATTCATTTAATAAAATTAGAGTACTGCATTGAATTTGCTTAATGATTGCTTAAGTTACTATTTTGTCCCAAAGCGCACTTTACTATACAATTGATACAAAGAGAAGGAAAAGAATTAAACTAGTTAAATCCGAAAAGGCTTAACTTAATTGTATTTCATTTTTAAGCCTTCATAGAAAGGTTATTCCTACAGCAGATATATATTACACAGTTTATGTACAGGGGAACATACTCATCTTGTAAGAGAAACCACTCAGCCTAAAACAACTTATTGGTAAAATAAATGTGGATTTGAGAGTCTGTTGCACAACAGTTGTATCGTAAACGTCTAAACACGTGTATCGTTGAAAGAAATGAAAAGATCATTTTATGATTTCTGAGAAATTTTTCACAGAATTTTTAAACATCATCGCATATAATTATTCAGCCTATTGGTATCTAAAACATCTTTTTAAATGATAACTTTTTTAACAGTGTAAAGAAATAATACTTATTCTGAAATATTATTAACATTACTGTTACTACTAAATTACACAACTATTTTTGGAACTTAACTGAAAGCTACGAACTGAAACTACGACTTCTTTTAAAAATCCATATATTGGTAAAATTTTCAGAAAATCATTTCAAAATTGTATCATGTCATTTCTCGTATAATGAGCACTTTTGTGAGAAAGTAATTTTTTTTGAGCAAAAAAGTTGATAAATAAATAAACAAACTATTTGTTTGTATTTTCCCAATATCAATCTACATTTAAATATGGTAGGTGGAATTTTATAAAATTGTACATATTGGGTATATTGATAGTTAAATATTTCCTGAAAATGCAATTAATTTGATACATTTTAACTGTCAAAGTTGTCCACTACATGTTTATTTTTCGCCTTCCGATTCCGAGGTAATCGGTAATCTCTTAAGTGTATCAGCTATACAAAATTTACCACAGAAAAGTTGTATACTTTGTAGTGTCGAAATATACGACAAATATTTCATGATACGGTAACTTTGGACAATTTGGTGTAAAGACAAAAAAAAAACGAAAACGTAACGATAACTCCGACAATTTCCTTCAAATAGATTACAGACCCCCCATCTCTTTATAGACATAAAAATGAGGCCAAATCGACGCTTATAACGCCTGATATTCTTACATCATTTTTGAGAGAGTCTTTCATTCTTATACTGACTCCAATACAGCCAATACACGCCTCGTAATGTAAAACCTTGATTAAGGGACGAGCTTGACTCCCTAGCAGCGATCTGGTTAAGTACACTCTTAACAAAGAGTGAATTCATCTATAGGAGAAGTGCATTTCGGCACGGAAGATGGAAATTACTCGACTGAGTTAAATCGCTCGTTTTAAGAGTGTAGGACGCAATGTTCTTATCTTTTACCACGAAAAGTGAAATCACCTATGAGATGCATTCGCACGAAAGGATGAAATAATAGACTGAGTTAACCGCTCGTTGTTTAGAGAGTTTTAAATGTGTCGCACTAGAGCTACATGAGGGATATTGGTGACGGGCATCATAATTTAGAACCACAGTCAAGTGACAAGCCGTCACCTGAGTAGGCACCCAACGCAACCGTTAAGGGCGACATTGTACGCAGCATTTTGACTTTGGAGCATATTTAACGTGCACTCCCTCTACCCGCGGTATTATTCGTTGTACATTTTTTGGCTGCGCGGGTCGTCTATAGGTCGGCAGTAATTTTGGCAAATCCCGGACCCGAACCTGGGATTTTCCGTATGCAAGGCGAACGCCCTAACCGACTGGGCTCCCCAGCCCCGTAGGAAATCTGGTATTGCAATAAAGAAAATAAGTGTATTACTTGTACACCTATTTGCAGCACGGATGTTTTGCTATAAAAATGTTCCAGTAATTTTTGGCCACTCTCCTAAAACAATGTAATTTAAGGTGGAACAATATTTATTTTTGATCCAGAACGAACCACTTCATATTCTTCTACATTCAGCAGAGCGAAACTCAGTTTCAAGGTCTATGAATAAGAATCTTTTGGAACTTTCGTAAGAGAATAGTTTGATGTCTGCCCTTCTTAAGTGATTTTAAGGCATTTTTTGATTTTGTATATGTGTATTGAGTTTCGAACATATTAAATTTATTTAAGAGGGACAGGAAGTTTTAGTAGGTCATATTTAAAAACCATTTGTCTGCAGCAGATAAAGAAGATTATGTTTGAGATTTTTGTAATTAGACTTAAAAACAAAACTATTTGAGATTAATTTTTCAAATATTGTTTTTAGTTCAAATTAACTATGTTCTGTGAAGTATAATGAATTTTTCAATAATTTTAAACATTTATTTCATATTACCCTCCACTCGTACCTTTTTTTAAGTACATTTTTTCATAAAAAATAAATAAACTGTTTTGTTTTACCATTGGCACTTCATTACCATTAGTTATAGTATGTACTGAAAATGATTGTCTGGATTTTTATTTAAAACTAAAAGAGTTATTCGTAAAAATATAAATGGTATTTCATAATACCTCCTCTCCTCTACTAGGAACTCGTGTACTAAATCTGAAGTCCGTAGCTCTCTTAAATCGAGCAGTAGAGCATATTCGTCTGCCGACAGATAGTCTGTCTGGCAGACGAACCAATGTTTAAAAATCACTTTTTAGGAATCAACCTCTCTAGAGAAAACACAAAATCACCATTTCGGTTTTTCGACCCCATCGCATTACTTTCATTTCCTTATTATATATTTTAGTAGGTAATTGAAAGAAATTTTTTTAAAAAATATCACACGTTGTTAAAATTTCCAAGAAAAGGGAAAACTTCACTAAAACTTTTACAATTTTAAACATCTTCACTCATGCAACGCATGATACAAGGTTCATTCTCCAAATAAAATACACCGAATGATTTACGAGTGTCTTAGGCCACGCGTCGTCTTTATCGAGTCTTGGGCAACCCAGGTCTTTTGTCTGGTAACTGGATGACTTGGCTTCTGTCGTTGAATAATTACGAGCAGACGCGTAAATCTTGGCCATTTTTTATCACCTGCTGATAGGAAAAAGGATGAAATGGCATTGTGTTTTTCTGGAAATGTTACGTCTGTTGGTGTTTAAATAACTCAGAAGATATTTCTGGAATTGAATCCTTTTTTAAGAACAAAAGGTGAAGGGATTATTTTTTTTATTATTACTATAGATTGGGGTGATTTTAGTTACATTTTACTCTAGGACCTCTTTTATATTGTATTTATTTTGACCATTTATATTGTATACATTATTGTATTCATACAGACCTTATAAGTCATTGCAGTGTTGCCACCGATTAAGAAAAGTAAAAAAATACTCGAAGAAAGTTCACGACTTTCTTGTTTCTCTCTCTCTTATTCTACTTTTGGCTGGTTTCATATGACGTAATTTCTTCCAGCATTTCAGCTCTTCTTTAATTCGATGCTGAGCATTTCTGTTGCCCTCCAAGACCTCAAGCATGCCCATGTATAATTTATTTTTCTGAATTTTCTGCATTAAATAATTATTTTATAAATTATTTAATGCAGATTTTGATGACATTTTTTGATTGCATCTCAGTTTGTGGTATATTAAGGAGGATGACCAGTTCCAGAGATGTAAAGTATTATTTTTGGAATTCTAACGCTGTAAAAGTATTGCTTTGCTAAGTAAGATTTTTTCAATGGGTATTAAAGTAGTAATGATAACAAAATTAAATAAAAATTTAAATTAAAAATATTATTAAATTATCAATTCATAAAAGTTAAAAATAGCGTGGCCATCGGAGTAAAAAAAAATGGTGGTTTCTGTATCCCTTAATTAGTTTTCATATAAATTAAAATGAAAAATCTATTCTCTTTTTTTGGACAAATGAAGGACATTTAAAATTTCTTTTTTAGTGATTTATCTTGAATATCCCTAACAGAAATAGAGTTTTGACATTTATTATAAAACCTCCAATAAATTAGTAATATTAGTATGACCATAAACGTTTCTTTTAAATAGAAGTTACATCACTATGAAAATACTAGATATTTGTTTTATTATAAAATGTGTTCACTTCTAAACTGTTATGGTTTTATTCATTGACCAGCTACATCGCTTAAATGAAAATAAAAACTGTAAATCAAACTATATGTGTTTAAATAATAAAGTAATAAACAAAGTATTCACAATATTTTATTGAAAACGGTGCTAAATTTTCCAACTTATGTGTAAAAAATTACTATATTACAGAAGTAATTGTTTGTTTAGGTGAAATTTCTATTAAAAACAGAGTATTGTAATTCTTAAGACGAAATATTTATATTGTCATTATTGACTAATTGAACTGAAAATATGAGTCTTAATATCAATTTCCAGGCTTGAGTTCCTCCAAATCACTTGACGTCTTTCGAAATTGTGTCCCAAATCAGTCAATCAAAAACAAAAATCATAAAAACATTTTCGCGTATGAAAGTGGCAGTTGCTGTTACTATTGCAAGTTGATGCTAGTTGTTTGAAATCGGTAGTAAAGAAATATATTCCAATGAAAAATACGACGATAATCAGCAGCATACACATCAGAATAAAATTTAGCCTCATGTTGCTGTCAACCCTTTGTAAAACAGTGTTGCATTTATGAAGCATTTTGTTGAATTTCTGAAACAGGCTTCTGTAGACAGCGCGTTCCTCATTGTTGCTGTCATGGAAACAATCAATGTCTGAAGATTCAGATATGTCCTGAAATGATTAAATATAAATAATTATTGGAATTTTTGAAAAATATTATTGATGACATATAATAGAAGAAAATTAAAATAATAGTTATTGATACAATTACAATAGAAGAATATCAGAATCAAAGTTAAAATTTATGTTATTTTTTCAAATATGTAGTGTTACAACTTTTGAATGGTGTTAAAAAATAAAATTAGTTCATTTTCCCATGCCACTTAATTGATTATTTTGTTTACGTTTTAGGGTTTATAGGGTTTTATATACAATTTATGTGAAATAATTTTAAATTATTAAATTTTTTTATGATACCTGTGCAAATTTGATTTTTTTACGCCTGGGAAAAATTTATTTGAAGTGTATGAACCAGTGCTCATCACAAACTTAATTTTCCGTCCTTAAAAGTGAGAATTTAATCACCAGTTGCATTAATAACTATTTAAAAAGGGTTTTAAGTAAATTTTCATTCATTTCCATCTTTGTACATAATTAATGTGTGAATACAAAAAATATTGTATGAAATACATGAAAAAAATACATGTGTACTTATAATTAAAAATATTTAACTCGCACTTAAAAGCGATCGTTACATGAACTAAGATACCATCTTAAAACATTCCTCTTATTTCATAAACATTAAACATTTTTTCATTAAAAGTGTCCCTTTTAGCTTATTATTTAAAAAAAATGTTCGCTGATTCACACATTCAAATAAGTATATGGTTTTAAAAAAGTTAAATATATAAAAATAATGTACCTTTGTAAGTGCACTGGAACTTGTTGATCCTACTTCGGCTTGGATGGATTCGACCGAAATCGTTGCTGCATGTTCTGAATCAGGTAGAGACGATTTATTTAGTTCCATGCAGTGTTCACAGTAGCACTTGCTTCGTACCTTTCTTGCAACTCTTTTCTCTTTCCGTGAAGATTTGTTAACATTCTTGCTGTATTCATCTGTTTCTTTGGGCAACGTGTCTTTTTTGTCATTTTTTCTTGGACTGTTTTGTTGAAATTTGTTTAAATTAGACAGACCTTTCGTTTCGTTGCAAGTTTGCTGCTTTTGTTGATTTCTTGAGAAGCGAAACTGGTCTTCATCATGTTCATGCCCCGCAAATCCCAGATTGTCTTTGGTATTTAAATTTAGCTGGTTTCTGCTTTCAATATCTTGATTTCTTTCAGTTGCAATGTTCCTTTTCCTGCATGCATCCGGATGTAAGTGAGCATTAGTGCTATAGTTGCTCGAGTTTCGTTCTAGCTCGCTACCTTTCTGAAACTGGTGATGTTTCTCACCTACATGATTACTTGTCTGGTTTGTTTTCTGGTATTCTTTAGGGTAAACATCAATATCATATTCCCCACCGTCACATAAACCACAACTGCATTCACTTATATTTTTAATGGCTGTAATTTTTCTTTTGCTAGAATCCTTCTTCGCATTCGATGATGGTCGGAATTCATAAAAACTTCTTTGGACACTTCCATCCTTTGTAAAATCTTTCGAGACATTCCAATTTTCCATTTCATCTCTAGAAGACTTCTTATAAATTTCTTCGTGATGGCCATCTTGTCTCGGACTTGAGGAATGATGTTGATCAGATGAACGAAAGGATTGTTGTCGATACTTCTTGTAGTCAAATCCTTCATTACTTGGCGAACTTTCTGATTGGACGGAACCTTCTCGCCGGTCTTTAACTAGCACTTCCAGTGTCTCTTTGAAGTTAATGGGTTGACAGAAGTCTTCCTCTGGCCAATCTTCTAACGGCATGCGAGATGTCATGACGCCTATCGTTTGTTGAAGACCAATAGGAGTGACAGATTTTGCATGGTAACCTTTTATAAAGACCTATAAAGATAAAAATGTCACTTTTAGATAAGTGTGTAAATAATTCAATCCCGATGAAACTTATTATAATTATTTTTGTAATTCTTACAGACCTCTTATACGGCTTATGCAACATAAATTTATCAAATTAATTAGTTACAGTCAGGCGATTTGTAAAAACTATTTATACAATTAAATAGTGTTATTTAATAATATATTCGATTGAAATTAGATCCTTGGAATCATTTATTGTAGTAGTAGTATTGTAGTCTTAAATTTATCAGATCTACTTGATTTATTATATGTCAAATAAATCCAATAGCCATCTGTCAAAACTGAAAAATAGTCTCATATCTCTCAGAAGCACAATCTTGCAGATCTATCACACTTTATACCGAAAAATGGTGTTTGTCGTATTGAGTTAATATGACGCAAACGTCACTTTTACACGTGCGGTTAGATATCATCACGTCCGAAATTGATAAAAAGGAGAGGTCCGAAGTCATATCCAATATTTTCTCCTTTCCCAAAATGACCATTTCCAAAATGTTCGTAATTGGAACAACATACCAGGCATGGATACCGAATTTTTTTTATCATTAATAAATGGCGTCCCATTGCTGCCAATACTGGGGCTCTAATGCGAGCAATAAAACAGATAGGCTACTATGTAATTTCGTCATCGTCTTTGATGGCTTCCTTTATTTTTCATAGAGTGTTGCAGGAGATGTATTATACAGACACAAGGTCCTAAGATATTTGTAATTTTTGAGTTGTGTTAGCTCAAACAACCAATCAACCAATACGCTCCTCTTAATTTCGAACCGTGGACAAGTGGTTATATAGTAATGTGCCTGGGAATATTTTTTTTAAACCAGAAGCAATTTTTTTAGAATTCCTGTTTATTGGAGAGATATGTGGGAGAAGTTTGACTGCCATCTACAAAAAGGAACAGTCATTGGAATTGTGGTGAAGTTATGTTACTCTAAAAACTTATAAAACAAAAATATTTAATAAAATGACTTGCTATATTTATATATTGGTTGTACTGGTGGCCGTTTTCGAAAGTTTATTTCTCCGTACTGTGATACATTTGATTTCATTTTGTGATAAATTCAACATGTGACTTGAATTCATTTTGTAACCTACTCAATTCGATTATATTACCAGTTATTTATAGATGATTAATGTGTTGTTGCTGTTCAGTTTTGGTCTCCCTTCCTCAGAAAAGATATAGAGTTGCTTGAAAAAGTTCAGCATAGGGCTACAAAAATGATTACGGGTCTATCTGGTATTGATTATGATAACAGATTAAGATCTTTAAACATGTATTCCCTGGAAAATAGGAGAGATAGGGGTGATTTAATTCAGTTATTCAAGTTCATAAAATAGGTAGACAGGGAGGGCTTAGGTTTTACCTTAAATAGCCGGACCAGAGGACATGATCAGAAATTGAATAAATCATGCTTTAGAAGGAAGGTAAGAAAACATTATTTTTACAATAGAGTTGTCAATGAGTGGAATGCTTTATCAGATTATGTGGTGTATTCGAAGAGAGTAGAAGATTTTAAGAAGAATCTTGATAGTCATTGGAAACTGGTAAAGTTTTAGATTTATTTGGAACCAACCTTGCTGGGCCTCTGGCCTGTTGTTGGTCGACAATTTTTGTATTTGTATTTGACCGTGCTATGACTTTGGGGATATTTACCGGGACCCCCCTCCCATCTGTACCGTTGTACAGTGTGTGCAGTTATGTTATCAGACTTTTTTTAAAAATAAGTTCGGGTTAAGTTCTGGAGCTTGACTCTTTTCAGATAAATACAATAGCTTTGAAATCCTCGGATATGTTCCGTTATATGAAACTGTTAAGTTAGGTTGTTTGGGTAATTATATATGGTTAATTCAATTTCAGAATGTTTGGTAAGCTTGGGGTATTATTGTTATGGTTTCCATTGAAGGATTTGAATTACCAATTTCGTGCGCAAGCTTCGAATGATACAAGCACACATAATTTTACTCATGAAAAGTAAAGTACTAGCAGTAAAAAAAATTTGAATAGAGAATTGCATAGTAAAATTTTGTGTTTTCATAACATTTTATATGTGTGAAAAAATGTCGGAATTGCTTATTATTACTCTACCGCTGCTGAAGATTGCTTTTAAATTTGCATAATTAATAAACCTCATAAATTAACACATTTAAAAAAAATTACCTAAAAAAACAACTTTCTCTCGAGCCACTTTTTCTTAAGCCATGAATTTAGGATGTTATAACTTGGGCAAGTCAACGGCATCATCATCAGAAATGACCAGCACAATTTTGTCAATAAACTAACGATAACTAAATTAAACTCTAAATATAGAAGTTGGATATATTTGATTAATTATGCATTCTAAGGACGATTTCGTTTATTAAGGACTTTTATTAATAAGTTACTATTTATTTTTCCTACCAGGCGACACTTATTTGCAAACACATAAAATATATAGCTGAGTTTTCAAATCCGCATTACTTTAAATATTAGTATTTTTATAATGTAAGTGATAAAAGTATTCGTGTTTATATTTCATCGACGAATTTCCGGGTAACCAGCTTTAATTTGACATGCTTTTTGCAACGAATTGAAACCTATATGAGAGATACCCAATTTCTAAGTCACACTCTGAGGAAATAAAATCTCTGAACCATACATACCATTCCATGAGGCTCTATTCTGCCAGAGCGAGGCTTGAAATGCATGGCAACAGCATTGGTCGTCACCAACTTGAAATAAATCGGGAATGAATTGTTGTTGGTCACTTCCAGGTTCGATTCCGTTTCACCATCTTCAGCCAGGTTGAAACAACAAGGACTCACACTTACTGAGATTTCATCATGGTTTCCGTTATTGCTTAAAGTATGGTCTGTGCTATGGTGTCTTTTGCAAGAATTGGTCTGAAATTGATTGATATTGTCCATTTTAAAGCTATTGACGCCGGATTATTTATTAGTTTTTAGGAATGTGTATTTTGAACGGTATTATGGCAAGGCAATAATATGAAATGAATATCGTTATATGGTTCTTAAAACAATGTGAAGTTTCTATTAGAATGTTTTTATTGTTTTGATGATCTTTCTGTGCATTGTTAATACATTATTATGAATTTTTAGTAAGACAAAAAACAAAGATTCATTGTTGAAAATTTTCCGCTGCTTATTGAGTGGTTATATAATATAGTTAAGTTTAAGGTTGTTGAATTATATAATATCCTGTTATAGTGTTATTATAATAATATTCTTATATCATCCAATATTATAAGGTACGTTAGATTTGTTTTTGGAAAATTTAAATTGTAAGAGCATTTATTTACATTGCTTTAGATCTCCCTTTGGGATATTATTCATTTAAATAAGAAATTTATTACTAACGAATTAAATGGCTTAATTTAAAAATGTAAGTATCATCGAGTAGCTTTAAGTTATTATTATGGCAAAACCCTTCTATTTATTTCATTGTAAAATGCAAAAATTGCATCTCTAGATACTTTTGCTTCTTTTAATGTATCCCGGTCCCGAATAACTCATTTTCCGTTAAAAAATTAAAAGAATTCGGTAGCTTATGCTTATTACACATTCCTATTCTCTAATTTATTTTTAAAACATGATAAGAAAGGCTTATATTTAGTAATTAGTTATAAAATAAATTGGTTCATTTTGAAGCTTAAAAACATTACGAAATACTTTAAAAATATCTTGTTAAAATAGATGATGCTTAAATTTTGTATAATAAGAAAATAATATAATCACAGCTCTAAGTAAGGAAATTGTATGTTTATTGAAGGAAAAAGTTAGATGACGATTACTCTTTCCCAAAGTAGACATTGTTAATGAAAGAAGACAAAACGAAGCATAAACTGAAAACATTTAATGACGACTTGTTAAAAACAAAGACATTCATCAAGAAAAACATTACAATACATTCAAATAAAAGCTCACTAGCACTGAAAAAAATATTAAAAAAGCTTCTAGAACTATAAATTTAAAGCCAATATTAACATCACCTGTGAGTAGCCAGTATTTATTCACAATTGGATTACACATAACAATCAGACGGATTTTTAATGAAAATTTTAGTTTTTAAGAAGATTAAATTAACTTTTGTAAAGATATTATCTTAAATTGATTTTTTTAGTTTTAAATTTATGAAATCATTTTATTATATTTTGTAAATTCATCCAAAGTTATTCATATTTTTATTCATGCATTATGCATAGACCATAGGGAAATGTAATTTTGAAATATATACAATCATCTCAGTTTATTTACATTTCAAATGCTCTCATTTTACATACTCGAGTATCTTACAACAGATATTTATTTCAACTTAAAATCAGTTATATTTTTTGTAGTTTGGCTCACAATGCAAAACTTTCTGGCTACTCTATAAATATAGGGTGGTTAAAATTCTAGTTGCTTTTGAATATGGCTTCAAAATGAGAGCTATGATCATTTTAAAGAACAACTTTAATTTTAACCACACTTTACATCATGAAAGGTATTACATATTTAAGAAAACTAGAAGCTTCTACATTATATTAACTTAAAGCGTAGATGCGATTTAAAAATAGCTGAGTGTCCCAACTTTATACATCTACTTTTAAAAAAGTTTACAATAAATAACTAGAAATATCTCATTAAAAGGAATTTTTGTTTTCGAAAAATTACGGTAAGATGTGATTTGATTGTTATCAACTTTGTTTTGTTTTTAATCTTTTCTGTTACATAAAACTTAAAAAATTGTATTGCTTAGTCTTTTTTAGGAAAAAATTGTTTTCAACACAGTAGATGGCAGCACTGCAAAAATATGACTAGAAATTAATTTTTTGAACGAAAAAGAAAAGAAAATATTTTATTGAAAAGGACAAATAGTTAAGTGCAACTTTTTTATAATTAGCAAGCCACCGCCATTTCTTTTTAGAGGGTTTTGTATCAATATAATAAATTTTAATCGAACACTTTAAACGATTTAAAAAATTATAAAAAAATTCTTTGAAAATAATTCAGTTATTTTAGGATACTGAAACATCATGTAATTAATATTATGTTATAATTATGTCATTAATATCACATACTATTTTGAAAATTTAAAAATGTCAATAATCGTGGTGATTTTAGATAAATGAAAATAGGCAATAAAGAATAAAATATGACAACTAAAAAAATGACTCACACCAATAAATCATGTACGTTGATTTTATGGCTTACAAATTTTGGCACAAAAGTTAATAGAAATAAAAATATCCATCAAAAGCAATCCTACATTACCATACCATCTCAAATTTTTAATTGTTATATTAGTTTGTTGTTTAATTATGAAAAATTAGTGCGATAAATGAATAACAGTAACCGATCAAAACAAGTAGGAGAGCGCATGGTTTAAACCCTTTCACCCCGATTGATTCCATTTGGAATCATTTGCTGGCGATTTTTTTTCTCACTAAAGTTAAATTTTCTTTTTGAATCATTAGAGGAAAGAATCATGTCTTTTGAAGAATTAAATAATGTTTGTTTTAATTAAATGAAAATATGAAAAACATGGTAAAATAAAATTCACTCTAAAAAATTTTTATTAAATAAATTCACACCCATATTCTTCATGCTTGCATTTTTAGATGTTTAAAAATTGATTTTAACTATTTTTAAAAAATAAAGTTTTGAAAAAGTTATTGTTATAATTTATTCAAAAGTTACTATTCCAATTTTCCCCCCTTAAATTTTAGTTAAAAAATTAAGATTTCGCACTCCTGTTTTTTACCATTTCATTCTGGATGCATAATGAATCTATTTCACCAATTTTAGGTTTTTAGAAGAAAAAATAAAAAATTGGAACTGAAAGGGTTAACAAAAGTATGCAAAGTGCTCCTCTAATTGTTTTGGGCAGTGTATGTTGGAGGAAAGATGACAGTTATAAATGTACGTGGTACGTCTAATCACATTTCCATTGACATGGTTAGCGTCGGGTGCTACGTATTTTCAACTTAACGCTTTGTTCTTCCCACAATGGTATAAAGATATCTAATACAATCAATCAAACTCAAAACCAATAATCAAATCTTTGTTGTATATAAATTGGAAGTAAATTTTTGAAAATAAATGAAATTTTATAGTGGTCAGTTATTAATTTCAATTTTTAAGATCGGTTCTTTTGAAACAAAAAAAAGGTAACCTATTCGCTTTTTTTTATTTTTAAACCACTTTAACCCTCACACTTTCGAGTATATCTTCTAGAAAAAGTAGCAAAGTTTATTAAGTATACTCACTGAAAGTTTTACGTCATAACTTACACGATATGTTTAAAGAACAACTGCTTTATAAGTATTGCACTCCTGCTAAATAATACAGCGATATTTAAAAACAAATAAAAAAAACTTCCCATCTATATCATTGATGGGCATTCGCATTTCTGTACCTCAAAGCCATTGAACCAACTCTAATTAATAACAAATATTACGGATTTTGCTGTTGTTCCTGTTTTGGATGTAGAATCACATTTTGCATCTTGTTTTTCTTCTGGTTGTGGGTTTGACAAATTTTTAAGACAATTTTAATTATAAACATAGTTAGGAGACCAGACAGTTATATAACCATTTTCAATAATACGCCAACTTTGAAACAAAGAATTCACAGTGATGCTTTGGTAAACAAATTTAGACGTTCGCTATAATCTGCTAATACCCGAATGAACAGGACAATTTGAACTTTCAAACATCAAAATTCTTCCGCCAAGACGTTACTGAAAGCATTTTCACGTGTGAGTGATTGGTTGTGCATGCCCACGTGATATGCCACACCAATCACTGTTGTGAAAATGTCTGGTAACGTCTTGAAGGAAGGGTGAAGATTTTTGGCGAAGGCCTGCATGTCCCGTCCCTCCGTATCTGTCTAGCTGCTCAAAATGTTAAAATAATTTAATCACACTGTATTATTTTAAATTTCACTATTTAAAAAAATTCCCTTTCAGCAAGATTCAAAATATAACTCCAAACTAATTATGTTGGGATAAAATTTTCTGTCAATTTCTGCCGTTCATGGATATGGCTCTCCTTCAAGATCGCATAAACAAAAACGAGCACCTCTGGCTCCAAGATACAGACTATAAAATGGTGGTCAAAGAACATATACAAAACTTCTACTATATGAGTGAGTACGACATGTTAATCTGACAATCAACTTGGCTGATTCAACACCAAATCTTCATGATGTCTCGCCAAATGTAATCTGGTCCTCTTCGGCGACATCTGGTGGTTCAAACACCAATGCATCATATATACAAAGAGGTCTCTGATTATGTGTACAGTAATTGTAATAATATTATCTAGGCGGCTATTATTAAAGGTGGTAGCGTTCCATGATGTCGTCGTTTTCGTCGATGGGCGCGTCGAAGGCTGTGTAGGCGGCCGAGAAGCCTTTGGTGTTGATGGTGTCGTCTGACCTGAAGCGGACCATCAGTGTATCCCCGCTGGAGAAGAACTCGGGTGGTACCTAAGGAATGGAAATAATAAATATGAACTTGAGCCTGATCAAGGCTGACTCAACTAATAAGGCCAGAGAAGCTCTTTGTGTCGTCCCACTATCCGTCCAGTTCGGGTTGTTGGCTGTTCGGAAAGAGAGGAACGCAACTTGAAAAGTACAGTCGGCAGGGAGCGAATAGGTTTCGTACTTTTTCTTCGTAAAGGTGTAAGCTATGGCCTGATTCTTCTGAACCGAACGCTGTTAACCCTTTCAGTCCCAAGAGCAATTTGGCATCCTCATTTTGGAAAAAAATTTCTGATCGTTTGTAGCCATTTATGATATCAAAAAGCACATCATTCGATTCTTCAAACTTTTTTCTATTCGAAAATATTTTTAATTAATCCCAATAGGTGTCAGCCCTATTATTTTTTAAAATTATGATCAGAAAACTGATGATGCCAAATGGCATCACTGGGACTGAAAGGGTTAATTTAAAATGAATAGTTAAATCAGTTTTAATATCGCAGAAATAAAAGATGTAAATGAAGAACTTGATAGCCATACCTGAAAACTGTTTGTTATGCTAAAATATTGATTATGTGATAAGGCGACAATTTTAGAAAAACATAAATAATTGTATTTAAATTCTCCAAATCGATATTTCGTAGTTCTTCAGACGCGAATGCATGTAGCTCAAATTTTATATCAAAAGTTATACTAAATTAAAATTCACATGCACTACTATTTTAGCACATATGAGTTATTTGGAGTGTTATAAATATTTAAATTAATAAATATGGGTAATAAAGGATTTTAAAGGCAAACTTTTTAAAGCCAATATATGCAATCTGTACTGCCAGGAAAAAATTCTAAGATAATTTAAAGAGGAGTTCAATATCCCTCTAACATCTTCTCGTATGAATGGGTGTATTAAAGAAGGAACCGTTATCTGCCAATCCATTCAGAACTTCATTAACGTTTTTAACTTATTTAAGGGGGTCCGGTGAAGTCCAACCTTAAATTTTGATCAAAAATGATGATGAACATGGACACGAACAAAAGGGGTTACTGTAAAATGCATGTATTAAATTCTTTTATACGAGAAATAAAAGTATTAACATGAAGAACTTTGATAGGCCAAAATCTGAAAACTTTTTTGTTATCAAAATATTGATTTATTTTGATAAGGCGCAATTTTGAAAAACATTATAAGTTTTTTTAAATCTTCTCCAAATCACACTACTTTCGTATTCGAAAGTCACGAAATTTCATGTAACTCTAACTTTTAAGTCAAAGATTGTTTACTAAAAAAATCACAGACTACAATTGAGCACATAGATGATATTTAGTTATAAATATTTAATTATAAATATGGTAAGGAAAGGATTTGTAAAGCAAACTTATTTTAAAGCCCATTAAAATCTGTCTGCAGGTTAAAGTTCCTAACATTTCAATAAAGATGGAGTCAATATCCTCATAACATCTTTGCGTATGAACTGGTGTGTATTAAAGAAGGAACCGTTATCTGCCAATCCATTCAGAACTTCATTAACGTTTTTAACTTATTTAAGGGGGTCCGGTGAAGTCCAACCTCTTAGGAGGATCTGGCAAACATGATCGATGGGATATCCATGGACACGACAACAACAAGGGGGTCCGGTACCTCGTACAATTTTTTCTTTATTTTTGCCATTTGCTATTTCCAAATTTCTTTTATACGTAAGCAACATCTTTGAAAAATACTCTTCAACAAAAAGAGAGCTTTATATTCTGTGCAAAATTTGACAAAATTTAAATTTTCCATCAAATTTTTAACTGATTTCAAATTCTTACTCCTTTTCGGTTTTCCAATTTTGTGCAATCAAAAATTCATAAGAGGTTTTTTTTATAAATATCTTATGCATACCAATTTTAATTAACATACACTACTTTTTTGAAAAATAATTAACGAAAAAGATCACCGAAATTTCATGTAAAAAAACCTCTGAACCCTTTTAAAGTCAACTTTGAGCATTGTTTACAAAAAATCAAAGACAAAAATGAGCAAAAGGGATGCATACTTTTATTAAAAATATTATTTGTATTTAAAAATGTAAGGAAAGCAGTTTAAAGTGCCCTAGTCAAAAAGCCTTAGCATTTTGAAATAGCTTAAAGAGTTCTCGTCTGGAGATATTATTTCTAAAGTTCCGTTTTAACATTACAGGAATAAGTTATTGAATCCAATTTCTCATAACTTCTTTGGTAAAAAGATTTTTGTTAACTGGTTTGCTGTGAATTGTAGACTATTGCTATATATAATATTTACATACAATAAAACCAAAAAAATAATTGCATTCAAGTAATTGACCCTTATTTGCTCTTTATGAGTCTCGATTTGTGTACACACATAGCAATAACAAAGCTTAAAAGGGGGGGGGGGGGGGGGGGGGTTAGGTAAAAAATGTCGATTTTCTGTTTTTCCTTGTTTTTATTCTGCTTATGTTTAGTTTTAATTTGCTACCAAGATTATTGATTTCTGTTTAGTCGTTTTCTTTTTACAAGCATTTTTGAGAAACGCTTAATATCAGTTCTTACCTAAACCTTACTTTTCTTTTGCGTTTCCTGAAATATAAGGTTTTCAGCAGTTAGGAACATTTTTCTCAAGAACTATAAAATATATCAACATATTTTATTTTGTTATTTATTCCCCATTAACAGATATTTGATTTAAACTGAGTAATTTTAAATATCTTGCCCAAAAAAAAATGTATTTAACATTAAATCTGACTTTAATGTGCTTTTCACTACATATTTAAAAAAAAAATCCCTGTAAAAGTATTTTTCAATATTTTGAAATATCCTCAGTTTAAATCAAAGAGCAATGTGTAAAGAATAAACTATAAAAAAAATTCCTAATGATACCTCATATAGTTCCTGAGAAAAATGTTCCTAAAGCTAGTAAAACTAACATGGGCGAGATAGAACCATCCGACTCCCCTTAACTCGCAGCCCGAGTCCTCACCTTGTTGCCGCAGAACTTGCCCATGTTGGTGGCGGAGTCGTCGCCGCCGTCGTACACCTCTACGAAGTCGTACCCGCAGTCCTGCTCGTGCTCCACCTCAAAAGTGAGGAATCGCAGGCGGACCCGTTGCTCGTTGAGGCCCTGCACGATCCAGTCGCAGTCCTCCTTGTTCTCGTAGTTCTGGTCGCCGTACTTGGCGTGCGAGTACACGTGCGACATGTCACGCGTCGCCAGCAACCGGCCCCCGCACACTGCACCAGAAAAGTTAACACATTTAAATAAAACAAAATTCAGTAACCCCATAAGTCCTAATTTTTATCAAAATTGAGTTTGGATGTTAATCAATTCATCCCATTTCAACACACATTCTGTGGAGCGGTATAATTTCGAAGGCCGAAATCCCGACAGGACTAAATTCGACAGCCGAAACCCCGACAGGATATATTTCGGCTGTCGGGAATATGTTCAAACACTCTGTGAAGAAATTCAGTTAATCCAGTGATTTGTACAGACATGGGAAGCAACCGAATATAGCATTTTGGGGAAAACCTCAATTGCTCGTAAACTAAGTTTGGTAGACTTATGGGGTTTCTGAAAAATTTTATTCAATTAGAAGAGGGGCATGCAGCGATTTTCTTGGAAGAGGCCCGCGCTCAGCCCTGTCGGCTCAGCCCTGAGGCACCGACCATCTTGTAACTGTTTCCGCTGAAACAACTCATTCTGTTAAATTCACAATTCGTTCAATGGGGGTTGTTTCACGTCGTGAATGGCAACATCTCCAGCGGTCTTGTTTTCATTTTTTTTGTCTGGAATAAATTTTGTTTTGGTATTCGAAAATGATTTTTTTAATAATATTTTACTTATTAAATTTTTAAAATGCAAATTCCTTGCTGTGCGGTTAGTTGTGCAAATCATTTGTTAAAGACAGCTGGCATAGAAATAAAAGTTTCTATTCATTCACGACGGTCATTTTGATAGTGAAACCGAAACAACAAATGAAATAGCAGGACACGGAAAAATGAAAACAAGAGCATTACATCATTTGAAACAGTTCAACAAAGCTATTAACTAACTGGATAGATATCAGGCATTTATAAACGAAGAAGCAATAAAATTTCTACGGATTACGAGACCAAATATACAAATGCGAAGAAATATGAATGGGTTAAAGATTTGTTTGTCAGGGGATAGAATTGGTTAATCGGCAGCGTTCATCTAATTATTCATAATCATATTAGATATTAACATAATGAACTGTCCGTTAATGTGTTTTAATTTAAGAGGACTCAGTACCATAAAAATAGCAAAATTTGCAATTTTTTTTATCGGCTGAAATTGGTTTTTGAGATCTCCTAAACTTGTTTGCAAAATTTCCAATGTATAACTGCTTTTTTAAGAAGTTATTTGTATTTTTATGTGAGAGATAATAGTACTGAAAACAAAAACGAAATCCTCAAGTTTAACCCCATTTTCTTTGTGAGATCTGCTGACACTTGTCGATGACCTCACAAAACATTTCATTTGAATGCTTTATTTTTATTTCAACAAAACTTTTAAAGGAGGCTAGAAATAAACAGCCGGAAGCGATTAAATTGCCCAACAAACGTGTTTATAGACGATTTGAGGAGATTATTCAGCTTTTTTTTGCGATTTCGAGATAATTATTCGGTGTCTTATCTACTTATTAATTTATTACTATTTATACTGATTCACTCTCTTCATTTTATTTTAAAATAATTTACGTCAATATATCAAGAATGCTGAATGAATTGTCCAATATTAAATAAAACATATATAAAAACTAATTAATAGCTTTTGCTTATTTTAATAAAGTTTTATGTTTTCTTTTAAGCAATATAGTTAAATTTGTATTAATTTAATTTTTAAATAGATGTATGAAAATTATATTTAAGTTATATGGCTGTATATAATTTTATAGTTTGTATTTACGAAAATGTAAACTTTAAATACATTTTTCTCAGGGTTCAGTTTTCCTAGATGATAAGTTTTTCGAAACGCTAAACTTTTAAAATTATTTATTCAGTAATTTACTTTTTTGTGAGTAGTTTAAAATATATGTGTGTTATTTTTTTTTAATGTTAAAATGAGAACATCTTCATTTTTAGAAACTTTTCAGTGCTTTTTCAAACAATTATTTTTTACAAACAAAATTACAGGTGATGCATCAAATTTGGAAGCTAGTTTTTATGTATCATAATTTAAACGTTTAAAGTATCTAGGAAAAAAGTTTGGTGATAAAATATTGGTATTTAAAAAAGTTTTTGCATTTTTAAAAATGTAATTTTTTAAAGAAAAAAATTAAATTAAAAAAACAACAACAAATATTCGAAGTTTTTTTAAAAAATAAATTGCTTTTATGTGTTACTTCACATAACAAACCAAGGAATTTTTGATCAAAAAGCTATAAATAAAAAAAAAAGTTGATGTTGTACTGAGTCCCCTTAACTTTTTTGGCAAATACTCTTTTTTTTCTTATTGTCACATTAGGGCAACACAATAGGCTTAATGATATTCCAAAATTATTTTTTTAACAAAGGAGTTTGGAATAGTTTATTGTGTACAGACTAAACCGAGATGTGGCCATCCTAGTTTCTAAGTGACGAGCTCAAAATCAATTTTAAACTATTAAATAGTTTAAAAGAAAAAATTCATTTAAGCCACATGAAACAAAATGTTTTACTTTTAGGGCATTGTTAAATGTTAATTCTTGATTGTCTTAAACGCTAGCAATAAGCATCGGATCCTTCTAAAAATGTAATTAGTTTTAAGACAGTTTGCTATGAAATTTTGTTATAAGTTTTTATAAGTTAAAAGAAAGTTTTAAAAAAGTTACTTTGGCCAATATTTCAAATCAATATTTTAGTTCCTTTATATAGGTATACACCAGTTAGTAGTTATTAAAATTTAGTTAATGTAACCTACAGCGGGAATTATACAGCGGAAATTGTTTAAATTCTTGAAATTTTTGTAGATTTATCTTTTTTAGAGGAAATACACTTTGGATAAACTTAGAAAACTCATTTTTTACACTTAACTGGAGTATTTTTATTATTTTTTTGTTTCTAAGAATATACTACTTTGAAAATATAATGAATGCCTATACAGACTTAAAAAATATGACAGGAAAGCAAACCTTTAATGTTAAATGCCAAGAAATTATATACGCTTTTTAACTTGAGCCACTTGAAGAAAAGTATTTTGTGCAACAGCTGCAGTTTAAAGTTAAAGAAAAAAGTTACTTTTTCTCTGTCGGCTGAAATTATCCTTCCAAGGGTAAGCTGCAATCTGGGGTGGAAACGACAGAAATGCGAGAAAGAAAAAAGAATACTCTTAAAATTTATGGATTTCCGTATTTGAATATGAAAAATGGATAATTTTTATGGGGTCGTTATAGAAGAGGAAAAACAGTTAAAAAAGCTATTTTGAAAAATGTAGTATGTATAGATAAAATGTGGAATTTTTTTTCTCTAGGGAGTAAAATAAAACATGGAAATATTTAGCAACTATATAATAAATACTTCTCTTGTAAAGAATAAAATATGTTAAAATAATAAGAATAGGTAAAAAAAATCTATTTCTACAGTCAAAAAAAATTATCCAGCAATTTAAACAATTTGTGAAAACTAGTTTTGTTAAAACGAGTCTAGTTAAAAGTATACTATCTATAGTCAATATCAGTTTGTTAAGTTAGGACTTGTAAAACGTAATTTAATCATTGTAAAGTCGCGCCGCAAAACCTGTACGAACGGGGTTACACGTATTTTAGAGATACACAGCATAAAATGTAAGCTTTTTATAAAATTTAATATTAAGATTTTGCAGCCTTAGTTAAACGTTTAGCTATGCAGTTGCTAAGAGAAACAACTTTGCTAAAACAATTCAAAACTAATGAAAAAAGCGTAATCATGTTTCAAGCATAAAATAAATAGAGTTATAATGATAAAAAACTTAACTTGGTTTTGTAAATAAGAGAGAAAAACATTACCCTTTTTATACTAATTTAATTGGCACTTTGTTGACGAAAAAATATATTTAAAATGGTAAAAGAGATAGATATATAATATTTTGATTGGTTAATTTGTTATTTTTATTGATCAATTCTGGACTTTATTAAACAATTTAAAGCTTTTGATCAGTAAGAGTCTTAGATTGAGTGATTCGGTACTCTGTATTCAATATATAAGTTATAAGCAATTTGAGACTTTAAACGAAACGATTTGTGACTAATATATCACACCACAACCAAAGAAGCATTACCTTTAGAGTATTTAAAAAAAGTTAATTCATTTGGGTTTTCTTGGACTCCAGCAATAAGAATGGGATTCTTCGTATATTGCAATTAGTTTAAAGTTCGCTTGCTATGAAATTCAAAGTTTATAAGTTGAATTTACTTAGGCCAATATTTCCAATCAAAATTTTTGCGCCCTTATGTATGCAGGTGTACATGAAAATTAAGTTTAAGGTTGTAAGTGTAATGCAGATTAAATGTTAATAATCTTACCTGTGGTGTGTGTGGCCCTGAACCCTTTCCTCTGCACGGATGCGTCCGACTTGAACACCAAGAACATCCTGTTGCCTGAAGCCAGTATTGGGTGTGGCACCTTGCTGCCGCAGAACTTGCCCAGGGTAGGGGCATCGTCATCTTTGCCGTCATACGCGGCAATTCGGTCGTATGCACACTCCTGATGAGGCTCCAGCTCGAACTCAGAGAACACCTAAGGATATGAAAGAGGTGAAGACATTGTTGGACTGTAAAACACAAATTTTATGCAATTTTCTTACATTTGGCTGTGTTTAGTATTTAAATCGTTACACGGAATTAATATTTTAAAACGTATATTATTACTGTCGCCCAGCTGGTATGGTGGTTCAGACCCTCGCTGGTCAAGTGAGGTAGTCCGGGTTCTATTCTTGGATAAGGCATGGATATTTCTGATACCCCGAGTAAATGAGAACATAACGCACAGCTATGGGCGATAATAGCGCAGTTACCATGGTTGCAGTCTGGAGAAAAATATCCCTCCCATCCAGCGATGTGCCTAAATTGAAGAGGTTGCGCCCACTCTCAGCAGAAGTCCGTCTTCCACCTTCACGGGTGTTTAAAGCCTGGTGCAACGGGGGCAGATGCACCCATCCTGCCTCCCAGACTATGCCTTGGGGGCACACGGCAACAACAACAAACGTATTATCTGGAAACTAGTGTCACATAATGACACATCACTGTAGTATCTTATAATGAATTGCTTAAGGGTTATTATAGTCCCATTTACGGTTGAAAACTGTTTTAACGTAGAATATGACCGGGTACTAATAATTAGAAAAGTAGAAACTAGATGTCGAGTTTAAAACCGTAAATTTTACTAAAGTTCTTTTAGTATCCATACTTCGAAGGTAAGGCTTCCAGCAGACTATTCTTGCCCATTTACGGATTCTTATTACTACAAAATATTATACATGTTGTCTTTCCGTATTTTCTGGCATTGGGATATCGAGGATGCATCGCTAATGGATTGTATTTCAGGGGTGCTGTACTAGGTGAGGCTAAATATCCAGAAATCGCCTGGTACACAGAAAGTCTGGTTTAATGGTCATTTTAACACATGAACTGGTCAGAGTTTTGAGTGAAGATCATGTACCGTGTATTGCAACGTGTATTTATATGCTTAAGACTAAAATTTATAATTTTTTTTTCTTCTCCGTCCGAATGTTAGTGTTGAAATATTATAAAATGTTTTATATCAGTACAAAATGCAGAAAATGGAAAAGGTATCTACTGGAACAGTGTTCTTGTTACATAAAGATTTCAAATTAACCGTACCAGTTTTATTCTGTGCCCTGGAGTTGTAGTGAAGAGCCACGTGCAGTCCTTCCTACTCGGATAATAGTCAGGGAAGTTGGGACTTGTAATTTCTCCGTTAGGAGTGGTCATCTGGTGACTGCAACTTCCTGAGATCAGAAATTAAGACTAAAGTTAACTTTATACATGCTTTATGGGTAGTGGACGAGACATTCGAGAGCTATTAATGACTAGTATAAATTAAGTTTTATTTGTGTACAGTTTCAATGTTTGTCTAGGGTTAGGTTAAGTTGGGCAATAACAATTCATCTCTTAGAAGTCTGTTTGAAATCCTATTTTCTATTCTTTTACTAGAGGCTATTAAGAAAACTTTATTTATAAGTGGTTTTCCTCAAAGCTCGCAGTATATACATCTTGATTATCCCAAAAATTTTAAATAAAATGACTGATGCAAAAAAAATCTAAGAGTGTAATACTACCAATAAAGAATAACTCAAACTGTGTATTTCACGGTAATTTTTAACAACTATAATTTTAAAGAATCCCATTTTCCTTTGGAATCGCTTTTATATCAATCAGTACAAAAAAAACTTGCTTTGCTTCTTATAATATTTTCAAAAGCAAATTTTAACAGTGTATTGTCACATATTTGAAGTAAAAATTAAGAAAAAAAAATAAACATTCTAATAAATTTCTTTTCGCATATCATTTATTATATTTAAAAAAAATCTTTAAAATGTAGTAATATATATTACTCATATTATTAAACTCATTACCTTCTTTACAGTCATGAAGATTTTCGTGTAAGACAAATCCGTTATGGCAGGAACAGGCATAACTGCCGATAGTATTCTTACAGATATGTTGACATCCGCCGTTGTTGGTAGCACATTCATCTTTGTCTGAAAAATATCCAGTGCATTTAATATTTAAACATTCATCTTTGTTTAATTTATTTGATAAAATTTTTAAACCTATAAAGTGTCCCTAATTTGGGTAAGCTAGGTTTTTATGGGTATTTTTGGTCAAAGTTTGGGCCAAAGTTAATATTTTTTAATGGCTACAGTCCATCCGAAACCGTTTGAACTATTTTACAAGAAAAGAGTATCATGCACATAAATTCAAAATAAATGACACTATTTAATTCATAAACAGTTTTACAACACATTATTCAGGGAATAGCATATATTAGCATTTTCTTACAAACTGGAATATTAAAGTATCACAAATGAGTGTTATAATAGTATATTGAAAGGTTTTAGCATCGTTTAAAATGGCTTAAAAAAATTTTTTAGGTCACAGATTGTGATATAAACGACACGTAACGACGTTTTACGACAGTAAAATAAACAAAGGACCCTAAAACACAACATTTTCCTTGGAATAATTAAGAATCAATGCAATTAGTGCAAAATAATTGTCTATATTATATATAAAATAATTGTCTATAACAAAATACATAAATCCAATAAAAATATTTGTATACGTTTGCAGCAAGTCAAGGAAAAAATAATAATTCTTAACATTAACTTTTTCTATAAAATATATTTGTGACAATCTCTAAAATAAAAGTAGACAGGCATTTTTCAATTTCCATATAGAAAATTCGCTTTTTCCCCTCGTAAATGCAGAACCACCGGAATTGGAGAAATGCCTTTCTTCCTTCGCAATACTGTAATTCAAGTGTTTTCCAGACTTAAATCGAATTTCTTTCAAAAAGTTTTTGAATTTCTTTTTTCCTTTCGAGTAGGTCGTCAAACTGGATTTCGTTTTAAACGCAAAATTCCTTTTTTTATTCAGTTTCTACGATGCATCCAAAAAGTCCTTAGGAATCTGTGATGCCATGAAAAAGTATTGAATAAAGGTGAGATACCATTGAGGTAGTTTGAAGCATATTGTATGAGGGGTATTCTATAATGCTATTTAGAGGCCGGTTTGAATTTTGAATCCAATTTGAAATGCGCGATGGCGTCATTTTAAACGATGCGTATAAAGAGGAATATATAAGACCTTTGTATTATTTGCAATATTTTGTCTAAATTTGTTATTTGTAACAACTGTGATTTTTTTGTGTATATTCTATATTTGTTCAGAAAATAGTGGGCGATATTGAAGAGATTTAATAGCAATTAACTAGTGAAAGATAAATACAGACTTTTAATTATAATAAATGTTTTTTTTAACATTTAGTATTAATCCTCATTTGATTTACATAAACATTGATTTATGTAATTTTTTTTAAAGGAATATGCACTGAAAGTTTTTGAGTCAGCATTAGGGTCATTTAGAACGGAAATTTCTGCCCGTCTGCGACTGCCTCACAAATGCATGCAAGTACTGCAATCGAAACGATGCCATTTAGTTTTCTAAATTCTAAAAGACCCAGACACACGTATTTGTTTTCGAAAGGAAAACGTAAGGACACGTACGTCATGTTGAACATTTGGATGTAAAGTTGGCATTCCGGTTTCCGAATTCGGAATCCGTATTCGCACACATACGAATTCCGAATTCGGAATCCGTATTCGTACACATACAATTTCCGCATTCCGAATTCGTATTCGGAAATCGCAATGTGTGCGGCCAGCTTGAAATTTTTACATAGGATTCTTTCACAGCATCATGTCTCACCTGTGAAGAAGAGGGCTCCGAACCCGCTTTTCTGTACCGAGTTGTCCGAGCTGAACTCGATGCGCAGCGAGTTGCCTTCCGATGTGACTAAAGGTGGGAGCCGCGAGCCGCAGAATACCCCGTGCTTACGGATCTCGTCGTCCGCCATCTTGCTGCGGATGTCGACGCTGTCGTACTCACAGTCTTGCTGTAACGGGGATGAGCAAGAGAAAACTATTGTCAAAATTGTTTATAGTTATTTATTTAATTTTAAAAGGAATATTATACGATGGAATAGAAATTAAACGATCAGCCTGTTTCAGGTCTTGAGTGGCAGCTGAAATGCTGAATGAAAATAAATACTTTCTCGAGCCTCGATTGGTGAATTAATGTCATGTGAGACCAAAGTATCAATCGGAGGAACGATCTAAGAAGCGCAGAAAGTAAAGCTGGAAAAATTCGTCATCTAAAGCAAGCCAATTAAGCTTACCCTACAAATGGGTACAGCTTCCAAGATAGATTTATACACGACTTTACCAGTTCGAGATCAAAGTAATGAAGTGAATAGCGACTTTGCGCAAGCAAAGAATTTTGAATTTTTAGAATAAAAGTTGGAACTTAATAAAGTTCTTTTATTGTGTTTGTTTTATTTTGAGAATTCTTTTACAGACAATTGGACGTAGTAATAAAATTTCGGGCAAGGGAAACAATTCAATATTATAACTGAAGAGCTTAGTGGAAGAAAGTGTGACAAAAGGTGAAAACGAGAAAATGAGCTTCAAAGTTTTTAGTTTGCACTTTAGTTCTGTTAAAAATTGCACTTGTAAAATGTAAAAAATGTACTGAACATAAAGTTTGAGTAAAAGTTGAAACTTATTATCTTTCAAGGAGGGAATAGTATGTTCATTGACAAAAAAAAATCTAATTTTTTTTTGTCACTTAGCATGCTCTTCCACTAAGCCCTTCAATTGTTTCTTTATCATAAAGAAAGAATATGTATAGCTAATGTACACTTCAACCTGAAGTTAGACAATGCTACTTACGTTGTTCCCTTCTAGATCAAAGTGCGTGAAGTTGAGCGTGATGCGGTACTGGGGCGGGGCGATGATCTCCCAGATGCAGATCTTGTTCGGCGGGTAGAGGTCCGGGAAAGAAGGGCTGATGATGGTGCCGTTCGTCTCCTCGATCACCCCACCGCACGCATCTATAAAAAGAAGCATACTTTATACATTACACCTTATAGATCTAATAAATTCACCGATTTTATAGGTTTAAAGAAGAAAAACGTGTCTCTACACTGTCGGAATAACTTGCCGTTTTACATTTAATTGTCCAAAATGTTTTGCAAATATTTTTCGTTTTGACCACAAATAATATTTTTCCGTAAATTAGCGAATCGTTCGTGGATTTATAGGGATAATTTCATTTCCATTTTATTCTTTCCTATTTTAAGGGTGCAATTTCAAAACTCACATTCTCAAAAGTATAATTAAGATATAGGAGTCGGCTCGTTTATTGACGATCTTTCACTATTGCAAATTCAGTTGGACAGAATCGAATAAACTCGCTGGCCTTTATTTCTAAGTTAGACTTAAGAATGTGTGCGAGTTTCGCAACTACACTCTTCATTCGTTTTAAATTCTTCTACCCAGATCATTCGTTTTAAATTCTTCTTCTCAGTAACAACGCTACAAGCCCAGATCACTTTCGTTCTGAAACATTTTCTATGTTGCATTTTCTTATTTATTTCAATCGCCAAGTGTTTCGGAATGTAAATGCACCCGGTTGAAATTGGACTTACAACGTGAGTTATCTGACACCTCCATTATTTCTCTTAGAAAGAAAAATGAGTTTTCGCTGAGGGTTTCCCTAGAACCGAATTACTCGAGCTACATAAGAAAATCTGGCTTTCATGGCTGCATATGTGCCATTGACAAATTAATACAAATCCCCGTTTGCCTATAGATATATTTGGGTTATTTGTACGATTTACATTTTCCACGACACCGGATTTATTGGATAGTATACAGATAAAAAGGGGTGTTTTACAGAGGTTCGTCGGTTTTGCTCCGTAGTATGCCATACATTCAGCTGGGGCATCCACCTTGAAAAAAATGACCCTTGGAGATGTGTAAAGTATTTTTTTTCAAATTAATGAGATAGTGGCTTTTTTATAAATAAATTTACGATATTTAGTGCATTAAGCTTACTGGGCAAGGCTGTATTAGCTACGAATTGTAAGAAATTGTAAACTAAATCTTAAATATTTCTAAACGAGGAACGAACTGCCCTTGAGTATCTATTTCTTATGAAACACTACATTTAAGATACAAAAATAGACTAAACGATATAAAGTTAGTTAAAATATATAAAAAGTTATTTTAAAATATTTAATGCTTCAAAAATATATTATGGATGGACCCATCAGTTCTGCAAATTATAAAACCCATTTATTTTTTCTGCAATTACTTCATATTACAAACGACATTCAAAATATTCAAAAACAATAACCCTAAAAATAAAACAAAAATTTACCGCAAAACCCTCCCATCAAATTACACAGAAACCATTACATTATGCAAATCAATTCAACACTAAAATCCCACATCGGCATTTAACAGTTAAATACCACAAAAACAAATAAAGGATTCTAAATTTTCCAAGCCAAGTTTAACTGAAGTGGAATTATTTGTACCAATCATTGCCGCTCATAAAAAGGGCAAGAAGCAACTGACTGTGGGGTTCAGGTGTAAAAAATTACGACTTGGGAGAAGAAAGTTTTTTCTTGAAAGGTGATCTCTTAAATCTTTTCCATGTTTTTTTTCCCTCTCTCAATGGAATATGGTTTTTTCCAAAGGTACTAAACATCAAAGTTTTTTTTTTTTTAAAGTTTGATAAAGGTTATTTCAAAGAAAGGGGTCCTAATCATACAAAAAGTATAGATAAAAAATCATTGGTTTCATAATTATTTATAATTAATTCTCATAAAAAATGTTTTGTATATGTTTATTCATAAAAAACATAAAAAAAAAGATAATTTTTTCGCCACCACACAAGCATAGCATTTTCAAATTAGTGATATATTTTTTTAAGTGAAATTATTTGACACTTGGAATTTGAAGAATAAAACAAATGATAAATATTTGTATAAAACTGGTATCTGGAACCCAACTACTATTTCAATACATATGATTACAATTTCACATACATGGAAAGTTTAAAATACCCTAAAATACGAAGAAAAGTGATGAGGGTGAAGAATTTTTAATTAAAATATAAAAAATTAAAATATCTATTTAGTTAAAAAATCTTTAATTTATTGGTACAAGCTTTGAGCTACAATCAGCAAACCAAGTATTTTTCCATAGATGAAGTTCAATGAAAACTCTCATTTCTCTTTTAAAATAGCTTTAAAATAATTTTATTGATAGCAGAATATCTCTAATAAAACGTATCTCTGTCATTTGTTTTTATGTACTAAAAAAATTAGGACATAAAACAGTAGCATCAATTACTCAATGTTGTCGATGTGTTGCTAGCATAACTCTTTTTTCGTGCATACAATACAAAGATTGAGAATAAAGATTGAGATCCCATTGACAGCAAAATTTCTTCTACCAAATGTGTCTCTGGCCATTGTCTTTGCATAAAAAAAATCTAAGGCCAAAAATAGTATCATGGTACAAATAACTCGAAGTTTATCAAAACTTGTCTAGTTCTTTATGGACAAACAGATGGATTCTTTTTTCTGGCCTCACTGTGGGATGTAATTTTTCTTCGGGGATTTCGCTGAAGACGTTCCATTCATCGGTGCCCTTATAAATGGCGTGGTTGGTACGGATGTGTTGGTTGACCGTTGAGATCTTGGGTGATTAATTGGTATCTCTATTGATTTGGAAATGTTGTAACTGATAGTCAACTTATTTCTCATTATCTGGTTTTGAAAATTTTATGTATAAATTTCGACGGAGGCCAACGGGGATGGAACAGACATTGGCAATCTTTTACAAAGAAAGAAAGCGCTATAGTTTTGGAGAAATTTTTAGGGTGTTGTGTAACAAAGCAACATATTTATAATATAGAGGTTTATTAATGAAACTATTAAAATTACTAATTGTCAAGAGTTATTTAGAATAGTTTTAGTTAATTTAAATAATCATACAAGCTTCTAATTTCATGAAAACAATTACCAACGAATTAACACATTCGCTGCAGGCGATGCCTTTTAAGGTATTAAGAACTTAGAGTTTATTAATGCTATCCCTATAACATATATATTACGCGGCAACCCAAGTTAAAGCAGCTAGTGTTAGTTAAAAGTTGTTTTAAAACTTAATTTTTCTTCAATCACATTTCAAAGTTTGTCCCCCCAGAAAAAATCATAGATAATTATTCTTTTTAAAGGAAAAACTTACTATAAGATTTGAAAAAGCTGTGAGCTACGCATCTAAAGAAGTTTTGGTGAAGAAAAATTATTAATATTTTTGAGATTTTTCCTCTTTTTAAAAATATTTTTATTACTTTCAAAAAAAATAATAAAATGATCGATTACGAGGGTTCAAAAAAGGTTTAAAGGATGCAAAGTTCTGAAGAAGAAATGGTCTTCTCTGAATTTTATTTAATGTTGCAAATTAGAAAGATGTCGATAAAGATAATCTAACCATTTTAATTAATGCTTTACAGTTTACACTCCATTAAAATAAAAAAAGTTTCTTCATTTGGAAGATCATGTTAAAATTCTATAGTAGCTGCCACGACTGTAAGGTGAAATGTTTCATCATCTTGTTTGGAATTCGGTTAAATTATTTTTCAGATTTTAGTAGAAAAACTCCTGAGAAATAGTTAAACGGAATACTAAAAATAAGATGAAACATTTCATCAAACAACCATTGTAAGTTACAGGGAACCAATCTTTTGGTGAAACTTAGCACTCAACGTTTGACGGTGTAGTTAAAACTCTGTCAAGCTATGACAGAGTGTTGTTTAGGATCGCCACCTGGGTTGATTCATCTAAAAGTTTGGGAGTCTTAAGCTATATTTTTTGTGATAACTAAGGATGGCACCATAAGAAATAAGTGAGGGTATGTTATTGGTAAGCCATGTATTGATTTCGCAAAGCCCGTAATATAAGGAGAAGGGTAAACTAAGAAGGTATTGAAAGTAGTATTAACAATTACTTTTTAATTTCGTTACAGGTTATATTTTTCTACTTTATTTTTAGAGTCAACTGGAGTTAGAGTTAATGGGGAAAACATGAGGTTTGGGAAAAATTAAAAAATGTTGATTTAATAATAGTTTAGGATAATTTGGCTTACACATGCATTAATTTTACATATTTTTAATTTTATTTTTGTTATGGAAATATAAAAATGAATTTGGCGTTTTTATGTCAAGTTGAAACAAAAAATATGGTAAATATAATCAGCATTACTTTATTTCTAATAAAAATTATTCCATAAATTTTACATTTTCACTTTCCAGCTTCACCTTTCATCTTTCAAATTATTATTTTCTAAATTGATGTGTATTTATTTTTCAAAGAATAGTTCTAGTTATGTAGATAAGTATTTTAAAATGGAAACCAACTCCAACTAAATATTTAAACTTTATAAAAGAAGTTTAAAACTGTACTTAAAATTTTATACATACTTTCATATAATTTAACTCACAATGATTGTGTTTACAGCCGTATCGCTGGTTAAAGTATCTTCACGAAGATAGTTAAGTAAATTTTTTATTTCAGACAATGTCTTGCGAAGCGTTTAATTAAACTCTGGGAAAGTAATTAGAAGATCATTACCTAATGAATGCCCTTCAATTAAATGATTTCAATATAATTTCACGGGTGAATGGTGAAATGCAAGGTATTTTAAGTATGGCTTTCGTGAAGAATTATCCTTACTTTTGGGGAGATTGTATTTTGTAAATCTAAAATAAACCCACCTATTTACCCCTTTTCAAGCCTTAAAAACTTAAAATAATTATAATTCTTAAATTTTTATATAGGATTTGAAAATTATTCTAGACTTTACAAAAATATTAATCTTTTAATGGATTATAGGAGTTTGTCAGGTTTTCCAGCAACACAAATAATTTTAAAAATTCATACACTTTTATGAGTACAATTCCGGCGATATCCTGCTCATATACCCTATTTGTGAAAAACCGTATTTCTTAATAAATATCTGGATAACTAAATTTTTGTCATTTATATTATCAAATGAAGCAAATTTGGCCATTAATATACGGAAAAATTAGCCTAAACGTAAAACAATACACTTCTAAATTTCTACTTCACTACACTCTCAAAAATGGTTCCTTCCATTCACGAAAATAATAGTGGCAGTTTTGCTGGATGTATATTTTCATTAATTGACACTATTTTCATTTATTTTTTCCTCTCTCTCTCTCTTTGGAGAAAAAATTATTTTAAAATACTGGATATTTATTATAATTATTATTAACAGCATACATCTTTTTCAGGATGACCGGGGTTCGAATCCGAGATTTCTAGGTGACAGACTGGTGTCTTATAGACTAAGCAGGAGAGGTAGAACAACTTAAAGTAATCAGAATAAATGAAAGGTCCTTACAATACGTCGAACTATTAGTAAATTAGCGGGAAAAAATCTCTATGATAAAAACGGAAATTACTTGTGAAAATTGAGGGATAATTTAGTGAAAACGACGATTTTTCTGACAGTGTAATAATTAACTTATCATTTAAAGTACAAAATTATTACACAGTGAAAAAATCAAATTTAAAAAAAAAATGTAGTTAGTAGAGAGTTGTTATCAAGGATCAAGATCTGTGTCACAATGTCTCTTAAATGCCAAATAGTTGCCTTACGTTAATGGAACTTAAATTTAGTATTTTATTCATTTTCTAGCAAACAAGTACATTATATTATACGAAAAACTAAATTTAACGAACAATTGCAGAATGCATACAGAAAGTGTTAGTGCACTTTTAATAAATATATGTTGCTCTAGAACTTATATAAAAGTACGATGATTAAATTATTACACTTAAATTAAGAATTTTCCTCAAGTCAATTTTATATCAAAAAGTTTAAGTCTTTTGGACTAAAAATACCATATAGATGAAACGAAAATGTCCACAAACACTTAAATTGACTCTGAACACTTTTTCTTCTTCACTTAATTAATGTAATTTGGAGAGAGTTGTTATTAAGGATTAAAAGTTGTGGCAAAGTTTCGCCTAAGTGCCAAAGGATTGTATCACTTTAAAGGAACTTAAACTAAATATGTAAGTCATTTTCTGGCAAAAAGTACATTATCTTATACAAAAAATAAACTTAATAAAACGAAAAATTGTAAAGTACATAAAGAAAGTGTTAGTGCAATCGTAACTTAGTATATGGTGCTTTTACACTTACATAAAGTACCGTGATTCCTTGAAAAACTAATCATCTACTTAGCGGATCTTGCAAAGAGGAAAATTCTAAACCAAATTACTCCGGCTGGATTGAATACGTTTGCAGACTGTTTTTATATGTTAAATGTAGCTTACTTAACGTCTCTATGATAACAATTTTTAAAATAGGTTCAAATGTATGTTAACTTTTCAATACATAGTAAACAACATAGATATTTTGCAACTAAATAGTCTTACTCATTTAAAATGTGCTATTATAGAGATGTTAACTACATTTATCATATTAAAAAAAACAGCCATTAAAATATCCAATACAGCCGGAGTAATTTGGCTTAGAAATTGGTACACTTTTTTACATTCGAGTAACACAGAAAGAAGACTTCTTTTTGGATACCCGGGTACTGCTTTCATTCCCCCTTAAATTAAGGATTTTCCTCAATTTCTAGCAAACATTTTTTACACCGCTAGAAATTCCGTAGATGTGCCGAAACTATCCACAAATACTCAAATTTCAAAGATCCTTACCTTCGCACTTTTTCCCGTCCGAGTGGAGTTCGAATCCTATCCTGCACTCGCACTTGTACGCACCGAGAGTGTTGGTGCACTCGTGTTCGCAGCCGTGCTCACCTTTGCACTCGTCCAATTCTGTAGTGGGAGAAATACGTGGACATTTAAAATGAATTACTCATAAATATAATTACAAAAAATATGACTTTCTGATCAAAATTATTAGAACAATTAAAATTTGAAGATTTAGCTTTTGAAGCGCACTTATAAAAAGCATGTGTTGACAAAAAGCATGTGTTGACTTTTAATACAAAAAATTGCGTCCTTACAAGTTGTGTTGAAACAATAAAAAAATTGTGTTACGACCAAACAATAATGGTTAGCATAAAAGTTGTGCTGAAGTAGCACCACGAATGTATTTTTCCAAAATATAGTTCAGCATCTGCTTCTTAATATTTTGGATAAATAGTTATACTAAAGCTTAAAAAAATCTGTATTATGGTATTTTAAAAATGAATGTTATAATTTTGTTAAACATATTTTAGAAAATAATGTAGTTAAGGGGGAATGGGCGCGTTGGACCGGGGGTATCCAAAGCAAAGTGCATCAGTGTTAATCCTATGGAGAAAATATATTTTCTCTGCCATATTTCTCCGGCTGTATTGAATATTTTTACAAGCGGATTTTTTTATGTGATAAACGTAGCTGACTAGCTGACTTACAGGTCCCGACCTTCCTACTTTTTGAAATTTGTTCGAATATTTTTTTTTAAATTTTCAATAAATAATTTTACACAAAATATTCGAAGCAATTTAAAAAAGTGGGAAGATAGATACTTGTAAGTTATCTACATTTATTATTAAAAAAAACCGTTTGTAAAAATATTCAATACAGCCGGAGAAATGTGGCAGAGAAATTTTTTTTCGCCAGTGGATTAACACTGAGTCACTTGAGTTTGGAGACCCGCGGTCCAGCGCGCCCATTCCCCCTTAAAAGTTTTTTGTCTATCGCGCATGGATATAATAATCGACTTTTCTTGCGATCGTCAGTTGAGTTGGAACAACACAAAATAGTGTTCGTATGTCATCGACACAATTCTTGCATTGAAACAACAGATTAACGTTTGTCCTTATTACACAAAAATATGATGAAACATTTCAACACACAGCCATTGTAGTTACTAGGAAACAATATTTTGGTGAAACTTAGCGTTAAATTGTTCAATGTGTACTTAAAACTCTGTCAGGCCATCGCAGACTGTTGTTTAGGATCGCCACCTGGGTTGATTCATCTAAAAGTTTGTGAGTAGTAGGACTGTGTAGCAAGAGGACACAATACTTGTGTCCACTTGCGCTCTTTGAACGCTTCTGCTGCTTTTGTGTTGTTTTCTCTGAATGCACATAATAAGTAGATCTAAATAAGTTGCTTCAGAAGACTCACTAAACAAAATATCTTTTTCTACTTTTTCATGAACTATTGGTGTGCTACTAGAGATGCTATCATACCCTGTAAAAGATTTTGGCTTGGTTTCACCAAAAATATGGTTCCTAGTAACTGTAACGGCTATGTGATGAAGTGTTTCACCATATTTTCGGTATTCGAATGAACCAGTATTTTTTAAACAAAAACATGAGAAACAACAACAGAATACCGAAAATATGGTAAATCATTTCATCGCACAGCCTTTGCAGCTACTAGGAACCACATTTTTGGTAAAACCAAACACACAATGCTTAACAGTGTGATAATTTCTATGATGGTAACACTATAAAAAAAAGTTTTAAAAAATTCCCCACCTTTAATGAAGTCCGCTGCAAATCCCGCCTTCTGCACGGACCTGTCCGATACGAACTTGACCGTCATCTTGTTGCTGGTGGAGCGAATGTCGTCGGGGTTTTTGTACCCGCAGAAGCGGCCCAGCACGGGGCTGGTGCTCTCGTGGCCGTCCCGGATCTCCAAGTAGTCGTACACGCAGTTGTCGTGGTTCTCGATCTGAGACAAGATATTATCAGAGTTGAAAAAGTATTTTTAAAAAATTAAAAGGGCATTTTAAATAAGAAGTTAGGAAAGAACTGGAATAACATACTTTTCTTTTACTTTAGTGCTTACAAAAAATTCCTGCACTAGTACGGACAGTCAGACAAACACTGACGAACAAAACGCATGAGATAGATATCTGGTGAGATAGATTTCAAATAAAAACAAAATCGGGAATTGTCAGGTTAAAGCAACAGAAATTGAAAGGAGTATGGAGAGATGGACGGACATAATAAAACCAGACGTACTAATTGTGGACTAAAAGTATGAAAGATATGTATCTGGTATCATCTAACAAAAAAAAAGGAATTATCATTATCGGATGGTTTTAACAGAATTTAAAGAGGGGCACAGACGGATGGACCGACATACAGACGGACGATAATCTCCAACATATCAAAAACAAAATTTTCATTTTGTTAAAAAATTATTTTGGATTAAAATAAAAGAAAGTTAAAAATGAATGATAAGGGCCACAAAATATTTTTTTCCCTAATGTGTTAATTTTTTTTGCATTAAAATTCATCATTTAAATTATGTAACACTATTATGTAACACATTCAAATAATTGTTACATCAGATCTATTCAATTACGTGTAAATCTAAACTACCAACTATCCGTTATCGAGAGTAAAAAGTGTGATTATGTCTCTAAACGAATTATTTTTTAGTTATTAAACACGAAATTGTTTTAATGAAGTTTAAAATGTATAATTTATTCATCATTTGAAATGAATATAAATTATTGTATAAATGAATTTTTTTTGCAATGTATCAATATTAGTAGGGCATATTTTTTTAAACAAAAGCAATCATGTTCACTGATATTCTGAAAACCCAAACCTTGGAAAAAATATTTATCCCCATTAACTAGAAAACTAAACTAAAACAACCAACAAATGCTTTAGAGAATAAAATGTATGATATATTATTTCTAAAAAATGCTTATTTTCTCACCATTCTTCCCGAGTATTTAATGCATTTCTAATTGTTCTCTCCGGTGATTCATAACTCTTCTATTCAACTAATGCACGAGAGCATTACGCACTTTATCAACTTTTAGCGAAAATGAGCTTTTATAGTAATAAGCAGTAATAATAAATCTACTAGACTTTTGGACACGATTATCTGGCTCTTGGCTAACGACCCATTTGTCATATTAATTATGGAATTTTTTTATAAAAAAAAATCTCCTCATATGATTATTTTATTCAAGGGATGCAAAAAGAAACATTTTCTACTCTCCTAAAAGTTTATGAAATAATTTAAATAAATAAATTTAAATTATTTAAGTATCGTCGTAAGGTATTCTGCAAAATATGGTGTAAAAAATTGTACATTTCCTGTAAATAAACCGTACTAGAGTCAACATTTATCGATATATATTAGCTTTACATGCCTAGTGTTGCAAACGTGTACCTTTAATAATGACCAAAACAGCTGAGACCGGTAGCTATGATCTAGCGACCGATCTTTAATTTTATGATTTCCATTACGTAATGGAAGTGACAAATCAGATAAACATACAACTTCAATAAAACTTGATTCATACAGCATGGCAACGTAAATTTTTACGATCGCCAAAATTCGTCAATAACAATTCTCTTCGCACTGCAATTAAATTATAGCTGTATAAAAAAAGGAAACAACTGCCAACTATCAAACTCTTACCAAATGAAAATTAGACCGAAATAATCTATCTCAATAAAATTTGAACTTTCGTATAATTGGTACATTTCAAAAAACCTCCATCAACGCATCAAGTAACTTGGATGGTTGGTTATTATGTTTTTGGACTGACGATAGGTTCGTTTCAAAACGAAACATATATTTGCCTTCAAAAACATTAATTTCGTTCCATGTCCTAAACAACCCTTTAAAGGAATAAACAGTACTAAAGAACAACAGCTCATTTAAAAGAACCTTAACTTACCTCAAAAGACTGGAACTTCAGTGCCACCTGGTGGTTCTCAGGTACAGTAATTCGCCAGGTACACTCTTTGTTCGGCCAATAATCTTCGGGATAGTTAGGGCTGTGGAGAATGCCCTTCTCTTGAATGACATCCCCTCCACAAATAGCTAAGGGATAAAAGCCTTTGTTTAGAAAGTGCTTAGGTTCCTATTCATTGACATATTGTTTTTTCGTTGCCTCGTAATGAAATGATTAATTACTTTACTTGGAAAAAAATTAATGATAATAATTTTGTAGTTAATTTCAAGAGTGAGTTGGAAGGATAAGTTTTCTTTTCAGAGATTGGCATGAAAACGACTAATTTTAAATAGAAATTTGGGACTAATATTTCGTTGCACTCAAAAACAATGTAAATGCACATTAATAAAATTAAAACAAAGCGAAATAACGCTTTGTAAAGTGATTAGTGAGGAAAATGGTGGTAATTTCCTTAGAAAGGAAGTTCTCAATTTTTCGGTTGCGGCTAACATATATGAATATTGACAAAAGTACTTAAGTATTTTACTTTACAACACTTTTAGTATTGATTGTATTAAAATACTCAGTATAACCTCTATGATGAAGAAATAATTAAAAAAAATTCGAGAAAATATATATTTATGCAACATTATCAAATCAATTTATTTCTTAATTTAATAAATTATTCAGTAACTTTTGATGTTAATATCAAAACTAGTTGTCATAGGAATTGAGGCAACTCTGCCGCATCATAAAAGTTTGTTTTACGTTTTCTCAAGCTCAATTATCGATCTTATTATACGTAAAAAGCTTGAAGTAATTTAAAAAATAATATATTACTCTAAAAAGGCTTGGTCAACCAATAACAAAATCCTACCCTCCATTCCCAATAAATTCCTATGGAAATCCACAGCTAACTTACTCTACTCAATTAAATCCCTATCTCATCCCTTTCGAATAATATCCGAATACTGATGACTCGGCTGAAGATTCGAATCTAACGCCAGCAGAAAACTTCCTCACCCCATCCATTTTCATTTTGTCAAAGTATGAAGGTAAGAATCAAAAGTGGAAGCTGTCCCTGTCAAAACTAACGTAATGACCGGGTTAACAAGTGAAGTTATTGATTACTTTTCGATATGCCCCAAAAGCGCTTGGCGAATGATTTGGCGTTTTTTTTTTACGTGCGATCATACTTTGGTACGCCAGACAAATAAGAGTACATAAACTAAAAACAATAACAAATACAGTAGAGCAGCCATTATTAAAACTCTGACAAATGAACACCAGTGTATAATTCTGCTCTGTATATTCATCCTTCCATATACTTAACTCAGGGATTGGAAAGTTACTTTTAAAAAGTAACTCTGTTACAGTTACAGTTACTTCATATGAAAAGTAACGCTGTTACAGTTACAGTTACTTCATATGAAAAGTAACGCGTTACAGTTACTTTTAAAAAAAGTAACGAATCACAGTTACTTTTCGAAATTTCAAGTTATAAGAAAAATGGAAATTTAGCCATCTTACCATTTTTCAAAGAGAACCACGATAAACGAAACATATGCTCAAACAAAACACTGAAATTATAATTAATAAACATTTTTTTATATTTGATTTTAATCTTTTACCCTGATACGAGTCCATCTGTAAACACTCGGGTAGGTACTGACAGAAATAGGGGTATCTCAAGAATGAATGTGAAATCTGTCTCCTCCCTCCCCACCCCTCTTCTAGAGGAAGGACTTGGTCATTGTTGTAGAACCCATTTTGGCAGGGGGACACAAAGGGGTTTGGACTGAGAGATCCAACCTGCTTGGCAGTTAGCGAGATTTATTTGAAAACCCTTCTTTTCCGTAGATGCCTGTAATTGTGCGGGGCTTATAATGTGATACTTAGAAAGGTAAACAGACAAGGAAAAACATTCGTACTGTTACAATTCTGTCTGAAAGCCGCCGTCACGCCTTTAGCAGCCAAAGTGGATAATTCTATTATATTCTTTACTTTTACCATCCCAAGAAAAGCTCTTATTTCGGGAATGCGAAATGTTTCATTCTCTCTCTCTCTCTCTTAGGAGTGGAATTTTAAAATTGGCATCAGATAGCCTTCGTAAAGTAACGGAAAAGTAACGACATTTTTCGTTACTTCGTTACCGCTAAAAGTAACTAAGTTACAGTTACAGTTACTTTCTGAAAAATGTAACGGCGTTACATGGCGTTACCCAAAAAAAGTAACTGTTACAAGTAACGGCGTTACAAGTAACGCGTTACTCCAATCCCTGACTTAACTTATAAAAGTGTTGCTGTATCATTGAATTAAAAAAAGTTATTTTTCTTTAAGTCATATTTTTCCTCCATTTTCAACATACGGACAGTACTTACTCAAAATATACACCCTTTTTCCCAAAGAAATCCTATTAACAGAATTTTTTAATTTTCCGCATTTGAACCGATTGATTTGGATAATTGGAGTGTCCTACTGTAATTTAAATTATAAATCTGAATTTAAATGCAGAAATAAATGAAGATAAATGCTAGAAATCGAATTGATTAGAATCTCATGCTAATGTCGAAACCTGAAGAAATTTTCATTTAAAAAAAAGTTATATTCCCGATTTTTAAAGAATAAAACAAGATATTTCATATTTAAATAACCTTAATTTGATGTTATTTAAATGCGTACTCGGAAGATGAAAGTTCTCGGTAATTGGGCATTGGGTTTATTTGGGCATATGGGCGACTTTCACATGACTTCACTTTTTTTAAAAAGCCAATCATATCCAACTTATTCTAAGCTCCGTGTGTCCGAAGGCGTGGACGAAGAACTCTCGCCGCAATGAATTGTTCCTTTTATTCTTCCTCTCCAACGATTTAGATTCGATTTTCCCCTCATCATCGATATCTCGACCGAAAATCTTTGCTCCTCCAAAAAAAAAGTAAGAAATCGTCGAAAAATAAGAAATCCGTCGATGTTTCAATGATGCCACTGAGGTTGAGCTTTCGTTCTTTTTGTGTCCATGATCATTTTGTTGCAAGATATCAGACCAGAGATCCTTTTTTCGAAGGAAATCTCTTTTTGAGATCGTGCGAGTTTTTCGCGGCGACATTGGAAAGAAATTTCGATTTAATAAGTTCGATCTTTTTAACAATGTGTGAAGATATGGAACGGGTTCTCTTTTGTAGTATTTTCTCTGAAGAAGTCTTCAGAAAAAGTAAGAAGGTTTGTAACAATTTATCGAAGACAATAAATTTGATTTTAATAAATCCGGTAATTTAGTGAAATCTTATTAAAGGCTTTATAACTTGGTGATTCTGAGACGTTCTTATTTACATTTCTTTAAAAATATTTGTTGATAATCGAAATAATATAATTAACAGCTTTATTAAAAAGCTTAACAAGTTTTATATTAGAAAGCGCAAAAGCCCGAAAAATAACTATCAATGTTTAAATGTAGCCTCGGAGGCAGATTTATTGTTCTTTTTTTATTTCCACAATAAATTTATTGCAAGAAGTCGAGCAGAAATTTAATCTGAAATCTCTTTTTGAGAATTGTTTCCTGTAAAGTTGGAATTTTTGTCTATTAAGTTCGTTTGTGGAGGCTAGAGATAGGCAACCGTAATTTTTTTTTTTACCTATAAGTTTGTTCACTTTAGAGAGTGGAGGTGAATGTATCGAATTGGTAGACTTTATCCTACACTGTCAAAAATTCCTGTAAAAATACAGCTCATTTTATATCACAGTTTTGTATTTTCTGCTTTGCAGCAAATTGATGTTTTTATGAAGTACAGCCACATGAACAACTTACTCCAATAGCGTTTAAACAAAAAATATCGGTGCATCCAATCACTTCATGGTGTTTCATATCTGATGGAGAGTAATATGGCACAATTTCAATTAACTACAGTTAATTATATTATTAAAGTACCAAATACTTATATTTATAAAACAGTGTTGTACGTTCAAGAAATTTAGAAACTTAAGGACTTCCCCACGTTTCCTTGACAAATTCTAGGTTTATCAAGCTGTATAGTATATTTACTACGTCTTGAACAACTTTATAGAATGTGTTTGAAGTTTCGGAAAAGTATTCAACAAAATGTTATTTAAAGAAATGGGGTAGGTGTTTTAAGTGAAACATGCTAACAAAACAACTAAAGTTTATTTAAAAAAATAGTTTTCAGATAGGTTTTCAATACAATCGAAATTAAAATGAAGTACTCAGAGCTGTTCCCATTTTTTTCTAGTATAATACCCTACATGAAGGGTCTAGTTGCAAAACTCACACTCTCAAAAGTATAACTGAGATATAGGGTGTGTTCATTGGCGAATTTTGATGATCGTATATTGAACGAATCCGCCAATGAATTGACCGGACCGTATAACTTCATTATACTTTTGTAGAATGAGAGTTTGGCTACTAGACCCTTCATATCTGCTCGGAGATTTCTTATGAGATAGTAACTTTTGCGGCGAGAGAAATTTTGAAGGAAATAAAAGGAGTTTTATCTAGAAATGCCTGAAGATATTCAACGTGTGTTCCTTGTTCAATTCTCTGTTTAAAAAACTTAAACTGGTAGGGTATTCAATGTTAGAAAATGTATTGGTTGAAACAAATGTATTTTTAAAATTAGTAATCATTGTATCATAAATTAAAAAAAATTCATACATTAAAAAAATTCCCGTTTTTCATTAGGAACGGTCAGTTTACAAACTGCATTGTATATCTTTGTAAACCATTAAGTGCAGTCTTTTAAATTGAAAATGCGTATAAAGAATATTTAAGGAAATCTTATAATAGAGATCAATTGAAACGAAAAAGCTTTTAAGACTCTTTTTTCAATAAAATATAGACGCATTTAAAAAAAATCTCAGAAACCGCCAAAATGTCAAAAAACATACTATTATATATTTTTATATGTATACTACTTATTTATAACTTTTTAAAAAATAGCAGCTTTATTGGTTTAAGTGTTTGAAAACAATTCGGCTTAGAACAAATCATTACTTTTACATAGTTATCAAAACTTGAAAATGTCTAACTTCCATTAAACAAAAATACTGTATTGTTGTTATCAAGTTTGTTTTCCCAAATTTAGTAATAGATTTTTTTAAAAAATCTTGAGACTTTAAATATGCAACTAAATTAAATTGGCATCAATGTTGCTATAGAGCGGATGACATTTGAAATATTTTCTATAATAAATTAGATTTGTTTAAACTTTTTGCTCTTTAAATTGCCCAAAATAAATCTTACTTTAGTTGCACCAAGGAAAAAAGTTGGTGGCACACTTAATGGTTCTCAATATATCAAGCAAAATTAAAATCCTCGCGCATAATGAAACTTAATTGTACATTTTATTAGCTTATACTTTTCATTAAAATTAATTAATTTGCAAATATATTTAAGTTAGGGCTTATAAAAAAATACTGATTAACTCTAAATGTAATATGTGTAGTAATATGACAGAAACCAATTATAAATATAATTAAGTTGTCTTTACACTGTAAGAGTTTATGAACACATTTTTTAAAGTTATGCTTAAAAATAAATGAATATCAAATAACGGACTGAAAAAGTGCAACGCAAGCAATAAAAATATAAAAACCAGAAAAGTTAATTAAAAAGTGTGTAATTAAAATTCCCACATGAAAATATACTAATAATTCTTTACCTAAGAATTTAGGTGCTTTTTTTGAGCGAAGGCATTTTACTCAGTTTCAACCTTACTTTAAGAATCTATTTTCACACATTTAAAGAAAAAGTTAACTATTTGGAAATTACTTCTACTTTTTTTAAAATTTATCGAAGGTTATTAATAAAAAGAGAAATGTGTTATTTTAAAAATGAGTTTTCGGTGTTTCGCTTGGGAAAATTAGAAGAATGAAATTAAGAAAGATTATATTGCTGAATGTAATAATTACATTTTTAATTAGATTTATTTGCGCAATTAGAATTGCACACTTTCAAACTCTTATAATTCGTTTTCATAAAAATTCAATTTTACATAAAGAATTTAGGTTAATTATAATGTAACTAATATTTTATTACATATAAATATTAACTACATTAAGTAAATAATACAAATGTAAATCCATTTAAAAATAGCTAGCCTTTATGTAATTTTATTAGGCGCACTGAATAAATTAAACACCAAAACACAACAAATCTACTGACCAAAAATAGGTAAAAAAAATGTTCATTTAAGATTTACTTCAAAACAAAAATTACCGCTAAAAATTTTACCCATTTTGGGTAAACTCTAATATGGTTTCTACAAAAAAGCCAAAATTGACACTTTTTTTTCAATACTCAGTTTGGGTGACAAAGAGACCCTTTCAAATTTGAGATTTTAAAGGGTCTCAGATACTACAACTCAATTTGGGTTATTTGTTTGTTCTATTTTAGATTTTTGTACAGTGTGTTTTAAGTTAAAGTAAGAAATTAGATTACGCAAATTCTTTATGAGTTTTCGGTTATCAAAACTATAGCGTTATTTTTATATTTAGAAATTACGGAAATCTATGAGTCATAAATATTAAATAGCTTAATAAAATTATTAAGGTCAAATAACATTTTAAACAGATTAAAATTCACAACATAAAACATTGATATATATATATTTCTTGTTAATAACAAATTTTTAATAATGTTACTATACCTTCATAATGTGCTTTAAAACCCTTGTAAGCATTATGATTGGCCGAAGTTCTATACGTCACCAACATACGATATTTGCTACTGATTAGAACATCAGGAACTTTTGTATCACCACAGAATTTACCTGGAAATAAAATAGCATTTATGAAGCTTTGGTTTGAAATTTATATTAGATTAATCAACAGGAATATGCACGATATTTTCCCCCCTGGATATGAACTAGGATTCAATATTTTTATTGGTGTACGGTTGGTTACGTATGTAATCTCAATCTGTTTGCTAACGTATATGTTGAAACTATCAAGGTGTACGGTTGGTTACGTATGTAATCTCAATCTGTTTGCTAACGTATATGTTGAAACTGTCAGTGTGTACGGTTGGTTACGTATGTAATCACAATCTGTCTGCTAACGTATATGGTGAAACGGTCAGGGTATAATGTCCTAACGGCGCTTACTCTATCACTGATAGATATTGTTGCATGACCACAGTCACCGGCCCCATAACTTGACCGCTGTCCAAATAACGATATCTGTCTTTAATAGTCCATATATAACCCCAGTGTAACGTTCTTTCAACCAAAAAAGTTTTCTTCAAAACAAATTAACTGATCGTAAACCTTACCAAGTCCCATCTCATACTGTAGCTTAAAGAATTAGCAAGAAGTTTTCTTCCCTGTTTTTTTATTAGGAAGATAAGGGTTTTAGTTCTTGCAGGTTTGTTGAGTTTGTGTATATATCTCAGGAAGTTTTTTTCGGATTAGAAAAAAAAGTAAATATTTCCTCCATGTTTTGAAATATACACGTTTGATTCATTTCAATATAATTTTGGTCATTTTTCAATACAACTATTTTCCCTTAAACGCAAAATAAAAGTAAAACAACGTGTTTTTTTTAAATGGGACTTATAAGTACCATCAGGGCATAACGAATTGGTGCAGGTAACTTAAGTTAATTTTTTAAGAAGAATTTACTTCGGCTTTGTAGACTTTAATGTTCTAAAACACGTACAAATCAATCAAAAGTTCCTCTTTGTTCTACAATTTTCTACAAATGAACAATAAAAAATAAAACAGCGGCTTTTTAAGTGATACTTATAAATACCGTCAGTATAAATAAATGATTAAATCATAAAAACCATTATAAAATACATTAATCCTCAACCTCAACTACAATAAAATTTCTTCAAAACAAATTAACTGTTCGTAATCCCAGCAAAGCCCAAGCTCAATAGTTCTTCCCAAGAAGATTTCTTTCCTTATTTACCTACCAAGAAGATAGCAGTTTATTTCTTATAAGTACGTTAGGCGTGTGTGTGTCTATCTCTCCCGGACGTACTTATTACCTGTCCAGAAGAAAGTATTGACCATTGACGAGTACATAGGAACTCTTGGTCTTAAGCACTGGTTAACTGAGGTCAAGGAATTGTGCAAAAGTGTTCTAGGGGGAGAGGTAGGTGCTGCTATGGGGGTATTTGTAGGTATTTTATTAGGTTTCGTTTAGTTTAAACTTCTGAAATTATAAATAAAGGTGTGAGAGTTGTAATAAAGAGGATTGGATTTGGGGATGAATGCAGTTGAACCCCATTTATACGAACTCCAATAAACCCCATTCATACGAAGTCGAATAAACCCCATTCATACGAAGTCGAATAAACCCCATTCATACGAACTCGAATAAACCCCATTCATACGAACTCGAATAAACCCCATTCATACGAACTCGAATAAACCCCATTCATACGAACTCGAATAAACCACATTCATACGAACTCGAATAAACCACATTCATAGAAACTCGAATAAACCCCATTCATATGAACTCGGATCATACGAATTATTCAAAGCAATTTTTTTACAGATTTACTTTATAAATAACGGTTCCGGTTGGGATAGGGACAAATTTGGAATAGGCCATCAAAATTGAAAGATAGTTTATCAACTATCCAATGTTTTCGCTTACTGGACACCAAAAATTATCATCGTCAACCCATTTCAAGTCTTGTATTTCGACATCAGTTAGATTTTCTTTCTTGACTTCATAAGATTCTATATATAAAGTCGATAAATAATTTTTGAATACACGGTAATACTACTTCATTGTAAGGAAATTAAAAAAATATTTTTTTAGAGTACATTCATTTACTTTAAATTATAATTTTTCATAGAAACTTCGCAATTATCAGATTTAAATATTTCTGACATTTACAAAAAATATTGGCAACGTTTTGGAGTGTCATTAGTGTGTGTCTCGAAATTGTGTCTAGGATTTCACCGGAGAACAATTGTCTTACGCATTAACCCAAGCATGGTCTAACAATTATCTTTTCTTCCAAACTAAATTCGTTTTGGAGAACAAAATATGTTATTTAAATAAGTTTTTAATAATTTATTGAAAAATTAAAACCTCATTTTTCGTACACTTAAATTAAGTAAAAGTCATTTACTTAAAAACAGAAAGTTTAATTGTCGCCAACCAAAATTTTTTGATTATTTTTAAAGTAAAACGACATTGTTACTGTAAAACGACAGTATTGTTCTTCCTCTAATTTTTATCTGCCTTTTAAATGTTAGTACGGTGATATTTGAGTACTAATAAAATAAGTAAGATTAGTTTGATTTTGTTAAAATTATTTTGATAATAACGAAAAAATGCGGTTTATTTATTACTCAAAGAACAAATTGTCTATCAATTACCTCAAGCTTCCCTATAAAATTCTTTTTGTAATGTTTAAATAGCAAATATATAATTTTAAAATTATCCATGAATAAATATGTCACAACCTTTTTTCCATCTCTGTAAACAAAGCAAATCCTTTCCTTTTCTCGAAAAGCTACATTTAATAAAGAATTTGGCTTAAAGGATCTTTACTGAGAAACGAACAAATAAGAGTCTTAATTAAAATAAGAAATGAATAATCTACTCTGATGAAATGAAGAAATAAGAATCGAGAAACACGAACTAATTAATTGCATCCCTGGAGCATATGACCTTTTTTATAATCCAGGCAAAGACAACTGGCGTATTAAGGATAATAAAGTCATAAAAAAGTTACTTATTATTCTGGCATACTAAATTGGAGATGGTAACTGTTTTAAATTTTATTGTAAATGTTTGACAATGAATAGATTGGGTTTGCAGAGCACGAGTGTACCATGTTTTGTGTTTGTTGAATTACAAATAATGCATAAACAAGCAGTTTTTTTATGATCTAACCTAAAGATATTTACAGAGAATGTTTATCTTCAAACATCTATTTAAAATGAGAAGTGGTGTGAGCATGATGTAAAATGTATCACAAGTAAGTGTGTAACAGTGGAAATTTGTAGGAAGAAATCGAATAATGAAGTTAATTATATCGATTAAAAATGGAACATAGTTAAAAAATTTAACGCAAAATTGCACCGGAATAGTGCAATATTCTAGTTTACCACTATTTACCACTTTTGCGGTGTATCAAGGTTATGGTTTTACCACAAAATATGTAAATTCACACTCCAAAAAATGTTGGCGCTAGAAAATGTCAGGATTCAGGTGCAGTGTTGTACCAAACTTTTTAACAGTGAATATAATATCCGAAAATTCGATAATAGATAATATATCCATTAAATATATTATTTATTAAATTCGCATGTGTTCATGTGGAACATTTCTCTTTGCTCTACTTAGGCAATATTTTAGCGATGTTTTCTTTCTCCATCACTTCATTATTCTCCGCCAAAAACAATTCAAAGCCTTAATGGAATAAGCATGTAATCACTTCCTACAAATAGTTTTCGGTTTTGTTGAGAAACAGAAGTGAACTGTTTTTCTTCGTGAAACGAAATATCTATTTCAACAAAACAAGCACCGGGAAAAGATAAACAAATCTCTTTATATTTAATAAAAGTTCACAAGTTCTTATGATTTTTAATTACAATTAATTTATTAGCCGATAAAACCCTACATCTACCTGATTATTTCACCAATCCGTACCCTAGAATACAATTGTAATAACACAATCCTTTTTCTACGGACAAAGTAACATCCCCATGAGACATGACTACGACAATTGTCCACATTATGGGGATCTAGTAGAAATTGCTTTTCGATTTAGTGTAATACTTTGTAGTCAGCCATTGTCTGTGGAACTGAAATGTTCTAGATTTTAAAGGACAAATGGAATGACTACGTGTTTTGCAGAAAATGTTTGAAACTAAGAGCGAATAAAGTACAAAAGAGGATTTTTATTGAAATATCTTTTTTTAAAGTTAGTTTAAGTCTACTTATTCTTATTTGCAGAACCTACCTCTATTTTTGCAGACTTTGTTATTACCGAGTACTTTGCCAATTATGCCTACTTGCTTAACGATAGACTAAGGCAGCATTTCGACGGTCATTTTCATCAGGAAAGTATTGGTCTACTATTTTCAAAACTGAGTAAAAACTAACCCTCATCCCTTTATCTTTAGATACCCTCATATCTGAGAGAACTAAAACTTAACTCCTCGGTGCAACAGCCCGTTAGAGGGCCAAGGCCCGCCGTGCCCATATCAGCTTACGTGACCAAGGGCTCTGGGGTGCTAGGGAAATGTCCCGGTAAGGTGGTCAGCCCCAAGCAGAACCCCCAGTGTTTAGATCCCAAGCATACTTGGTACTCATTTTATCGACCCACTTAAGAGATGAAAGGCTGAGTCAACCTCGCCCAGTCCGGGACTCGATCCCCGGACATGTGGCGTGGCAATGCGAAGCACTACCACTAAGCCACTGGGCCTATCTGAGGGTATCCCATTGTCAAAATGGCTCCGGGTAAATATCACTATCACTCAATATCAATATCACTCAAGTTTCAAATTTGCAGATACTTATTTCTGAAATCATGTATATACTCAAGAATGGTGGTGGTCATTTTCATTTCATCTGGTGGTCAATTTTGAGCATGTTCAATTGATCGTGCTTCAAAAATGAGTTGAAATTGACCTTATCTGCTCATATTTTTTTTAGAATTACCATGTTTTAAAATTAAGTCCTTGTATTTGTTTCGAAATTTTCTGATGGACTTTTTCTACTATTTTCCAGTACATATACGATTTACAGGATAACAGGTAGTAGGTGAGATACGAACCTACGTTCTAAGACTCTATTTAGAGTCCAATACGATAACCATTCCGGCTAATTACCCTGATAAAGCTTACTACATTTATCGAATGGAAAGTAATTTTGTTTGAAACTGAGTATGCCTGGAACTTCACGTGTTCAAGAATTGCGTCGTTAAATTTGAAACAGAATGTTTAATTTCAAAATGAAAACATGGATTCATTCATATTTGAAAGCGCCATTTTTCTCAATGTTGTCAATGTTAAATACCTTGACGTTTTGAAATTAAATACTGTATTAATTAAATTTACACATTATTTACTACTTTGCAAACATTCGCCATTGCACGTAAAACTATTTTTCGATTTCGCCAATATCGGCCCTACACACTCAATAACACAGGACGAATACAATTCCCTATTGTATATAGCAAATAGCATTCCCTGGGGACTTCCAGTAGCAATTTGGTGCCTTCCCATTCACGGTATGGGGATTAACGTGTAATCGTATTTTGCTGGTGTTAATCGGTTGCAAGTTCGGCCACGTGTGAAACCAATCCCCGTCATAGAGATTAGCTGGGACAAGTGGCATAAAAGTTAATGACATCGTTATGATCGTAGTTTGGAAAATAAAACTATTTGTTGAAAGATAACAGGAGTTTGGATTTAACACTTGTTCAAAGTAAGTTGAAACCCTCATAACACGCCAAATGAAGGAAGAAGAAAGAATACATTGGAAATTAAATTATTTATTACGGAAAAATGAAGAGTTAAAGTTTATAAACATTAAATTAACATAAAAAAGACGCTGCCAGAATAAATGCCGTAAGGGGCAAAAAGAACGACTATGTGTAGTCAAAAAGTGCAGCGTACCTAAAGCATCAAGGCACGAGTATATATACAAAAGATCATCTAGAAAATGTGCATAAGGCCCTGGAAATAGTTATAAGATCACGAAATATATGAACATAAACAGTCTACAGCTGAGTTAAACAAGAAAACTTTAACATCTCTATTTCTTTTAAATAAAGCTAAAAACACAAACTTAGGTTATAAACATAAGTAAAATATAATCAAAGCATGAATGGCAATTTGAAAATATGATGGCACTTCGTCTTGGAAATAAATATAAGGTCGAGGAGATTTTAATGAAAATATAAAGTCCATACCCCACAAATTCAACTTTTTTTTCAATGACCCCTTATCAGTCGATTAGTCAACGTTGAAGAAAGTTCAGGTAAAGTTTTATTTTTGATATAGTCCCATGCATTTCTGATCGCGTTTATGATTTCACTTTTCCTTCGATACTGTCGCATATCCTTGCACAAGTATTCCCCATAAATTTTCCATCGGGTTTAAGTCCGGACTGAAGGATGGCCAATCAAGCAGGTGGACCTCATTTGCTTCAAAATTTTTTTGGGGGGGCATGTATGCTGGCATTATCTAACGGAAAAGTCCAATCTCCTGATGTAATTAATGGAGCATTGGGAAGGCAAAGTATCACCCAGCATATCTTGATACTTAAATGCATTCATTTTGGCATTAATTACCACAATTAGTAACGTGGCATTAGCAGCACACTCTCCCCAGATCATGACTGACCCACCTTCATATTGAAACTTGGAAAAATAGGATATCATTTTTTTAATATCATGCCAGTACATTTTAAAGCCTTATGGTCAATCAAAATTAAATTTTTCTTATCCGAAAAAACCATTTTTCCATTAATCTCAAAGTGAAACATACTTTTTAGCAAATTCTATGCGAGATAATTTATGCTTCTTTGTCAAGGATGGTGGAGGGTGTAATTTTGCGAACTGTGGCCTCAGGTTGGAACTTAAAACATTGCGGACATTTCGGCTGGTACATGCTAAACTTAAATTACGAACTACTTTATAAGAAACCTTTTTTTTTTTGGCCCCACGTCCATCGGAAAACGGAAAAAAGTTTAGCGCCTTGAAAGTGCACTTGGTCTTCCTGTGCGCTTGCATTTAACATGCTTTGATGGATCTTTTAAGAAAATATTGACTATTGTTTTAGTTTAGACCTACAGATAGACCTGGAAATATCTGCACCATTCATTCCATACTTTTTCATTCCAAAGATTTTCCCATGTTCTACGTCGGACAACTGTTTGTGCCTCGGTATTGTTATGAAGAGCACAGAAGAACATTAAAGCTACCCTACATGCGTTGTTAGGTTGCCTTTTATCTTTCTTGCTTTTCCGAACCGCAGAAAATTTGCTTATCCGACAAACGAATTCTCAGACCGTATACTTTTTTCCATCATCAGAGACGACTAATATTTAATATGGTAATTAGTTCTATTAATTTAACTTAGATTTTAATTAAAGCGTTATTATAATAATAAATCATTTGCATAGTTTGTGTTTTAATTGCTTTTTCATCCGACAAATTTGCATAAATCCTAGTTTCACTAGTTATTCCTTCGACCTTATAATTTTTGCCAGGGCCTTATGTTAAAAGTTTGAGATGTACGACCAGGTCGTTGGCTCTAGTAAGAACAATCGCTACAATTGGTTAAGGAACAAAGAGGATTAGGCTATTGGAAAAGTTCTGACTAGGAGTGCATTAACAACAAATTTGTTTACGATAAAAATATTTTTTTTTATGTTGTGTTGTTATGTCTTATCCCTGGATCAGATATTAAATCAATTCCATGATATCAATTATATCCAAAAGAATTAATCGGGATTACCATGAATATATTTCCATGCCATGTCGCCCTAAGATATTGGAGAAGGACTATCTGTTATTCATGAATAATGAAAGTTCTACTCTTATGTGTTTCAACATAATCATGAAACCCATTTTCTATTTTTTTTAATGAAATAACTGTATTTGATACGAGAACAACATTTTTGTTAGACGAAGGAAAAGAAAATAATTATATCAATGAAATTAGTTTAATCCTTGCTGAAAAAAGCTAGAATTAATATTTTGGTCATAAAGGCGCGATTATTATTCCAGCCAAAAATAGGCTTTTTTAAGCCAATAAGATGTACTTTAACTGAATTAATTATTTATAAATACCCTTTAATATTTACTAAAATTATATCATGTATTTTTCTGACTTATTTTCTGATGTACAAATGAAAAACAAAGCCTTTTGTACAACCAATCCAACAATATTTGAGGATCCTAAGAAGCAAAAGCGTATAAGCATAGGATTTTTTTTAGTATTGGAGTTAAAAATGCAATAAGTAGTTGTTGTGGAGTCAAATAATGTAATGGTAAAGGGATACTAGTGAATCCCTGTATGATGCTACGATAACGAATACTAAGGTACTTGTACCCAATCTGGACAGTGCTCTCAAGATGGACACCTCCAGTGTATTTAAAAGTTAAATTTTTAATCGAGAGATAGTGCTACATGTCCGTGAAGAAAAGCAGTTAAAAAATAATTTAGCCTAGAAAGTGCAAAAAACGCGCTGTTCGCTATTTCGAAGGTAATTTGTATTTTCGATGTTTGTTAATCTTATTCTTAATTATAAGAAAGTTTATATCTTTATGAGATATGATAAAATTATTTAAATATTGAAAAGTGAAATGTTTTAGAAAGCTGATAAAACATATGTTAAATTGATATTGTATAGATTGCTTGTAATTTTTTTTGTTTATTTATTATAAGATTTATTAAAACTAAGCCCGGTTCCCACTTAAGATGTCCTCATTGGAAGTACAGCAAATAAATTTTCTTATTTACAAATTTGTAAAATATCTGTTTAATTTGAATTTTGATAATATTATGCTAATTCAAGCTAAATTAATGTTCATATTAGTGACGTGACTGTACTTGGAAGTTCTTCGAATAGCCACATTGGAATTAAAACTCTCCATAAAAAAAGCTCACTTTTTCAAGGTATTTACCCTGTCCCCTCTACCCACAATACTTTAAGAAAGTCCCCCCCCCCCTCAGAAGTTTTTTTACCCCTATCTCTTTTAAAATCCCTTGAAAGAGATGGAGGAAAAAGTCCTTATTGGGTAAGGGTACTTTATAAGTACAACCTCCCAAGTCAACTTCGTCCGTGACGCAATACTAACCTTATTTTTTCCATTATCAATGTGTAGTCACTTGTACCCCTCGGCTCCTAGGCTCCTCGTTTGGACACTAAACTAACAGCAATTGCGTGCCACCCCATCCAGAATCTGGGTATCAACGTGTAATCCCCTTTTGTTGACGGTAATCGAAGTTCCGATTGCCACGTTTGTAACTAATCCTCGCCATTTCCCCTTTAGAGACACAGATATTAGATTGCGACACGGCTCGTAAAAGAAAAGTGGCGTAAACGCTGTCGTAAAAGTTAAATGCATTGCTGTTCAAAGGTGGCTCTACGCACGGCTTTACTTAACTTACAAGGTATAAGATGCTCTCCTATTCAAGTACGTAGACCGAAAGTTTGAAGGTTACTGATCCGAATATGAAGAAACCTCTGATCTCAAAATCTGTTTATAGCCACTCGTTTACGAATTACTATATTTTTAGGGTTCCAAACAGGTAACTTCGGCTTCGGCACTCGGAATCTGTCCAAGTTGGGATAAGCCAATCAAAAATCAAATTCGGTTTAACAAGCTCGATTCATCGTCAACCCGTTTTAAATTTCTCATCTCGACATAAGGTAGATATTAGGTTTCTTGGCTTCACAAAAAGCCTATAGATAAAGCCTATGTAACATTTTCGAATACAAGATAATGTTTCATTGTTAGGAAATAAAAATAATTGGAAATAAAGATGGCTACTTAACATACAAGACCAGAGAAGCTCTCCCAACCCAGTAGGTGGACGAAAAGATTAACATCACTGCTCCGAAGATGAAGAAACCAAATTTCGAAACCTTTTCGTAATCTTCCTTATAAGTTCAAGGCAGACTAGATTTTTTAGGATTCCGAGTGACTCCGAACAGATTTCTTCTTCTTCGGCATTCACAACAATGACGTCAAACTTTCCGTCCTCGCCCTTGTTCGCAAAAACTTATCTGCCTTATAAGTTGAGTATTTATTCGCAAGACAGTATAAGAATACGTTTTTAATAACGACTATTTCCCAAAAAGTTACATTTTCTATCTTTCTGTAAAAGGTAATTAATTTTATTTATAAATGATATAAAATATTTCATTTTTAAATAAAAAAAAACATGTTTAAAAAAGTTTTCAACCAAAAATAATGAATAATTATAAATATGACAATCAAATATTGCACCGAAATAAACCTTATCCGAGTTTTAGTGATATAAATTATCATGCATAACAAAAGAAATCATATGCTTTGTTCGAATAAATAATTAAGAAGAATTTATTTACAACATTTACATTTACGTAGCAAAAATAAACAAGCATTGGATTACGTTTTTATCCTCTCACTTTTTCATAGAATTCAGTGCTTAATCCTCATTAAAAATAATATTAAGTATTTAATTTTTAAATACAAAAATATATTTGAAGATTTGGCGACCAAAAGTAATGAATACGACAAGCAAATATTACACCGAAAGAATCTTTAGACGAGTTTTAGTGATATAAATTACCAAGGATAACAAAAGAAATCATATGCTTTGTTCGAATAAATAAATACGAAGCATTTATTTACAACACTTACATTTACGTAGCAAAACTAAACAAACATTGAACTAATTTTTTTTATCTTCTTAGGTTTGCATAGAGTTTAGTAATTAATCCTCATTAGAATATTCCAGTCATAGTGGTGAAATCGTAATTGGATTCTCAGAGATTAATCTTAATTTAGAAAGAGAACATTATAAAGAAAGGAGTCTTATAATTGAAGAGCTTAGTTGAAGAACGTGCTAAGTGACAAAAAGGTGAAAACGAGAAAAAGAGCTTTAAAGTGTTTCGTGTTTACTTAGATACGTTAAAAACGGTACTTGCAAAAGGTAAAAATACACTTAACTTTAGGTTTATGAGAAAAAGGGGTGGGGGACTTGTTATATTTGGGTCTGGGACATAATCCCGAAAGCCGAAATCCCGACAAGCCAAAATCCCGAAAGCCGAAATCCCGACAAGCCGAAATCCCGAATGGGTTAAAACCCGACAGAGTCGAAATCCCGAATGGGTCGAAATCCCAAAAATAGATTTTAATATTCGAAATTATTGTGTGTGTGAGTGAAATGAGTGAGTGAGTAAAATGAGTGAGTGAGTGAAATGAGTGAGTGAAATGAGTGAGTGAGTGAAATGAGTGAGTGAGTGAGTTGAGTGAGTGAAATGAGTGAGTGAAATGAGTGAGTGAGTGAAGTGAAGTGAGTGAGTGAGTGAGTTGAGTGAGTGAAATGAGTGAAATGAGTGAGTGAAATGAGTGAGTGAGTGAGTGAAGTGAGTGAGTGAAATGAGTGAGTGAGTGAGTGAGTAAGTCACTCACATTTCACTCACTAACCCACTCACTCACTCATTTCACTCACTCACTCATTTCACTCACTCACTCATTTCACTCACTCACTCATTTCACTCACTCACTCATTTCACTCACTCACTCATTTCACTCAGTGACTGAGTCACTCACTCACTCACTTACTCATCTCACTCACTCACTTACTCATTTCACTCACTCACTCATTTCACTAACTGACTCACTCACTCATTTCACTCACTCACTCATTTCACTACTCACTTACTCATTCATTTCACTCACACACACAATAATCTCTAATATTTAAAAAAAAATCGAGAAATGGACAAAAAATCTATTTTCGGGATTTCGACCCATTCGTGATTTCGTCCTTGTCGGGATTTTGACCCATTCGGGATTTCGTCCCTGTCGGGATTATGGCCTTTCGGGATTTCGGCGTTCGGGATTCTGGCTTGTCGGGATTTCGGCTTTCGGGATTGTGTCCGGAACCCGTGATATTTAAACATAAGATAATACTTATTTTCATTAACACAAAAATATCAATATTTTCAAAAATGTCACTTAGCAGATTCCTCCCCTAACTTCTTCATTTATTTAAGACACTTAATTCTTCTATCTGGATCTTGGTAAAGATTAACTTTTTTTAAACTAAAAAGTGTATGGAAAGGGGGGAATCTTGATATCTTTATAAAAGAGGGAACAACAAATTTATTGACACAAAAATCTCATTTTAGCTTCCACACTACGGTTATAACGTAAAAAGTGGAAGGTATTATAATCGTTCAGTCCGTCTGTCTGTCCGTCACCCACTTTCATATCCCCAACTACAAACCATACGGAGAAGTGTGATACGTCAAAAAATTCAGCGCATCGAAATTAGAATACATTGAAAATTTCAGAAAAGAATTCGAATTCGAAGTACTTCAATTATTTAAAAAACTGCAAAATTTAATGCTCATTTAAAAAGCATATGAAGCCATTTTTATTAGAATTTAATCACCATTGCCATTCGCAACAATCTCCCGAGAAACTTTAATTCTTTTACACAATAAATTAAAATAAATTTATTTTTGCGACATTGATGACAGTTTGAAATGACGTCAAATATATTTCACTACGAGATTCTTTGTATGTTGATTTGAAATGTTTTCATTCTATTTAAAAGCGAGGAATATTACATATTTATTCTTTGAAATATAAAATAATTTTTGCAAACCATAAGTAATAATTATTGCATTTTCGAAATAAAATAAAAGAAACTAGCCAAATTTAGCATGTAAATGTTCAATATAGAATTAATGCTGTGTTTGGCGCCTTTTTTCCTGTTAAATACAACTGTTGTGTGGAAGCGGGTTAAATGACAGATTCTGTTACAAACCTACTTGTTTTTTTCAAAAATGTCAATTAGCACGTTCTTAAACTAAGCTCTTCAATTTGGATAGAAATACCCTAATTTTAGTCTTATCCAAAGGCAATGTAATTATTCTTTTACGCAAATGTGATTTTAAGTTTTTAAAAAGATATCTTATTTGCGCTTGAAATGATATTCATTTTAATCTACTTTTCCAATTTCGTTTTGATGGAGTAAGAAAAAGTGTTTGAATAAAAATTAAGAATTAAAATATGTCATTGGTGAATGCTTCCATTAATATATTTCGCACCGTTGCGACATTTATGAAGTTTTTTCATTGCAGATAGATTAAGTGTTTTTTTTATGTATGTATTTACTTTAATATAACCTTTTGGAGACATTATATGACTATAAGTTAGTTTTAAGCAATTATTTTCAAGCATTTTTGGAATTAAATAGAATTATAGATGATTAACAGGAAAGTTAAATTTTTCGATTGGGTAAATTTGTAAAATTAGAAAATCTATTTTCACTGGATACTTACAGAAAAAAATTAATAAGTATTTAATGAGATACTTCCTATATCCAGCTAAGCGATTGATAATTTAAAAGTACGTTAGTTTGTATCAAATATACACAGATAAGTCGTGAATAAATATTATAAACCACCCTTTATATTTCAAAACATTTAATGAATTAAAGGAAAATATAATCAAATTAGCAAACTGTGAACTTTTAAAATTATCAAACAAAAAATTTACGACAAATATATTTACTTAGTTAACCTAATAAGTACATATTATAAAACAAACTTAACTTATTCATTAATACAAAATGTCGACGAACTTTGCAAACTAAAAGATACATTGTCATTATATAATCTGACCTAAATCCCTGTAGATAAGAAGGCAGATGCATATTTCACACGAAAGGTACTCCAGGGAAATTCTCCGGGCTATTTCTGGAAAAGTGAGAAACCAAATTTGCACCTCAACACAAAAAAAGCCAATGTGGACTGCTGCAGCATGGTACATAAGTACTCTTTCTACTGGGTGAATAATCAATTATGTCCATGATAGGACGATATATTTTTCATTTTCGGGATAAGAGTTAATGGACTTGGGAAGCGTTCTTAATTAGGATCTTGGTGAAATTCGATGAGATTATATCTTTTATCGGAAGACCCCTCCAAGATAATTCGATGGAAAATGAATGAGCGGGAAAACTTAATCAGTTTGGATAGATTTGGTTATGTAAGAGTGGGTTTAGGCTGATTTCTAGTCATAGGGGTTTCCCCTAACTTTTGATTAGACGATGAAAATATGTTCGAAATTTAACTTTTTGCAAATTTTTAAGATAATTTTTATAATGTAAGTGCGATTTTAAATCAATTATCTAATACAAACAACATAAAATCTATTTATGTTAATAAATATAACTACTGTAAAAAATAGAACTATTGTTATAAATATAACTATTGTTATAAATATAACTATAATAGTTACAACAACTATTGTTATGAAAATAACTATTGTTAATAAATATAACTATAATAGATACAACTATTGTTTAGAAAAAGTTGTTGCGCGCTATACAATAGCAATACAACAATAATTTAGTGTTGTATTGTTATTGTTGTATAAATCAATTGAGTAATTGAATAAAATATTGTTGCAAATAAAGAATAAAATATTATTGCGTTATATATATATATATATATTGTACAAGAAACCTTATAATAAATGATATTTAAAGTAGTTTGCGTGGTCATTTGTGAACAGCTATTATAATTTATTGTTTTCTCATGCAAAAAATAATTTAAGGTTACTATTTACGGAAGGTTGGTTTCTACCAGTTTAATGGAGTAACGTTACACCAAGTTACACCCAAGTTTTACAGTGTTGAAGTTGGCGACGAATAAGAATCTTGGCTCCCAATCTCTCGATACCTTTGAGTATACAAAGTTTACAAAGTTTAATAATACTATTTTGTTAAGTTATTTATTAACATGCAAAATTGTAACAAGAAATAGAAAGTACATAAAATGGTCTGTAGGTCGTACTTCAAACGGCCATTAAAATGTTTCTCATCCTAAAATCAAAACAGTATATTTTGGTGTATACAATCAAAAACAGATTTACGTATTTTTCAACAAAAAACTTCGAATGATAGTGCGACTATTAATGTGATTTTAACGTATTCAATTTCATCACTTCTTTCTGCAATTTAAGTATTAACACACTTGAAAGTTTAATTTTACAATACCAAATTTTTTATTTTGTATAAAGTTCCCTATGCACATCTCAAGAAGATGTACGATCAAACCCTCGAAAAGAATTTTAATTTCAATATCACATCGAAATCTTTACAGAGCACTTCAAAATGTTCTCCAACATTTTCAAACTGCACAGGGTGCTCGACATTTTGAATAACTTATGGCTGTCAAAAGTTCGAAAGGTTTTTTGAATTATGGATAAGGGAAACAGTTTAATATTCTTACCGATATACAGTTACGCACAAAACCTCTCAATAAGCGTCTTGACAGTTCAAGTTTAAAAGGAAATGTAAAATTTTATTAAAAATGTCTGATACTGAAAGAATATATAAGACTATATTTGTTACTGTAAAACAACAAAAGTTTTTTTTTTAAATTTAGTATTTAAATTTTTATAGAATAGACGAAAATACATATAGTAATATGTAGAAAACAATAGTAGTTGAGTTTTTTTAAAGATATTCAAATATAAGTTATGGTAAAACTAAGGCAATAAGATGGTTTAAAATTTGTTTTTTCTGTTAAGCTTAATTGTAAAAAACTTTAACTAATGTTTGGTTCTGAGTATAAAGAATTAAAATAATTTTATTGTACATAAATATAACTCTATTTGTGGATTACGATACTACACTTATTTCCAGGGATTGGAAAGTTACTTTTTAAAAGTAACTCTGTTACAGTTACTTAATTAAAAAAGTAACTCTGTTACAGTTACAGTTACTTCATATGAAAAGTAACGCGTTACAGTTACTTTTAAAAAAAGTAACGAATCACAGTTACTTTTCGAAATTTCAAGTTATAAGAAAAATTGAAATTTAGCCATCTTACCTATTTTCAAAGAGAACCACGATAAACGAAATATAAGCTCAAACAAAACACTGAAATTATAATTAATAAAAATAAAATTATATTTAATTTTAATCCTTTACCCTGATACGAGTCCATCTATAAACACTCCGGTAGGTACTGACGGAAATAGGGGTATCTCTCAAGAATGAATGTGAAATCTCTGTCTCCTCCCTCCCCACCCCTTTTCGAGGAGAAGGAATTGGTCATTATTGAAGAACGCATTCAGGCAGTGGGACACAAAGGGGTTTGGACTGAGGGATCCAACCTGCTTGGCAGTTAGCGTGATTTATTTGAAAACCCTTCTTTTCCGTAGATGCCTGTAATTGTGCGGGGCTTATAATGTGATACTTAGAAAGGTAAACAGACAAGGAAAAACATTCGTACTGTTACAATTCTGTTCGAAAGCCGCCGTCACGCCTTTAGCAGCCAAAGTGGATAATTCTATTATATTCTTTACTTTTACCATCCCAAGAAAAGCTCTTATTTCGGGAATGCGAAATGTTTTATTTTCTTAGGAGTGGAATTTTAAAATTGGCATCAGACAGCCTTCGTAAAGTAACGGAAAAGTAACGACATTTTTCGTTACTTCGTTACCGCTAAAAGTAACTAAGTTACAATTACAGTTACTTTCTGAAAAATTTAACGGCGTTACACGGCGTTACCCAAAAAAAGTAAAAAGTACGGCGTTACAAGTAACGGCGTTACAAGTAACCGCGTTACTCCAATCCCTGCTTATTTCTATACAAGTGAAATTTCAATCTTAAAATAGCTAAACTTCCACAAAACAGAACAAATTTAATTCACAAGTTCAAATAACTCTCACAAACTTTGACGACGTTCCTCATTTTAAAAATCAACAACGAAAACTTTCCGAGTCCCTTTCCCGACAACTAATGATCCCATTAAGGGAGCGTTTGTATCCAACTGAACTTATTATTTTATCCGATTCATTGCTATATTATGAATTCGAAACTTCTTCTTTGTTATCGCCTTACCAATTAGGAAGGTAGTGAGAAAATGAGAGTTCCGCATCAGAGGGAGTGCGAGGGAGACGGGAAATCAAAATGCAGTTAATGAGATAATATTTGGGACATTTCAATTGAAATCCCATTTTTAACTGTGTTGATCGGGTGTATTGTGTAAATCGAAATGAATTTGATGTGTCCAAAACTTGTTAGTGAAATCCCTTTGGGTTGTGTGAATAAAAGTGATTTGGGGGTATGGATGAATTATGTATGATTTTAAATTGTGCATTGTGAATTAAAATACTGTCCGATCTATAGTTTGAGGAATTTCATTATTATTTCTTTATATTATGAGGCATTATAGTTAACTACTTCTATTATAGTTAAATAATGAATCATGATACTGTTAATTTTCTGGCAGTGTGGTCTACTTATAAGGTTATATTTTTTGCGCATGAAAAATATCATTAACGGATTTTCTTTTAAAAAATTGTTTTGAACAACAAATATCTTGGTAATGGAGAAAATTAACTCTATTAAGTGCAAGCCACTTTATATAAATTTTTTTAAAAAAATTATAGAAACATTTTTTTTAAATGAAAGTAAAAGAGAATAAATTATAAAATTATCACTGTGAATAATAAAAGTAGTAAGTGTCTAAGTAATATTATAACTATTAATAATATTAAGCATGGAATAATAATAAAAAAACAGTAATAAGAAGAACAAAAGTAACTACAATTAAAAGTTACATTTACTAAAAGTTGAATACTAGAATCGATAGTTAGAAAATACATTTCAAAGAAAAAATTAAGCAGAGCTACATCAAATCGTTTTTTTAAAAGGCTGAAAATAGTACTAAACTCGTCATAAATAAAACCCAATAATTAAACTTTTATCTATTGTTTATTTTAATTTTTTAAACAAAAAATGATAGCTTCACGGAGTATTTAATATTTATAAAAAAACTTAACTTAGTAAGTTTAAGCTTCTTTTTTCCACAAAAAAAAATTATGAAAATAATCCAACACACTTGAGTCAATTGAAGAGTTTAGTGGAAGAACGTGCTAAGTGACAAAAAGGTAAAAACGAGAAAAGAGAGCTTTAAAGCTTTTAATTTGCACTCAGATCAGATCAGTTAAAAATGGTACTAGCAAACCAAAAAAATATATATATAATAAACTTAACATTTATGAAAAAGGGGAAACTTGTTATCGTTATCGAAGTTAGTAACAGGTTCATTGACAAGAATATCCCAATATTTTCAAAAATATTACTTACACGTTCTTCACTACTCTTCTATTCCGTAGTCTTCCCACGGGAAAACCTTGTCCAAAGAAATGGGACAAAGAACTTGTTATCGTTATCGAAGTTAGTAACAGGTCATGACAAGAATATCCCAATATTTTCAAAAATATTACTTAGCACGTTCTTCCACTAACCTCTTCTATTCCGTAGTCTTCCACACGGGAAAACCTTGTCCAATGCAGATAGGACAAATTGCTTTTTTACGATTGCTTTACCCCGCAAATTAAATTTACCAACCCTCGCTTGCCCTTTATCATAGGCATGATGGGTAGGAATGCCATATTCGGGGATTTATGTCTTGATTTGGAGATTTTATGGGGTTTTAAAGGATGGTTGAAGGGAATGAATTTTATGTAAGGTTGTAAACAGATTTTCAAAAATGAAATAACGATTTTGAAGTGTTTATGCTATGCATCTTTATTTCTATCATGTTTATATAAGCGCATACAGTTTAGATAAGGAAGCAAGTTTTTTTTGTACCAAAATCATGTCATTCGGCAAGTCATATTAAAAAGTAGATTTTTTTTAAAAAAAATAAGTGTTAAAAAAAGTAAGGCATTATTTAAAAGAAAGTCATATTTATACCATTAAAACTTTTTTCAATGTGTCATACATTTTAGTTTTTGTTTCTTAATTTTTTTCGGGAATTCATTTTTTTGTAAGAAATATGAACTTACTAGCAGCCACATTAGTTATAGTATTATCGTTATTAACGATTATTACCGTTTGTTTGTGAGGGTGACTGAATATCGTATTTATACTTTAAATAGAACATTACAAAACTAAAATAAACTAGCAATTAAATTATTTCTCTTATAAAAATTTAAGTTTTTTTTTATCTATACTCCTCTATATTTGTTCTCACTATTCAATGCCCCGAAGAATTTGCCATGTTAGCTGAACAATACAAACAGAACGAGAGAAAGATTTTCTTTTACTACCCACATCGATACTATTGTGACGATAATTTAAAAGTGATACTGTCAACATTTATTCTTGAAGACTAGAATTCAGTTTCAATTCTGCAAAGCGGATACAATTCACGCTTGATTTTTATCGAATAAAATCCTTATGTACTGTAGAAATGTAATGTAAAAACATTGTATTAAATTTATACTTGCTTTTCTTAAAATTATTAAGTTTAAAAATACATATATTCGCAAACCTCAGTTATGTGGGTTAAAGAAATAAGAGTTAATTGAAGTTATTAAAAGTTTCATTACCAATATCAGTTCAAGGTAAAGCTATAATAAGAGAATATACCACATTAATTTACTTGAGGTAATTTAATATTTAGGAATTTAATATTTTGTATTTATGAATAGAGTAGACTTCTTATCTCAAATTTTTTAATCGTATATTACTTGTTATTTGACTAAAATTATTTGAAATCTAAAATATATTTTTTATGTATAATATATTAGAGTATGTCAAAAATATATAAAGGTTTGCATTATTTATTTTGAAAATTTTGGAAACATTTAAGAGATACTCAAGTCTAATTTAGGTATTCAATAATATATTGGCGACATAATCTAAATTAATCTTTTAGATATAATTTTACGTGTATAGTCATTTAATTTTTATTGCATGTTTGATAATAACTTTTATATAAGTTATTATAATAATATACTAAGAGTCATAATTGTACTTACTAATATAATTTCAAATCCATTATAATTATAATTACAAATGAATTTAATAAAAATATTTTTAAAACTTTCCCCTTCAAACTATTTTGTAGACAAACTTCACTCCATAACATCGAATTATTTTCTTTTTTTAAAGGTTTCAAATAAAAAATAGGAATTTTATATTAAAGTGAAATTTTAAAGGATTTTGGGACACATAAAGCCAATTTCAGTTATACATATATATTATAAATTCAACAACTATTTTGTTATAACTTGTATTTCCTTAGAAACTATGATCTCAAACAAATTGGCGACATTTCAAAAAGTATCAGTTCATTTGTTCATTTTTCTGTACTTCATTTTCTGGTAGCCCTAGTGTTGGGGGCGACTTAACGCTTCACAGACTGCAGATCGCATCTCCTATGTTGGGGGCGATCCAACCTACAGATATGCGGTCTGAAAAAAAATCCCAACTTCTGTCCCAGGGATAAAACCCCCTGTTTGTACAGATGTGGGGGGAAGTTGGTCGCACTGGGTGGTTGGATTTTTTTTGTCTTCCTTCCTGGTTCTGCTTATCTTTTTATTTGGACAAGGGATTCAGGAAGAGACGGTTTCTAACAGATTGGCAGCGTGGTGTTTGATGTTGTGTTACGAGTTGGGAATGTTGGGATTTGTGTTTTTTTTTAAAGGGGGTACTTTGATTAGGTGGTCTGGGTTTGGTGGTTGATGATCCGTGTAAAGGGATAGAATGTACCAGTTTTAGTTTAATTGATTTCGGTTCTGTAAGTTTTCTTTAATGGGTTTTTAAAGTATTTTCTGTGCTTGTTTTCTCAAATATAAATGTGTCAAATAGAAAAGAGTTGTTAAAAAGTTCTTTTAACTGTGGTGAACTAAAAAAATACTTTGTAATTTTTTTTGCCGTACGTGGTTTCCGAAAGTAAAAAGTTAAAAAAAATCAAAAACTGGTTTCTTCTATTGTTTCAACACCTACTTTTTGCAAATATTTTCGCATAAGATAATATTGACTATCAAGAGTAGCTACAAGCTACGCATTTAATTATATTCCATATAAAGTAAACTATTTCAATGAAATTTAAATAATTTTACGTTTACAATTATCACTATTAGCTTAAAATAAATAATTTTTTATGGTGAAAACACTTAAAAAATAAAGAAATCGTATTTCATTATGTTGTTTAATTTTTAAATAATGCCTTCCGTATGATGTTAATTGGACCAAACAGTTTGATTAAAAATACTTTTATAAGTAAAGGTTCACTTTACGCAAATCAAGTTAATTTTCACATTAATTTCTGCTTTTTAGAAAGTTCATTTGATCGCAGAACAAGATTTTAAAGGGGCAAAATAAAGATTCGAATAACAATTCTTCAAAACCTCAAGAATTTCTTTGGAGAAATAAAGACATCAACAGTTTCAATTTATCCTGCCACCAAATTGCTCCGGATTAATGAAATGGCTGAACCAATTCTCAAGTGATTTCACCTCAACTAAGGAAACAAACTACAAAAAAAAAGAGAACGAAAAGTCCAGAAAAAGCAATCTTTCTTTCCAGCTAAACGGTTTTGTCTGCCCCCTCATAAAAAGAAGTGAAAACAAAAGCTAGTATTTCAACAACCGTAAATTTGTCTTTTGTGTCTTTGGCTGGGAATTGAATTTCGATTCCCTTCAAAGAAAAAATCTACTGCGACCGTGATCGAAGTGTAGAGTTGGGTTGAGGAGTACTGTACCTGCTTCTGCAGGAAGTAATAAGAGGCTTGGTCCGTTTAGTTTCCGGTCACGTGATGAGGACGTGGTTGGTAATCGTCAGGTAATCCCAAATGCTATTTCATGTAGGGAAGTAGGTTATTAGAGATTTTCTTCGGTTAGACGTCAAATAACCTGAAGAAGATCTAACATACAATTTATCTTTTGATATAATGTAATTGGCATGTTTAACGTCGTCAGTGGCAACAGTTGCAGCGGTATTGTGTTTATTTTTGGTTCTTCTAGAATTACATTTGCTTTGATCAATTCAATATTTTCTAACCCTAGAAAATCTTTAAATTATTTTCTTAGCTATTTAGGCATATATAAAAAATATATAGAAATGTTAAGTCAACCAGATATTAATATTATAAATTGTTTAAAAACAACTTAAATATCATAGTAGTTCAATTTGTGTAAAATTATAAAATTCTCTTATTAGAACGATATTTTTTGACGTATCTGCAAGACGGACAAATCTGCATAGGATAGATTTCAAAATAAAATATTCGTGAAATATCTAACTCTTAACTTTTGATTTCTATTGATGCTTTTTAAAACTGTCATTTGTTGTAATATCGTTTAAAACGAAAAATAAATTTTTCTACATTCCATTTTATAAACCCATTTCAATATTTCGTGATAAAAATTTTCAATTTCGTTTTAACACATTTTCGTTTCGCATTTCATTCACCACACCGGGACATTCTCAAAATCTGAGAGTAAATCATTTCTCCTCATCAGGAACTACCACAAAAAGGGTTTCTTTGTCGGGACTCTTTTTCGATACGATTTCCCTGCGAGAGTATCGATATCCAATAAGGAAGTGTGTATCGCATGCCAGCACAATCGATTGTCCCCTTATCGATAATATGTAGTCCTTATATTCACTATCTCTGCTGGAGAAGAGTCTAAGAAGATGATGAATGATGTTTCGAAATTAATGACTTTTTGTTGAGGATGTTAAAGATATAGCAATCTGTTTTCTTTAATCAGTTTGTAAACTGTAAAGAAAAATATTTAAATCAGAGTTTTACTTGAAATTTTAGAATATAAAAAGAATTTTGAAATTATTGGATTCTTCAAATACAAAAGAATGCAGATCAATGCTTAAAAAAGTATTATGATAATGTTACAGGAAAGCTCACAATGTTCTTTTATACAAAATAAATGTCATAACTATCATAAATTTCTAATTTTGAATAAGAATCCACTTATATCTGACATTTATATTGGATTTTACTTACAAATTCTTATGTATTTTAAAGATATTTCGGTTCTACAGTACCAAATGTGTAGATTTTCTGACTCGGAACTAAGCAATCTTTGTCTTTTAAAAATTTTACAATACCAATATCTTCAATTTTTTGTTTTTTGTTCATTACATCGTGATAAAGAAACAATCAATTAATTTCACTACATAATGAATTATGAATTTGCAATACTTTTCTGTTTAACTTCAACGAATATTTTTATGACTACAAATATAGTGTACCAACATTCTTCTTCTCAACAGAAAGCTTTATATATATAGATGAAGCTAAAAAAATTAATTGAAAATCTCCTACACAATTGTTCATTGAAAATAACACTTATGCCCCATTATGACTATTCCTCCCCTAATCGAGTGTGTAATGTGCTTGATGCCTTTTCAGACTTACCCTTAACGAGCACAGTCACGCTAATTTCGCACCTGGTATGTATCATCAATGTTATTTTTGCGAACAAGTTAAGGCAAAGTTGTGTTATTTTGTGCTTTTTTTACTGTTAAAATTTAATGGTACTTGATAACGTTTAAATATGTTTAAATGGTATTTGAATGTTAAGTTTTGGAAGTATTGATAGTGCAAATTTCACTGCTCAAAACAATTAGGGGAACGCATGGTTTAAACCCTTTCACCCCCAATGATTCCATTTGGAGTCGTCAGCTTGCGATTTTTTTTCTCACTAAGTTAAGCTTGTACTTATTTATCGTTATATGGAACAATCGTGTCTGTAGGAAATTATAAAATGTTTGTTTTAATTAAATTAAAATATGAAAAACATGGTAAAATAAAATTCACCCCCAAAAATATTTACGACAGAAATTGACCGTAAATTCTTCACGCTTGCATTCTTAGATGTTTAAAAAATGATTTTAACTTTTTTTAACAAATAAAGTTTTGAAAAAAATACTGTTATAATTTATTCAAAAATTATGATTCCAATTTTTCCCCCTTAAATTTTAGTTAAAAAAATAAGATCCCCCCCCCCCCTGTTTTTTACTATTTCGATCTGGATGCATAATGAATCTATTTCAAAAATTTTAAAATTTTAGAATAAAAAATAAAAAGTTTGAACTGAAAGAATTAACAAAAGTACGCAAAGTGCTCCCCTAATTGTTTTGAGCAGTGTACTTTATTTTTAAAATTAAAAAAAAGGAGATTTAATGGTACTAGTCCGAAAATACTAATGGTAGTCAACAATATTATAAATTTATACTATTTTTTATATATACTTAATTATTATACTATTACTACTATTAATTATTGTAGTCAGTAAATACTTAATAATACTTTTTTTCCATTTTAAAAAGTAAATGGTGCTTTATAATGATAAATTATTTTTAATGGCGTTTGAATGTATAGCGTTCTGGAAATTTGGATAGTGCGAATCGCTTTAATTTTAATAAATTTTAAATTTGAAAAATTGGAATTTAATTAGTTTTTCATTTTGGTAAATACTAAATACTGAAAATTTTGTATTTAAATTGTAGTCAAACCATATGTATGTTACATATGGTTAAGTATATAGGATATAAAACTGTGAATAAAAAATAAAATTTGGTATTTGCAATGGTTAGAAAAATAAACTACTGTAAAGCTTATAACAATCCCAAATTTACTGTCATAAATGAAATTTCTTTATCATTAGTGAATGAAATTCGCAGTACTTAAATATAAATACACATTCATATGAATTTTGATTTTTTAAATTAATTATCAAAATAAAGCTTTTCACAAAACTTATTACGAAAATAGAAGAAAATATATAATTTGAGTTATTAAGTTTATTTATTTTAGTTTACTAACAACAGGTGCAAAATTGTAAACTAATTGTCTTCCACATCCTTGCGTTTAGCATCTAATGGAAAAACATTTAGCATGAAAGGAACTTTTTATATTTGAGGAATGACTGTTTAATGGAAGAACCAAAAAGGGCGTTTTATTTTAATGAATTTTATTATTAAATTAAATAAGAAATTGTAACAAATTATTTCGGATAATGAACTTATACTTCAAAATGATTTCTTAAAATACAATAAAAGGGTTAAAAAAGTTAATTTAATTTTGGGATTATTAATTATCATTTATGTTTTAAATTTGAAGCATACACATATTTCATTAAATCCCTTTAATTTTAGTATAAAATTAACACTTAAAACCTTCTCATTACATTGAGTTCTATAAAATTAAAAAATTTTATTTCCTATTTAACCTGAATAAAAAAAGAGGAAACTATTTAAAGTAATCTATCTACAACTGTAAAGGCAAGAAGAGAAGTTCGTGAAGAACTAAAATAGCCTACTTTTCTGTTATTTTAATACTCACAGAGATTCTTATGGGACAGGCATATGAGTGGGCAAGAACTATGGAAGAATACTTTTTAAGTATCTGTTACACTTTTTAAAAAAGTTAGAAAATATGACTGTTGAAACGTAAGTTGTTAAAAAAAATATACATAAAAAAAGTTCTTATACTATACATTTCAAACTTACGATTTTATCAATCATATTTATAAATAAACTTATTATATTTTTTTTTATTTATTATGTTGTTGGTTCTTATATAATCTATTTGAAAGTTTAATAAATAAAATAAATTTAAAAGTTTAATAAATAAAATGAATTTAAAAGTTTAATAAATAAAATAAATTTAAAAGCATTAATTAAAACAAATTTCTTATAAAACTATTTACAATTCGCCACGAAATCTTTAGACATTGATCCAAAGTTGTGTTTAAACATATAATTTTAATGCATTTTAAATTCAAATTGGAACAATTTAAGCAGTATTTTTTGTTTTGACAAGTGTAAAATGAAATTAATTTATTACTTTCACTTGAATTATTTACATTTTCTTTTATTTCCAAAGAATTTCCACTAAAGAAAAGAAAATCCATTAACCACATCTCTCATGTTTATATTATTTAAATTCTTAGGAAACTTTTTAGATTGATTGCTTCAAAAGCAGTTAAGTCTTCTGAAAAAATTCAGAATGCCTGATCCAAAAATCGTAGAGCATGCCAACGAAAAGAGTAAATTGTGAAATTTGAATAATTCAAAATTAAAAATTAGTTTTAACTATTAAAAAAATATTTAATATAAGGTTTACTGTAAAAAGATTTTATTGGGAAAACAAATATAATGCAAACCTATAATGAAATCAATGTAAAAAAAAATTCTGTAATACATTTTTTAAAATTTGGTTTATGCAATCATGCAATCTGATGCATAAATTCATAATTTCAGATAATTGCATAACAGAAAATATATTAAATTTATCAGAAACTTCACACTACCAAACTAATCCTTTCTATTCAGTATTAAACCACTTACGTTAAGTCGATTCAGTTCCAAAAGTGCTTTAAAGCGCCTTCGAGCACTATCTAAACATCTTCAGTAATAATTTACCATGGGATTTTAAAAGATACTCTTAAAATTCAGCCATGCCGTAATTGATCGCATGAAATAGGACCCTCGACAATAATCCATCTTTGTTTCATCCCGTATAAAATTCCTTAAACAGGCTCTTGGAAATTCGTAGTTTTAGTTTAACAGAATCGTAAAAATGTTTAAATTTAACAAAATTGTAAAAATGTTTGAATTTAACAAAATTGTAAAAATGTTTAAATTTAACAGAATTGTAAAAATCTTTAAATTTTAAAATCTTTAAATTAACGAATTGTAAAAATCTTTAATGAACAATTAATGACGATTACACCACTAATACACTCTTAAAACAAAAGAGTGAAATTCACTCCTATACGAGAAGTGCATTTTCGGCACCGGAAAGGAGTGGAAATTAACTCAGACTGAGTTAAAACCGCTCGTTTTAAGAGTGTAGACGCAGATTGTTTTCTTTTATTTCTTTTACCCACTCCGAAAAAGAGTGAAATTCACTCCTATAGGAGAAGTGCATTTTCGGCACGGAAAGGAGTGGAAATTAACTCAGACTGAGTTAAATCCGCTCGTTTGTTTTAAGAGTGTAACTGAAACAAATATGATCAGGCTAATTCTAATGCAGCTAATCTGCAGTTTAACCCTTTGCACTCCATTGTCGCCGTATTTGCGACATTTCGTATGTTAGGAAGAAATCCATTGTCGCCGCATTTGCGACACGCTTGTTTATCTCAATATAGCTCTGGAGTTACTGATTCCAATTATTGCTTATTAAGCTGAAATGCAAAGGGTTAAAGGATTTGCTCGATTGAAATGTGAATTGTCATTTATATTAAAAAAAAACTACCTAGATAATCCGAATGTTACATACCAGGCACTCGTTAACAGGGAAATAAGCTTTTTGTTGGAGCAACAGCAAGGAACGTTTCTGAATGTTTTAGCAAAAATGACATTACATATTTTTCGATATATAAAGAACAAGTGAGTGCATCAATTAATTAACGTGTTAGTTGATAGAATCAATCATATGAGGGCGACAAAGCTTTGCACTAACGATAACGATACCGTTAATGTGCTCATTATTTCGATGAAACGCAGAAACTCTGGATTCTGCAAATTAACGGAGCAAAACTGTCATTCTATTAGTCTAAACATTAGTAATGTTATGTTTACGTTAACGGCTGTACGGCTTTAGTTTGTTGTTATTACTTCAGCACTATCTAACAGGATGATTTAAATGAACACAATTTTTTAATTAAAAAAAGGACAGTAACCAACACTTTAAATATGGTAACTAACAAAGGTATATGACAGAACCTAACAGTAAGAACCATTTCCACACAAAATTTTAAAATCTTAATTCGCAACTAAAACTATTTTTTTCCAATTGACAATTTTTTGCACTTATTTACATTTTTTTATGTATTTAATCAATATTTCAACATATTTACCAAGCTTGTTTTTGATTAAAAACACGCACGCATATAACATTATTTATATGTATGTAGACGTTTAAACTTCACGAAAATACTTTCGACATATTCGTACTTTAAATTCCACAATACAATTTTTATGACATTTAATTCCGATTAAAAGAATGAAATTTTTAAGCTTTGTAGTCACTATTACAATCACTATTTCCGTACTCAATTTACTCAAAACGAATAAAATTCCAGTTAAAACTACGTCCAACAAACGCGACGAATAACCAATACTGGAACAAGTCGCTTTGAGGACATTAAATTTCAATCCCTCTTACTGGAATTGCCACCCCTTTAATGCCCTTTTGCAAATGAAACTCGGCAATAACATTATCGATCCCTGTGCACATAATGACATTTTCAATTCCTTAAGGATTCAGCGTAGCTGATGGCGGGCGAAGTAAACAATCGTCCCCGATTACATTCGCGCCAGCTAAGCGTAAACATGCACTGTACCTGCTTTGGACATAGTCATCGTTGTATCCTTTTGAGAGGTGCTGGCAAAGTTGGCGGGATTCTGCCGATCTGATGTGTGTTCCGGTTTACGGTTTGTGAAGAGTTAAAAGCATTTGGTTAAATGTTGTTTAATAAATGATTATCACTGTTGGTTAAATTTGTTTGTGATGGGCATCTCTTCACATTGAAAAACGTTCTATAAGAGCTAAAATAACCTACTTTCCTGTTACTTAAATATTTTCTGTAATTCTTATTGAGAAACTGGTAAGTTTAAAACAGTAATTGTCATTCAGAGCCGCTTCCACACAAGACTTATACACCTTAGAAAAAAAAGAAAATACATCAATTGAAGTAGGCTAAAAAAAATAATGTGCTGCAGTCGCTTTTCCAGAAATATTTAGCCATGAGCTTTTCTTACAGTCTAAGCATAAAATTATTGGTCGGAAAAATATGAAACCCTTGACATATTTAGGGGAATGTTTGGGGAACATGCTGATATGAATTAATTAGTGGTAGTTAACGTAGTTTTTTAAAGGCAAAAAGGAGTTTTTTGCTATTGCTTTCGACAACTAATCGCTCATTTTTTTTAAATTTCTCGAATTAGTATTATTAATTTTCAAAGTTTCTAATTCAAAGTTTCGCCTCACGCATATTTTTTACTAATGGTTTGAAATCTAAAAATCCATGTTCGATGCATGCAAAAAAGTTACATTTTATCATGTTATATTTACTTACATGAACAGTTACATTTTAGTATCCTGGTTAATTCCACGTAAATACATACCACAAGTGAATTTTAAAAATATTTTTTATTCCATTTGAAACTTTTAATATTAATTAACAACTATCTTAAAAGCATATTATTAATGGCATTAGTTATATAAAAGATACTTAATTAGAAAGATAAAAATCCCCTTTTTGGCTGTAGTGTAAGTCACGAAAATATATAAAAGTTTCTATAACTTTTTAAAATAAGGCTTTGCTTCAAAATTTTTAAGATATTTTCTTTCTATATTAACCTCTGTGTAATTCCACACCTTTAAATTTTAAAATAAAAAGCATTTTCTCTATTTATAAAACATTTTAACTTTGTAGTGTAAGTCACAACGTAGGTCAGTCGCAGCTTCTGTTTGATTTATCTATTGTAGATTAGCTATAATATTTGTGGATTTCTTATATTTTGATAATTTTGATTTAAGATGGCTAAATTAACAGCTAAAAGAAAAAAAAGAGAGCAAAGGGAAAGACTTTAAGCATGTGGTAAATTTCAAACCTTTAAAGATAGAGAAAGCAAAAATCACTTTACGGACAACCACTTATATTAAAAATAAACCATCTCTATTGCAATGTTCCAACCGTTAGACAATATTGAATGGCATTTCTCTGCCACCAATGTTGATCATCTTTACCTTTAGTCATGAAAAAGGACCAATTGATGGACTTGGTGATACAGTGAGGAGGAGATAAAAGCATCCACACATTCCAGAAAAATTGAACTACTTTCTGCTTAAGATTTTTTCACTTTGCATAAGAAATCTGCCCAAACATATCACTATTATACATTTCTGACAACTGTGTAAAGGACGAAATAGGTAGATTAAATGATATTTCCTCATCAAAGAAAAAAAATATCTTAAAACTGCCAATGTTTCATTAAATCCCCAAAAATACTACCCGGCTGATTAAATAAATGGAAATATTGTAAAAGGAAGTACCTCTCAACAAAATTCTGAAAATGAATTTGATGCTGGAAGAAGAGCTTTAGTTCCTTTTGTATGAAAATTATCGTTAAATATTTTGTGGGGCAAATGTTAAGTAAAGGTGCTTATTCAATAAAACTGAAACATCTGCAATGGCCGGGAAGTCTTTTTGCGTGGCCTGAGAAGGAAGGTTTTTCAGACAATTCTATGGAAGAAAGAATTAAGAAATTACCAGAAACCAACTTTAGGGGACGTTGTGTATCTTTTTCTAGCTATGATTTTACCATGTATGCAATTCTTAACTTACCATGTTCAAAATTATTTACATATGTTATGTTATTATTGCTTAAATTTCCATATCTGTGATACAATTCACATGATGTAGTGTAAGTCACAAATTGAATGTAGTGTAAGTCACGCACAAAAATGTTAATAAAATATTTCCTATGATATTTCAACACTTTTTTGCAATTAAATTATTTAGCTTTAAACCTTATACTTAAAATAAGCACTGGTAGAATGTTGATTTACTGCCCTATGAAGAAGAAATTAGAGTTTATAATGATAACCAAAAATCGACTTCCTGTCATGTAGTGTAAGTCACATCAGGACATTTTTATTATTTTTTTAGTAAAATATTAAATTAAAAAAGTTTTTACTGATTGCTAAAAATACTATATGCTCATGGGTAAACTGACATACAATATTTTTTTTTTGAATAAATAGAAAATAATTATGAACTATGCAAACGAAATTTGTTAAATAGTCCGATGTAGTGTAAGTCACGCGTGGAAATGCCCTCCTATTTAAAACAACGAATTATAAGCAAAATAAATGGGAACACCAAATTTTGTTTCGAAGAAACCACAACAAATTTATCTCCTTTTATAAATTACAATGACTCAGAATAAAAAAAATATCTATAGTTTCTAAAAGCAAAATTTTCTGATATAAAACATTCCATATATACTGAACGACGTTTGTTTCATAAATATAAGTGATTCAATCCCAGATTTGGCGATATAATTTCAATCCACCAGACGACAGGCCTTAGTCACAGCTGTGATGACATCTTCGTTTCCCAATGCTTGTATACTTAATAGGGGGCTTTTGCGTGCCAGAAAATACCCCACTTTCTCATTATAGGGGACACCTGTGAACGTTGGCGGAAAAGGACAGATTACACGAGCGCGTAAGTGGTTTACCTAGGATCTAGATTTCATCGGTTTGTCATGCAGGGCAGGTACGTGGGGGGAGGATAAAGTTATTGGATTATTGATGTGCGGTTAAAGTGGTGTGGGTTGGGTCTGCAGAGAGAAGGTACAGTAGAGTTTATTAAAGCGATTTTTGGTTTTCTGAGTTGCGTTAGAATTGCATTGTTTTTATATGAGTAAGATACTAAGTTAATATTTCTTTGTTGGATTAAAAAAAAGTTTTTTTTTACTTCATTATTAAATAATGTTTAATAGACATACATAATTGAAAAACATGTCTTGGTGGAAAGTGGGGATATTTTTGGCGAAGGTTCACATGTCCTGTCCCTGTCCTTCCGTGTATGGGAGCTTTACTGTGAAAAATTATCCATCCTTCTGGCTTTTCCATCCAGCAGAATTTTCCCCAAACGTACGGCTTTGTAAGCGTTCACCTTAGAGAGTACGTACAGGGGTACAGACTGACCATCGGAGACTGCCAACAGAGACGTCTAAACACTGTTAAACATTCGAAACTATGTATCACCGAAAATGTATTTCCTAAAGTAGCTGCAACGACTGTGTGGTGAAATGTTTCACCATATTTTCTGGTTTAGGATGAACCATTTTTTTAGATTTTGGTTTCCAAAACGTGATAATGGTCCAACAAAATAACTATAAATACCAAGAAACCTAAATCCTTACTCACCCAGCAGCGGCGACTTGTACCAATACCCGTCCCTGACTTCCAAGAAGTCAGTATCGCAGTTCTCGGACTTGAAGAGGTCGATCTCAGTGACGTTGAGGATGATACGCTCGCCCTGCGTGGCCGTGATCCTCCACTCGCAGTGCTCGCCCTCTGGGGGAGGGATCGCATTGGCGGAGTACTCAGGGGACTGGAGGACCCCGCTCGGGTTCTGGAGAGTCTTGCCGCATTCTGTGTTTTGGAAAGAGAAGAGGGATATGGTAGAATTACATAACATTTAAATGAAAAATACTGGGGAGAAAGAACTTCATTGCATAGGAATCTGTCTGCATCAGGATTCCTTGGCAACAATAGCGAGTCACTTTGTTTTTCTCTCGCTGCAAATCTGATTCACGCCTGAGATCAGTGGACACTAGTCACACGTTTGTACCGCGAAAGAAGAACCGAAAGAAAATCCTGTTCCTTGTCACCAATGTCCGCCAAGCACAAAAAGTTCAGGAAGATTCCTATGGCAATTAAGTTGTTTTTCCCCTGTACTCTTCAAATATTGTGGTACAATTACACAAAATGTGCATATTGTGATATAATTCTATAAAATGTGCGTATACTGTGGTACAATTCCATAACATTTACATTGCCCTTTGAGGGATAATCAAATAGTCTGAAGTGCAAATTATACTGCATGAGATTTAAATTAAAATTTTTAATTGAAAATTTAATTTCTTAAATTTTAAAAACTATATTTCTGTAGTAGATGGTTGTCAATGACTCCTTCATGCTTTAAACTTTAAAATTTAATAAAATTATAAATTTTTTAATTTTTTAAAACTTATATGTGTTGTTGGAAAACCTGACATCCAGGTGACGGGTTTATACGCCTGTATCCCTCAGAGGGATAGTGTGGTACAATTACATAAAATTCGCATATTGTGGTACAATTCCATAAAATTTACATATTGTGGTACAATTCCATGAAATTTACATATTGCGGTACAGTACCGAGAAATTTACATATTGCAGTACAATTCCGAGAAATTTACATATTGCGGTACAATGTTCTTAAAATTTACGTATTGTGGTACAATGTTCGTAAAAAGAAATTACTTTACGAATACTAGTTACAGATTTTGCACAGCAATTATGTGCATATATAAGACAAACCATACGAGTCCCCATGAAAATTTGTTTAATAATTAAAATTTTGTTGCTCAATTTAAATACATTGTATACAATTGTATTTTTTATTATAATTTAGTAAATCTTTTAATAGTTTTATATTTTTAAAATTTGTTCGTATATTTGAATATAATTAATATGATAAAATTATAAATAGTTTTTTATCAATAATTTCTTAGAAAGAGTTTTTTCGAAAAGTCTAATATTAGAAATATTCGTTTTAACAAATGTTAAGTCTTATAATAAAAAAAAATTGGTTTTAACAATAAAAAAACAAGAAGTTCATAAAGAACTAAAATAGCCTACTTTCCTGTTACTTAAATACTTACTGAAGTTCTAATCGGGAAAAAACTAGGTTTCTAACAGTAAATATCATCAACAGCCGTTTCTACACTAGATTTATACATATTAGAAAAAAAATCGAAACACAGCACCCAGCTAATAATTTAAACTTCTAAAAGCCAAAATCAACTATTTTCCTTATTATTATTTCGCAAATCAATTAAACATTATTTATCGTCTGCTCGCGATTTATTTGTAGTTCGAGGAATAATTAAATATTTATTAATACCAAAAGTAATGAAACTCCAAACTGCATTAAAAAAATAAGAAATGTAAATTAAAACTTAGCATAATTGCATGCAAAAGTATGCCTTGCCGCTTTCTTGTAGATAATTAATGAATAATCAAAGAATCAAATTGTGCTACATTTTATGACGTCATTCCAAACTGATTCATGAAAATATTATTTTGCTTCAAATATGTTTAAATAAATAAAGTTTCTCATGCCATTGTGGATTTGGCAACAGTGATTTAAATGACTCAAAATTGAATTTCAATGCTAATTCAATGGGAAATTCGCCGACAGATAGTAGATTTATGTCCGTCCGGACGTACAGATAGACAGACGGACAAAAAGTATGAAAGTTGGGTATCTGAGGTCATAGCTTTCTAACAAAAAAAGAATTTTTAAGATCCGATGGATAGAACCGATTTTCTAAGGGGGGTACGGACAGACAGACATACGGACAGACAGACATACGAACAGACAGACAGATGGACAGACAGACAGTTGGACATCAACCGCATTTCAATACCTACAGTGATTTAAATTACTCAAAATTGAATTTCAATGCTAATTCAATGGGAAATTCGCCGACATATAGTAGATTTATGTCCGTCCGTACGTACAGACAGATGGACAAAAAGTATGAAAGTTGGGTATCTGAGGTCATAGCTTTCTAACAAAAAAAGAATTTTTAAGATCCGATGATTAGAATCGATTTTGGAAGGGGGTACAGACAGACAGACAAACGGACAGACAGGCGGACAGACAGACGGACAGACATACGAACAGACAGACATACGAACAGACAGACAGATACAGTTGGACATCAACCGCATTTCAATACCTACAGTGATTTAAATGACTCAAAATTGAATTTCAATGCTAATTCAATGGGAAATTCGCCGACAGATAGTAGATTTATGTCCGTCCGGACGTACAGACAGACGGACAAAAAGTATGAAAGTTGGGTATCTGAGGTTATAGCTTTCTAACAAAAAAAGAATTTTTAAGATCCGATGATTAGAACCGATTTTGGAAGGGGGGTACGGACGGACAGACGGACAGACAGACAGACAGACAGACGGACAGACGGACATCGACCGCATGTCAATACCTACTTTTTCATTTTTTTTAATTCTTTCGAATTAAAAAAAGAAAAGTAGGCTAATAAGACAATAATTCAGTCTTCACTTTTAGGATCATGAATGATGCTAAACATATCTACTAAAATGCTCTACATAATTAAATAAAAAAAATAGGAATTTTATTTTATAAATTCTGTATTTTTAGCTACTTTTCTTTTTTCAATTCGAAAGAATTAAAAAAATGAAAAAGTAGTTATTGAAGGTTCGATGTCTCTGACCGTTGTCCGTCTGTAAGTTCTGTCTGTCCGTTGTCATTGTTCCAGTACCCCTTCAAAACGGTTTCTAATCTATCGGATCTTAAAAATTCATTTTTTATATTGAAGTATAACCTCAATTACCAACTTCTACTTTTTGTCCGTCTGTCTGTACGTCCGTACGGACATATAAATCTTATCTGTCGCGATTTCCATTGAATTAGATTTGAAATTCAATTTTGACATAAATCACTGTAGGTATTGAAATGCGGTCGATGTCCATCTGTCTGTCTGTCCATCTGTCTGTCTGTTCGTATGTCTGTCTGTTCGTATGTCTGTCCGCCTGTCTGTCCGCCTGTCTGTCTGTCTGTACCCCCTTCCAAAATCGGTTCTAATCATCGGATCTTAAAAATTCTTTTTTTGTTAGAAAGCTATGACCTCAGATACCCAACTTTCATACTTTTTGTCCGTCTGTCTGTACGTCCGGACGGACATAAATCTACTATCTGTCGGCGAATTTCCCATTGAATTAGCATTGAAATTCAATTTTGAGTCATTTAAATCACTGTAGGTATTAAAATGCGGTCGATGTCCATCTGTCTGTCTGTCCATCTGTCTGTCTGTCCATCTGTCTGTATGTCCATCTGTCTGTTTGTTCGTATGTCTGTCCGTCTGTCTGTCCGCCTGTCTGTCCGTTTGTCTGTCTGTACCCCCCTTCCAAAATCGGTTCTAATCATCGGATCTTAAAAATTCTTTTTTTGTTAGAAAGCTATGACCTCAGATACCCAACTTTCATACTTTTTGTCCGTCTGTCTGTACGTCCGGACGGACATAAATCTACTATCTGTCGGCGAATTTCCCATTGAAATAGCATTGAAATTCAATTTTGAGTCATTTAAATCACTGTTGCCAAATCAACAATGGCATGAGAAACTTTATTTAAACATATTTGAAGCAAAATAATATTTTCATGAATCAGTTTGGAATGACGTCATAAAATGTAGAACAATTTGATTCTTTGATTATTCATTAATTATCTACCAAGAAAGCGGCAAGGCATACTTTTGCATGCAATTATGCTTAGTTTTAATTTACATTTCTTGTTTTTTAATGCAGTTCGGAGTAGTTTCATTACTTTTGTTATTAATAAATATTTATTCTTTGAACTACAAATAATCACGAGCAGATGCTAAATAATATTTAATTAATTTGCGAACGAATATTAAGGAAAATAGTTGATTTTGGCTTTTAGAAGTTTAAATTATAGCTGGGTGCTGTGTTTCGATTTTTTTTTCTAATGTGTATAAATCTAGTGTAGAAACGGCTGTTGATGATATTTACTTTAGGAACCTAGTTTTTTTCCGATTAGAACTTCAGTAAGTATTTAAGTAACAGGAAAGTAGGCTATTTTAGTTCTTTATGAACTTCTTGTTATACTTTAGTATCACAATTCTGATACGCAATATACGGATACCTACCACAAAAAGAAAGTTAAATTTAAAAAGATATTAATAATGAGGTTTAAAAAAATTAAGTTTGAAACATTACACTACCATTAAAGTAAAAAGTTATGCAAAGGCCATCCGTCTTAAAAATATTTTCCAGGAGCTACTTTATGGTATTTAACAGCGATAATTTCTTGAGTAGGGGAAGGTGTTGTTCCTTTGACCACTTCACACATTTTCAATTTTCTTAACTAACTTGAATATTAAGACTAACTTCAATTCTCTTATTTTATTCCAATCTGTATCGTATGGTTTATCATATAGAATTTTTTCATGGTTCCAGTTTCATTTTATTATTTTTTATTTAATTTTGAAAAAAATAATAAAACTGTGGTCAAAGGTACAACATATAGTTGTACCTTTGAACATGGGTTGTTGTACCTTTGACCAGGTGCCATTGCTGTGTTGTGGTGCCATTGCTTTGACCATTGCTGTGTTGTACCTTTGACAACACAGCAATGAAGAAGAAACAAGAAGTTCATAAAGAACTAAAATAGCCTACTTTCCTGTTACTTAAATACTTACTGAAGTTCTAATCGGGAAAAAAAACTTGGTTCCCAAAGTAAATATCACCAACAGCCGTTTCTACACTAGATTTATACACATTAGAAAAAAAAAATCGAAACACAGAACCCAGCTATAATTTAAACTTCTAAAAGCCAAAATCAACTATTTTCCTTAATATTCTTTCGTAAATTAATTAAATATTATTTATCATCTGCTCGTGATTTATTAGTAGTTCGAAGAATAATTAAATATTTATTAATAACAAAAGTAATGAAACTACTCCGAACTGCATTAAAAATAAGAAATGTTAATTAAAACTAAGCATAATTGCATGCAAAAGTATGCCTTGCCGCTTTCTTGGTAGATAATTAATGAATAATCAAAGAATCAAATTGTGCTACATTTTATGACGTCATTCCAAACTGATTCATGAAAATATTATTTTGCTTCAAATATGTTTAAATAAAGTTTCTCATGCCATTGTTGATTTGGCAACAGTGATTTAAATGACTCAAAATTGAATTTCAATGCTAATTCAATGGGAAATTCGCCGAAAGATAGTAGATTTATGTCCGTCCGGACGTACAGACAGACGGACAAAAAGTATGAAAGTTGGGTATCTGAGGTCATAGCTTTTAACAAAAAAAGAATTTTTAAGATCCGAGGGATAGAACCGATTTTGGAAGAGGGATACGGACAGACGGAAAGACAGACAGACATACGAACAGACAGACAGATGGACATCAACCGCATTTCAATACCTACAGTGATTTAAATGACTCAAAATTGAATTTCAATGCTAATTCAATGGGAAATTCGCCGACAGATAGTAGATTTATGTCCGTCCGGACGTACAGACAGACGGACAAAAAGTATGAAAGTTGGGAATCTGAGGTCATAGCTTTCTAACAAAAAAAGAATTTTTAAGATCCGATGGATAGAACCGATTTTGGAAGGGGGGTACGGACGGACAGACGGACAGACAGACAAACAGACGGACATCGACCGCATGTCAATACTTACTTTTTCATTTTTTTAATTCTTTCGAATTAAAAAAAGAAAAGTAGGCTAAAAAACATTTTAATCATTGCAACATATTAATGCAAGTTATAAGTTAAATTATACAGAACAATATAAACACAACGAGAATGTTATAAATGACAGTGTTTTAAGAGTTATGAATTTAATGTTTGCTCATTAAACTTTATATGAAGAAAAGTCCACTCCAAATGACAAATATTCTGACTGTTGAGCAGATGTACTATTAGTAGTAGGGTTTGGTAGTTTAGCAACATTATCTTCAATATCATACAATTTTTCATCTTCTCTTCTAAACTTGCCACTTAAAGTTGGTCTTTTCAAATATCGGATTTGAAACACTGGATATTTACTAACATCATATAGATGACTGTGACAAAATACTTAATAGTTTTTTTACTTGAAATTTTAACAAAAATAAATTTCTTTTTTTAAGTAATCTTTCTCAAATTGTTGATGGTTATCGAATTCACCACATTCATCTGACAGATCAAAGTCACTATCTCCTGAAGAAATTTCTCGGTATCCATTGCATACTGAAATGATCTTGGTAAAAACCAGTTTCTTATTTACTTTTTAAGGAAGACGTTTGTATGTGGTGTCTTGCATTTAGGGTGCTGTGTTAGCTTCCACACTACGTTTATAACGCATAAAGTGGAAGTTATTATAATCGTTCAGTCCGTCTGTCTGTCCATCACCCACATTCATAGCTCAAACTACAAATGCTACGGACAAGTGTGACACGTCAAAAAAATTCAGCGGATCGAAATTAGAATACATTGAACATTTCAGAAAAGAATTCGAAATACTTCAATTATTTAAAAAAAAAACCTGCAAAATTTAATGCTTATTTAAAAAGCATAGGAAGTCATTTTTATTAGAATTAAATCACCATTGCCATACGCAACAATCGCTCGAGAAACTTTAATTCTTTTAGACGATAAATTAAAATAAATTTATTTTTGCGACATCGATCAGTTAGAAATGACGTCAAATATATTTCACTACGAGATTCTTTGTACGATGATATGAAATGTTTTCATTCTATTTAAAAGCGAGGAATATTACGTATTTATTCTTTGAAATATAAATTAATTTTTGCAAACGATAAGTAATAATTATTGAATTTTTGAAATAAATAAATGAAACTAGCCAAATTTAGCATGTAAATGTTTAATATAGAATTAATGCTGTGTTTGGCGTCTTTTTAAGTGTTTAACACAACTGTTGTGTAGAAGCGGGTAAAGTGGCAGATTCTGTTGTTTTCCCTTCAGCTTCAATAATTAGCTTTTCAGGTGTATCAGTCAGGATACGAGACTCCCCTTCAGGCCGGCCCTGTTTGACATGCAAAAAGAAAAATTGCATATAAAACTTTATATGCAATTTTTTATTCTTTATAAGCAACTTAAGTCAAAAATAGAAACTAATTTTAATAAAGTTGTAGCAGTAACACATCAAAGTTATAATGTTGAGAAATTCCCTCAGGAGTGTTATACCTTTGACCTGGTCAAAGGAACAACATCATGATCATGACTGACTAATCATGGTGATCATCAACTGATCATGGTGAGAGGTACAACACCATGACAATGCAAATTAAAAAGCGTGCAACAGTTTAAGGGTTAGAACAACCATTTTCAAAAGCTCCACAATATAAGTGTATAGCTACTATGTCAAATGATTTCTATCAACAAAAACATAACACAAAAAATATTATTAGGCAAAACCTTATGAAAAAAATACATACATTTTGAGGATGGAAATGGATTGTTATATTTCACACGAATCCTCTTTGGTTTGAATAATCGCCATTAGGCAACATAAGCCCTTCAGTGAAGTAACTATATACTAATTAGACTACTTTTTATAAAATATTGCTACAGGGTGCCACAGCTTAGGTGGTCAAAGGAACAATATGGTCAGAGATACAACACCTTTCCCTATTTTTGTTTTATTTGTGTTTGTCAAGTAACCCAAATTAATTAATTGTTTTGTTTACTTTTATATAGTTTTACGACATAGCAAATACAGCATACACTGAAGCAGTAAATAAAAAGCTAAGGACGTTTTTTTTACGCTGCAAAGAAGCATTAAAAAATTATCCAACTTTTTTTCTTAATAAAATAGAATTCCGTTAATGAGAACTTAATTTTTTTATTAAAATAAAATGTCAACATCAATTTAATTTATTTTAACAAGGTATCTTAAAAGTTAATTTGTAAAGTTTTTAAGCTTCAAAATGAGCCAATTTATTTTATAAACATGAACCTCATTACTCAACATAAGCTTTTTTTTTACCATATACAAGAAATAAGTTAGAGAACAGAATATTGCATTTAGCATAAGCTACCGAAATATTTTAATTCTTAAGAAAAAAAATTGAGTTATTCAGGAGACATTAAAAGTTACGAAAGCCTCCAGACATGCGATATTTCATTTTATAATAATAAAGAAAAAATGGAAAAGATTTTTGTTATAATCATGACCTAAAGCTACTCGATGATATTTTACTTTTTATTTAAAGAATTTAAATCATTTGTAAAAAAAAAAGCTGTCACGATAAATTTCTTAATTTAATGAATAATATCTCGAAGAGAGAGATAAAGCAATGTAAATAAATGAGTTTACAAGTTAAGTTTTACACAAAATTTCAGACGCATTGTAGAATATTGTTTAAAATATTTATATTAGAAAATGTGCAATTCAAAGGAAAAGAAGAATTTTTGCGTGTTAAGAGAAAGTTTTAGTTTAAAATATCAGAAAATAAGCTAAATCCTTGTCTATCCAGAATGCGAGCCTCGAAATCTTTTCCTCCCCCATCCCCGCATGTGGTTTTCTTCGAAACGGCGTGAGCATGTTTTTCCCCACCGTACTTGGGTTTGAACTGTTCGGATTGTTAACCTCACAACAGAACCTCAAACGCGTTAGGTTTAGAAAAGCGATGCTCCCCCCCCCATTTCCTAGAAAACCCAGCGAAGGGATGGGGGAAGAAAGTCTTTTCGAGGCTCGCATAGTAAATAGACAAGGTATAGTTTAAGGCAAATATTTCAAAAAAGGGTATTTAGCTTTTTTGATTGGTTGATAACATGTTATGGACAGATTTTAAATGGGATCAAAGGTCTAATTTTCTTGTTCAGGCGACATAGTTTCTTCAAGCTTTTATTTTTGACCTTCCTTTTAATGTGGTCAAGATAGCAGATCCAAAATACTTCCAAAATTAATTGTTAAATAATGAAATGATGTACTCCCTTCAAATTTCTCTTATAGTTAGTACTATTTTAATTTAGTAATTATCATATAAAAAATCGTTTGTAAAACATATTCCTTACATTTGGAGAAATGCGGTTTAGAAAATAATTTTTTTCCAATAGGATTAACGCAGATCCATTTTGATTTGGAGACCATCAATCATTCCCCCTTAAATTGCAAAGCCATACTTTGACAGTGTGATTTCAAAACCGCATATTGGTCTGGGCTATGTCTAATGCATTAGGTTTATTCGAGTGATCATCCTTTTAAATGACATAGATAATGACTCACTGGGGCACTTGTACAGCATATTGGTCTGGGCTATGTCTAATGCATTATATTTATTAGGGTGACCATCCTTTTAAATGACATAGAGAATAACTTACTGGGGCACTTGTACAGCATGTTGGTCTGGGCTATGTCTCCCTCGCTGAGCCTCACCCTCTGTCCTATTTCCGGTCTTTTCCGGTGGGTGGCGTCCTCTTGCGGCAGAATGGTGTCCAGGTAGGTGGACTTGGAGAAGGTGTTCCTGGCGTAGTGCATGATGCTGGCGTAGTCGTAGGCCAGCCCTAGGGAAGTCACCTCCTCCTCGGTCAGCTTGTTGAAGTTGTACTCCTGACCTTGGGAGACACACGCTTCAGACACTTGCAACACACACTAAAGCACGACCAACTCAAATGAAAAGGCCAGAGAAGCTCTCCCAAACATGAGTGTAGACGGAAAGTTTGACGTCATATATACTTTCGAAAGACATTGTTCCGAAGATGAAGACAACCGATCTCGAAACCTGTTCGGAAACACTCGTTCACGGCTGACCACATTTTTAAGATCCCGAGTGCTTCCGAACTAGTTTCTCCATCTTCGACACTCGGTACAATTTTTACAACGGTAGAATTCAAAATTTCCGTCCATGATCATGTTTGGGAGAGCTTCTCTGGCCTTGTCATATGAGTTGGCCGTGACTAAAGGTCTTGTTTCATAGTCCTTATTTCAGATTTTTAAATTTTTTTTGTTTTGTTTCGTTTTTTCTTCTTTTTCTTGTCGATAGTTTTTGCGTTTTGAATGAAATGTAATGTAAGAATAATACATTTCTTCTTATTTATATATAAAAAATAAGCAACCTTCCAATAAGTATCGGAAAGTTTGCAACAATGAATCTATGCCTTTTATACTACCCAAATTAACTTTATAATTTTAACAATGTACTGAAAGATCAACAAACAATAAAAAGATTATCATTGATTCCTCACATTGTTTTAAGAAACAAAGTTATTTAAAGTTACAAAGTTATATTGCCTTGCACCATAAAACTGTCCAAAATATACATTCCCATAACTAATTGATAATACTGTATCAATAGCTACAACATGGACAATATTGATCAATTTCAAACCAATTTTTGCAAAGGACATCATAGCACAAATCCTGCTTCCAGCAATAACGGAATTCATGACGAAATCTCAGTAAGTGTGAGTCCTTGTTGTTTCCACCTGGCCGAAGATGGTGAAACGGAATCGAACCTGGAAGTGACCAACAACAATTCCTTCCCGATTTATTTCAAGTTAGTGACGACCAATGCTGTTGCCATGCATTTCAAGCCTCGCTCTGGAAGAATAGAGCCTTATGGAAAGGTATGTATGGTTCAGAGATGATATTTCCTCTGAGTATCACTTAGAATTGGGTATTTCTCTCATAGGTCTAAAATTTTTCGCCAAAAGCATGTCAACCTTTTTAATGGTTACCCAGAAATCCCGCGTTGCCGTTTAAAATAAACTAAGATTCACTTATTACGTTCATTATAAAAATACTAATACTTAAAGTAATGAAGACGTGAAAACTTGGCTACACAATGTATAAACTGCCGAATTATTGGAAGATTGGCGGGGAAATACAATTTAATAACTCTGTTAATGCAGTTCTAAATATAATCAGAGTCTTGGAATGTATATTTAAATACACCAAACTTCAATAATTGGAACATTAAACAAATATCTGGCACGAGGAAGAGTGACTTAATGAACTAAATCGCATTTTAAACAAAACTTTTTAATTGTGTAAAAAAAGAGGTTTAGCAATTATACAATTCTAAAAGACATCGGTTGAAACCGTTTGAAATAATATGCAGATTCGTCACTTTTATATGCGTATGAAATTTAGTGAAAGCGCTAAGTTTAGACAATGCGTCTTCTTCAAAGTTGTCTTATTGCAGATACACCACTTTTCCGCGTACATAATGATGCGCATTTTAAACAAAACTTTTTAATTGTGTAAAAAAAGAGGTTTAGCAATTATACAATTCTAAAAGACATCGGTTGAAACCGTTTGAAATAATATGCAGATTCGTCACTTTTATATGCGTATGAAATTTAGTGAAAGCGCTAAGTTTAGACAATGCGTCTTCTTCAAAGTTGTCTTATTGCAGATACACCACTTTTCCGTGTACATAATGATGCGTGTTCGTATCATTCGAAGCTTGAACACAATTTTTTTTATTCAAATCACTTAACGCAAACCATAACAATAACCCAAGGTTTCCAAACATTCTGGAATTGCCATACGTAAACATTACCCGAACAACGTAACATAACAGCTCGGAACATATCCGAGGATTTCAAAGCAATTCAGTTTATCTGAAAAGATCCAAACACCAAAACTTAGCCCTTCTGATTACATAACTGCACACACTGTACAACGGTATAGATGGGTGAAAAGTTAGGATAAATACCCCCAAAGTCTGTACAAATAAACTATCTCCAAATGATTGGTAATCTAATCAAATTGAGCAAGTTAAATATAAATTCAAGTTCATCAACTGTACGGATAGCAAAATTTTCATAAAAAGCCACCAGTACAACCAATACATATAGCTATTTTACAAGTAATTTTATGAAATTATTTATTTTTTAAATACTTATTAAAATAGTCACATAACTTCCCCACAATTCCAATTACACACTATTTTTTTGTTAAAATAGCGATAAGTACTTATAATATTTCTCTCAAATTAACTGGAAATAAACTGTTTATGTTTACAAAATTATTTTCAGCTACAGAACTGAATGAGCACTTGACCGGGGTTCTAAATTATGAGGCGTCTATTGGCTGTTAGAGCAAACATAATAAAAAAATATTTAAGTATTATAACTGGCATGAAAAGCTCGGAGAAGCAACAAATTAGCTACAAAACCCCAAAACGCCCAAACCCAAACTATATCACATTACCAAGGCACTTTTTATAAAATGACTATCATTACCACCAATACGTATCTAATCGAATTGTTTAAGTTTCTGAACTGAATTCAGCACAACGGTACCAAAAGCAGAATTTTTCGATATAATTTGGGTATAGTACCTTTCGAACAAACATAATCCTTAGACCGTGTGTGCCTGTAGATTCTATATCTAGAAACTATGCTAGAAACACTCCATGAAAAATAGAGGAAGCCATCAAAGACGATGACGAAATTACATAGTAGCCTATCTGTTTTATTGCTCGCATTAGATCCCCAGTGTTGGCAGTAATGGCACGCCATTTATTGCGAATAAAAAATTCGGGATCCATGACTGGTATGTTGTTCCAATTACGAACATTTTGGAAATGGTCACTTATTCGGGATAAGGGAAAAGATTGGATATATGGCTTCGGACCTCTCCTTTTTATCAATTGCGGACGTGATGATATCTAACCGCACGTGTGAAAGTGATACTTGTGTCAAGCTAACTCAATGGGACAAAAGCCACTTTTCGGTATGAAGCGTGAGATATCTGCAAGATTGTACTTCTGGGAGATATGAGACTATTTTTCAGTTTTGACAGGTAGTTATTGGACCTGTTTGAGATATAATAAACTTAGGGTATGTAATAAATAAAAGAATGCAATAAACGATTACAGGATTTTTATTTCAATTTAATCTACTATTTAATTATATTATTATATGGAAAAAATATTTTTTTTACAATATGACTGTAATTTACTTATTTGAAAAGTTCATGTTGCGTAAGAGGTTGTCTCTAGGAATTATAAAAATAATAATTTTTATAAGGTTCATCGTAGTTTAATGACTTGCACACGAATCTTAAATAAAAATATATCTTTATAGGTCTTAATAAAGGGTTTCCATGCAAAATCGGCCACTCCTATTGGTCTTCAACAAACGATAGGCGTCATGACATCTCGCATTCCGTTAGAAGATTGGCCTGAGGAAGACTACTGCCAACCCATTAACTACAAAAAGACACTGGAAGTGCAAATTAAAGACAGGCGAGAAGGTTCAATCCATTCAAAAAGTTTGCCTAACAATGAAGGATTTGACTATAAACAGTATCGCCAACAGTTTTATCGTTCACCAGATCAACATCATTCCTCAAGTCCGAGAAAAGATACAAAGATTTATAAGAAGGCTTCTATGGATGAAATGGAGGATTCGAATGCCTTAAATGGTTGCAGAAAAGAGGAAAGAATTCAAAGGAGTTTTTATGAAAATCGACCATCATCGAATGCAGCGAAGAATTTTGGTCGAAGAAAACTTGAAGTTATTAAGAAGATAAGTGAATGCAGCTGTCGTTTATGCAATTGTGGGGAATATGACATCGATATTTACCCAGAAGAATGCAATCGTGTTGCTGAGAAACATCACCAGTTTCAGAAGAATAGCGAGCAAGAACAAAACTCGGACAACTATAACACTAAAGCTCAATTACAACCGAATGCGTGTAGAAAAAGAATCACTGCATCTGAAAGAAATCTAGACATTGAAAAGAGAAACCATCAAAATTTCATTACGAAACAGAATCATGAATTTACGGGACATGAACATAATGAAGACCAGTTAAGCTTCTCAAGAAATCAAAAAAATCAGGCAACTTTTAAGGAAACGGAACATTTATCTAATTTTAACAAATTTCAACCAAATAGTACAACAAGAAATGACAAAAAGAACAAACTTCCTAAAGAGTCAGATGAATACAGCAAAACTGTTAACAAATCCCGAAAAAAGAAAACAGCTAAAAGAAATTCACAAAGCAAGTGCTATTGCGAACTCTGCATTAAACTTAATAAAGCACCCCTACATGATTCAGAACATTCGACAGTGACTTCGATCGAATCTAACCAACCCGAAGTAGGGTCTACAAGTTCCTCTGCAACTCCAAAGGTAAATTATTTTCATATTAATAATTTTTAAAACTATATTTTTATTTTAGTTTGCGAAACAGCGATATTTATATTATTTTTAAATAACAAGATAAAAGTATAACACTTCTAGTGAAACAATGTTTAAAGTAAGTTATGAAATAAGCGTGTATAATTTTATATAAACAATCCAAAAGTAACCAAATTAATCAGGATAGGGACGGGAAAACTAGTAAAACTATTTTTTTACATTATTAAAATGTCGTAATACTATATTTTAAGAAACTATATTATTTTTTTTATAGTTTTCTTCTATTATTATAAACCTACTATTATTCTAATATACAAGCGTAATCCTTTCAGGACACTTCTGAATCTTCAGACATTGACAGTTTCTCTCACTACAACAGTGAGGAACACCCTGTCTACAGAAGCCTGTTTCACAAATGCTACAAAATGCTTCATAAATGCCACACTGTTTTACAAAGGGTTGAAAGCAATATAAGGCTTAATTTTATGCTTCTCTGTATAACGTTGAGTGTAGTCGTATTTTTCATAGGAGTATACTTCGTAACTACCGAAAGTAAACCACTAGCATCAACTGACATCTACACTAGAATTATTCATTGTTTCTCTCCCGTAAGCGTAATAAGTCGAAAACGTTCTTATGATTCAGTGTTTGGTAGTGACTGATTTTTAAAATTTTCAAAGGAACCGGACATCAAATTATTTGGAAAAGCTTAAACCTTGAAATCAATACAAATATTCATATAAGTTTTATAATCCTAATTATAATAATTGTTTTGCTATGAGAATTACAAAGTTTTGTTTTTAATAGGTCCATACCTAAGCACAAGCATACACATTTCATATTGTATTTTTTTTCATATAAATTTGTAAGTTATAGTCATGCTTTCAATAAAAGATTGTGAATACTTTGTTTGTCATTTTATTGTTTGATTTTATGTTGATTTATTTGCAATTTTCAAAAGATGGATGGTAAATGCATAAAATCATAACTTTTTAAATGTGAACAATTTTATAATAAAAAATTAAACTTATTTTGAGTAAGTTATAACCTCTATTTAAAAAATACATATTGATAGACTAATATTACTAGTTTATTTAAAATATAAAAAAAGGAAATATCTCGCACAAAAAATAAACCAATCAAAAAAATTATATTTACTTAAGAGCCATGGAAAATTTATGCAAATATGTTAACTGGGATAGTTTTTCGAAGAAGTCACATTGACATTAAAGAGCTCAAATATTTATATACCTATGGAGTATTATAAATATTTTAACTGAAAGAGTTTTCCAAGAAATCTTACTGACAAGTATATGTTAAGCGGCTGAATATCAAATTATCTAGAGTTTATCAAGTAATGGATGTTCATAAGTGGTTATGAATACTCCTTTGATCACTCAAAAATGTTACAAAAAAGTAGTACTTATCGTTAAGAGATCTCGCATCTTATCAAACTGTGCGAGGAATAGTGAAGAATCTCCCGTTCAAATCATTATGTTATCCGTCATTTTACCCGCGCACGATACGTCAAATACTACACTTGTTATAAGACACCTAAAACGAGTCGCGTGTCTTAACTTTCAGAGAACACTTGACTTACTTTTAGACAGTTTGGTTGCTTTAAAAACAACACTGAAGAATGATTGAAGAAGGTGCCTTTGACAAAAAGAAGATTTTGTTGCGCGATTGGGTATTTCCAACTTCAATGGAAATTCGAAGCAAAAAAGCTGCTCAAACACTTAAATCAAAAAGTTGCTAAAACATCTGTTTTACGATTGAGACAAATTTGAAAATCACCAGAATTTTTGTGTAAAGTTTATTTTTTATGCAAGACGCATTTTCTTAAACGATTTACACATCTTAAGAAGTTGTGTTTGATGGTTCGTTTTCGGAAAAAGATCGTATACATTTTTGTAGAATGTAAGAAAGGTTAAAAAAAAACCTAGTTCACAGTGTAACATATTAAATTATATTTAAAAACAAAGAACAATTCCTATCTAGAATTCAGTATGGTTTAGGTTACGCTGAAACTGGTTTAGTAGAACTATAATCAATTAATTTGAATCCACCAAGTAATTATTTTCTAATATAATAAATGGTTTTTAGTTAAACTCGAAACATAGTGGGAGCAATCAGGGGATTAAAAAAAGTTAATGCTAAAGATATTAGAAATACATTTTCAACAAAATAAAAGTATTTTTTATAAAATGTTAGATTATTGAAAATCTGCTTAATATAAAGAGAAATCCAAATAGCAATTAATAATCTCAATAAACCAACTAAATTTAAATTCATACATTATAAACCAAAATATCTAACTACTTAAGTTATAATTAATTACTTGCAGTTAAAAAAGCTTCGCTGTAAATCATTAGTTCATTGCATGGATATTCAAATACCTTTACCAAGAAACATGCCTTTACGAAAAACTACATTGGAGATAAGAAAAATAACGTACTTATAAAAAAAATCCCAATATTTTATGTTATTAAACGTCATTTTCTTACAGTCTAATGACTTAAACATTGATGGATATTTCATCATGGGGTGGAAAAGATTTTTCTTTTTTCCTGCTTAGTCGAGTTATTCTTTGGAATTCCGATTCCGATGAACAAGTTTGCAAGACGCCATATTTGGTCCAATTATATGATTAAGAAATAAAAATGCGGTTGACCGCTGAATTGAATCGGTAAGGCAGTATGCTTTTCAAAGTTTACATGAAGAGATTCTATAATACGCTAGATATGAATACGGTCTTCTATACCATCATATTGCAAACTGTTTGTCTAGGAAAAACTAAGCTAAAAAATCAGCAGAGAGGACGTACTTAAAATATACAACTGAGGTGATTCAAAGTAATTTTTAAACTGATATCATTAGACACATTTATAGCACTAAAAAAATGGGAAAAGGGAAGATTTTAATTATTTTTCAAAAAAAAATTACCCTTGGTATAATACCGACTTCGTACCTAAATGGCATTTTCCTCCAATCCAAATTAATTTATATCCTCATAATCACCAAAATCCAAATCTGCATCTTTCCCATATCAAACGAATGTAATCAATATTTCTGATTTTAAATGGAGACAAAAATCTAAGAATAATCATCTGAAAAAACCCTAAAATACGCCAAGTGGACAGTATATTATTATCTGACGCTCAATTCTAGAAACGGTAAACATAGTTCTAACAAACGGTAGAGATAAGTTGCCATACGTAGCAACCCTTCTCCTCAGATTAATGATTTGGTGAGATTTATCTTCAGGACATTTTCTGAAGCTGCTTTAGAGTAGCAGTCCATTCTATTCATCTTGCTGTTAACTTTCTGATGCACAGTTTAATCTATTTAACAGTGATCAGAAAGTAAAAATGTCCAGTACCAAATGTCATTAGCATGAAGATTACTACTCCAAAAAAAATGTTAGCATTATTTAGAAGATAGCAATAACAAATTCTCATTACATTACTACATCCCAGTGTGCTCCGATTGTCCATTTAAATAAAATCCTATAATATCCTTATTTTGGATTGTATCTTAAATAAGGATATTATAGGATTTTATTTAAATAGACAATCGGAGCACACTGGGACGTAGTGATGTAGTGAGAATTTGTTATTGCTATCTTCTAAATAAAGCTAACATTTTTTTGGAGTAGTAATCTCCATGCTAATGACATTTGGTACTGAACATTAACAAGTTATTTTTTTTAGTTTGTTAATGGAAAACTTAACAAAATATTTATAAATAAGGTAGGTAAGGTGGGTAAATACATAGAATATAACTAGCAACATAAAATACAGTTAAAGAAACCTATTTTTGAATTTTAGAAAATTAAAAACTAAAGGATCCCGATATCAATCCATCTCTTCTCTACAATGAAATGTATCGTAATGTATTCGCATTTTTAATTTTAATAAATTATTTAAAAATAATAAATTATGGTACAAAGTTTATCATTTCTTCACATACATTTCTATTCATCTGAAGATTCTTTCTAAAAGTAATTATCAAGATACAGTATAAAAGTAAATAAGTAAACAACTTTCTAATTAAAAGAAAAAACCTCGAAATCTTGTCTCTGGAAATTCCAATAAATTTGACATAGTGACCAAATATGGAGATAAGACTGACTTCCCAAATTATTCCTAAAGGCCCCGAATCTCATTGTGGCCTGCATATTATGCGTATCGATTTTAGATCTGAAAAGAATAAGTGAGTGTTTTTCAATGTTGGAAAGAACGAGAATAATGGCGTAACATTACACTTTGCGATGCTTTCTTTACTTTCTTCGGTATCATTAAGGAACAAAATGAATATGTGATTTTTTTTTAGCATGCTTAATTCATTGGATATATCTAGGGAGTTTTAACAAAAGTAGAATATGGTTTTGTATATTCATCCTAGTCTTTTTGTTATTTTAAAGCTTTAATGTTTGTGAATTATAATATTAAATTTTAAAGAGTGGATTTGTAGATATTTTATTATTTCTTTTCTTCATGACTTTCTGACGTTGTAATCAATATTTTTTGTTTAAAAAATAAAGAGGCCAAAGACTGCTTCTAATTTAAGACCGAAAGTTTGACGTTTATAAGCTTGTATAAAATCTATCATTCATTGTTACTTGACATTGTTGTCATTGACTTTACTATTATGAGTGAATTTCACAGTAGTTCCGGTCTGGTGCGACCTTAACGCAACCCAAACTAAAAAACAGTGCGACAAAAGGGTCCAAGAGGTTAGCTACTTTTTTTTTAGCGGTTATAGCCAGATAGTTCTTATTAACTCCGGGGCTATACATTATCTTGAATGAGCTATAACTGCAGAAGGACAGTAGGATGAAAGGGTGCAAATGTGAGTCACCATAGTTTTGCTTAACGAGCATAAACACAGTCGTTACTACTCTGCCTAAATGTCGACTGCCTTCACTAAAGTCTGGAAAATTCCACCGACTTACAGGGAGTTGAATAGTACTAAATCAACTAAGTCGATGGATGGAAGCTTTAGCCAAACCTACTATACTCCTTCCGATCACAACGCAAGCTTCGAAAGCTTTTTCTTCCCCTACCCCGCCGTGTGGTTTACCTGAAAACGGCGTGAGTATCGCTGTTCTAAAACTACCTTGATTTTGGCTCCGTTGTGAGGTTAATTGCAATTGCTTTCAAATCCCAGCACGGTGGGGGGAAAAATTAAAACAGCGAGACTCACTTAACCACTTGAGAGGATAGGGGGGGGGGGGGAGAGAAAGTACTTTGGAAGCTTGCGGTGTAATCAGAAGGACTATAGTTGTGTTAACGTGTCAATATTGAGTTGACTCTATTGGACGAATGAGTAAGCAGGCCTTCCTCACCGGTCATGATGTTCTTGTTGATGATCTGCACGTGCTTGTCCCTGTCGGGCCGGGTGTGCTCGTGCCAGAACCCGACTACGTGCCCCAGCTCGTGGACCACGATGCCGAACTTGTCGCAGTTCTTGCCGATCGAGATGGCCTGGGGCCCGTTGCCACGCTTCCCCACGAACGAACAGCACCTGAGAAATCGCATACACAATCAAACTTAAGGGTCTTGTATGGTAACAGATCTCTATACAATTCCAATGGGGAAACTTTGAACCCTGTGTTTAAATAAAGTATACGACACGTACTCACAAAAACTTTAAAAAAAATACAGAAGAAAGTTATATTGCCATTAAAATAATTAAGAAGTATTATTTTAAAGATAATAATTGGTTATATAATGAAAACAAAATTTTAGTAATTATTCACAAATTACAGATGGCAGCACTAAGAGCATGTAAATATCAAAACAAAAAATGATGTGATGAATGTTTGAAAAATGTTTTGATTTTAACTAACTAATATCTTTAAAATTATACTTAATAATTATTTTTACGGCAAAATTACTTTCTTCTGTATTTTTTGGTAAGTTTTCGTGAGTACATGTCGTATACTTTATTTAAAAACAGGGTCAAAAGTTTCCCCATTGGAATTATATAGAGATCTGTTACCATACAAGACCCTTAATTTAGTAAAATAAAAAAATTAAAAACAATGGCATACAAAGTTTTTTTTCTAATTATATCGAAAAATTTAGAGTTTTTTTAAATCAATAATCAATAATCATGCCAATATAAATAAACCAAATCATGCCAAATCAATAAACAAAATCGTACGTTTACCCTCTGCGCAATAAGAAAATGGGCTGAAGCGTAAACTTGTTTTCACTGCACGTTATTTAATATTTAAATTTTTAACTGAAATTTTCGTAATTTTATTTTTTTTAAACTATATCTCTGTCGCTGATAATTATAAATTCACTACATACTTCAAATTTTAAAATTTAGTAAAAATTATTAAATTTATAAAAATTATGTGTGGATGGAAAACCTGACAATCAGTTGACAGGCTTATGCATCTGTATTCCTCAGAAGTTGCTTTTTATAATCCTCTGCATAAAATACCACTCATTCAAATCAATAATAGTATACAAAGTCACGCTTATACTTCTAATAAACGTACCCGCTTTATGAAATTTTAAAAAAAATATTGTTTAGTCACAGCAATAAAGTATAGATATTTTTTTTTGGATACATGCATCTATGTACTAGCTTGAGACTATTTATAAAATAAGGTCATTGTGACTTAAATAATAACAATGTTATCAAAAGGATTTAAATCGGCAGAAGAGACCAAATCGAATTATTTACATTACTTACTTAACTTTATGGATACTTATTCCGAAGGATTAAGTTTTAACATTCATATGCGATCACGTGTCTTAAATGTGGGAATGGGTTAGAAAAGTTACTTTTTCATTAAAAATATTAAGAATCTAATGTAATTTAATAAATGTAATCATTCGTTGATTCTATAAAATATATAAAAGTAAGAAACTATTGGAATTAAAACGCCATTGCTATGGGCTTTTCCAGTTTTACCTAGATAAATAATAATAACTAAATTTTTAGTGTCTTTTGAAAAATGAGTTTTCTGTAAAATTATTATATTGTCAGGGAATTATAAATGCAGTGACTTTTTTCAATTAATCAACTTTTAACGAAAGATTAATCCATTCAGGTTACTTTATTTTCATCACTGACGTAGTTAATCAAACTTTGGTGCAAGTTTATAAGTATTAACGTAATTGGCAAGAATGATAGTAAAAGTTTACTTTTTGTCGTTTTTTCGCAGCAACGATTAATTTACAGCCTTACCTAATACGCGCAGAAACATAAAAATTTAACTCTATGTCATATTCATTAATTTTTAATAGCCCATTTATTTAAGACTTATTAATTATATTTTGAAGAATTTATGGTTATAAACAGCAAAAAAATAAGGTATTCACTAAGAGAATCGAAACTTTCCTAAACTATCTGGAAAAATTATTTGGAAAAATATTGGATCACTCTGAATAAAAATTAATGGATTTTCTCAGAATCGAAAAAAATTCAGTTAATGGAAATTAATGGATTACAAATACACATGATGTCTTCGTATAAGGCTTTTAACTTTGAAGCTTAATATGTTAAATTAGCTTTTAATATCCAATTAAGAACAGCAATACTCAGGACATAAAAAAATTAAAAAGTTGAAATTAATTTAGATTATTTTTACGAGTTTTAGCAATGTCTTTGAAACTAAAATCGTAATTGGCATTCTTAATTTTGAGAAAAAGTTTAAAGTTATGTCAATTGAACAATTGAAGTATATAAATACATTTTTATGTGGTTTCCTGAGTAAAACAAAAGACCAACAGTCTAAAATTTTATGATTGATCTTTTATTATTTAGTAAGAAAAGTGTTGAAATGAAATTGAAGTGATCGTCAAACATTGATTAAATATTGTTTTCTGAATTAAGTTAATCGTTTCTTAAGTTTTAAATTTAGATACGTAATTGGCTGTGTTATACACTGAATATCTTGCCTCATCAAACAAGGGGGTTCAATGGACAAGGAGGTTATCTCCGACTATTTTACATCGTATAAAGTGCAAGAATTTCTCAACAGATTTTAAACTAACTCAGGCTTTTACTGGACACGGAAACTTTAAAAGTTATTTATTTCGATTTAATATTTTGTTAAATGGGCGTTGTGACTGTGGTGAGGGTGAAGAAGACGTAGAGCATGTTCTTCTGCACTGCAATTTGCACGCAGACGTAAGATCTCTATTTAGAAGAAGTTTGGAGGGCCTTTCAATACGATGGCCTCCAGTGTTCTCAGATCTGGTGCGAAGAAAAGAGACTTTCAACATTCTCTCTAATTTTATTAACAATTTAAATTTTTAATGTTGTGTCCTATTACTTACTTTTGTAAGCCTCGTGTAATACTTTGTGGAACACGAGGTGTTTTTAAATGTGTTTTAAATAAAAAAAAATTGGCTGTGTTAAAGCTCAACGTGGTGGCTATAAATATACAGCCAGAAAATATAAAACATACCTAATTAATTTTAAATTTTTAACAGAATCGCTATAACTGATAAATTAGGAGATTTGGGACTTGCGAAAAAAATACCTCACTACATTACATTGATCCAAGGATTGTATACACAATAGTGTCTTTTAGTTACATTTATACTAAATAAAAAAAAATCCTATTATAAAAATAAAACAGAAACACTGATGACATTTTCATCATTTTTTATTTAAATCTATCTGAAGTAAAAGAAGAAATGTTAAAGAACAATATCAACCATCCTAATTTATCCCATCAGCAATTCAGAAAAATTCCACAACGAATGTACTCAAGACATGTATTTCTATGTCTGCTTACTCAAAACAAGACTGTATCTGTATCATTATCTTCCAGACATACAAAAAAAACATTATCTAGACAAGTAAAGATGGTCAGATGCTCCTTTTTTCATCTATATATTTCTCCTCCAAGAAATATCTTGCTGATAAATCCCAACCGAAAGAAAGGACCGCAAGAGGGTGTCTACTTAAATCCGAGCATCCCGAAACAACTTCCTGAGCTACCTATACTTAGTCGGAGTAGCAGATTGGAGGTAGACTTTTTAGGGTGACTTTTTTTTCAAGTAAAATGTTGAAAAAAATTGCTATTGACTTGGAGTGTGTAATCGAGAAATATCTAAGGATTCTATGCAATAGGGGGCGTCTATAAAGTACGTGATGCGATTTTGAGGATTGACCCCTCTCCCCATTGGTGATATTTGGGTCGATACCACCCATCCCCTTCCCGTAATCTCACTTGACATTTTTCAAAATTCGTATATCTTTGAACGTTTGACACCCGGGAAACTTCAGAACGCATAATAATCGACGTAAAACCCAAACTTAGGCAGTCCAAACAGCAGCTGCATAGTCTGATGATGGTGGGAAAGTATTGAAAATCACATACGATGCACATTTCGCGCGCGTCTACTTTTCCTTTGTGAAATGTGACAATACTTTGAACACGAGTCCTTTGGTCTGAATTGAAAATAATAAAGAAAACAGAAATAAACGAAAGCCAACCGAATCTATATAGAAGAACGTATATTTTTTCCCCTCTCTAACACTTTTAAGTATGGTTCGGATATAATGTTATCATGAAAGATGTTGCCTAATTTAAGTCCATAAACAAATTTTACTGACATTTAACTCAATTTTTCAAAAACTAAAAGGGGAACTGGCGTTAAGGGCAAATGAGCCTGCTGGACTGCGGGTCTCCCCACCAATGTGCCTTAATGTTAATCCAGTAAAAAAGAAAAAATTCTAAGCCACATTTCTCTGCCTGCATTGAATATTTTTACAATCAGAGTTTTTTACGTGATAAATGTAGTTGACTTAAAGGCCCCGACAATCCCACTCTTTGAAATTGGTTCGAATATTTTGTTTTAATTTTCAATAAATAATTTTACACAAAATATTCGAAAAAATTTCAAAAAGTGTGATTTTAGCGAGACCTGTAAGTAATAAGTGTATCTACATTTATCATTAAAAAAACATCTGTAAACATATTCAATACAGCCGGAGAAATGTGGCTTAAAAATATTTTTTCCACATTGGATTAACACTGAGGCACTTGGGTTTGGAGACCCACGGTCGATCGGGCTCATTCACCCTTAAGTCCTCCTTGGAAAGTCCGATGGAACTCAGTATGTACTCCGGAGAGGCTGAATAGTCCCAGCATTTTTCAACCAGAGGATTTAATTTTCTGCCACGTTTATCGGAAAGACACTTAAGGTCACTTTTAAGTCTAGTATGTAGTGTGGCAGCCACAATCGCGTTTAATTCCCAGAAGAGTGCCAGGAGATGTTACAGTGTACGATTGGTGTGCTGGTGGAATACGCAAAATTAAATTTTATCAAGCGAAGACCCAGGGGCCGTTTCGTCTGAACTGCCCTCCTTGGGCCAAATTATCCGCAACTTCATTACTACTAATGTTTTGTTAATGTTCCAATGAAATCCATTTGAGACGGACGTCGTGAAATCTTTTTTTCAGTTTGAGAAGAATGATACACTTATTGTCTCATCGTTTGCAGAGGACCAGCCTAAGATGTTCACACGAAATAATAATGAATCTTAACAATCCTATTTCATAAATTTACTGATGATATTTGATTATTGATAACTTACCCGCACGGTCTCTCTGTGAAGACGATGTAGTTGGGATGTTCCTCTTTTTCCACAAATTGGACGCATGTGTAGTTTTCCCAGTGCCGCATTGCCTGCTTAAACAGGGCTCGGTGGTCGCCTGCAGTAAAATTATTTTTAAAAATCTATTAAAGCACTAAAATTTTAATAAATACTAGAAACTAGTAAATTACTAAACACTAATGGTTAACCTAAAGGACCGTGCACAGCAATTTTCTCGCCAAATATGGTAACCCCGCCTAATCTTTTTTACGGAACCCCTTGGATCCAAAATTTTGGCGCAATCGCCAAATATCGCATTTTGGGCGATATTATGCCAAATATGAAACCATCTCGGCAAGTGCCGGGTTTTGTTATCATTTCGACTTGGCGAGATTTTTGAAAAGCCCAATCCGGACACGGTCCTTTAGGTTAACAAAACTAACACACTGACAAAAAAACAATTCATTTTACACTAAATTTTTCCACATTTTCACAAATAATTTCAAATTTGATCAAATTTCCGTTACTTGACGATTTATTTGAGTTTTTGAAGAGACCGCTACATACGCATCTGCATTCATCAGAAACAATGGTGTCAATTCATGGAAATTTTCTTGCAGAAAAAACTAATAAAATAATAAATGCTAATAAAAAGATTTTTCAGATACCTTAGAAATATGATAAGAAAAACTTTCTTTAGAAATATTTTTTTTAAAAAAGTAAATGGAAATGCATTATATATTAACCTAATTTAATATAAACTCAAAGAATATTTTAATACAAAAATCGCAAATATTGAAAAATTTTAAAAGAAAAGTATTCCGGTATGTAAAGAACTAGTTAGTTACGATGTTCAACGTAATCAAACCTGTTAATTATTTTTCTAAGTCCTATCTTAACATTTAACAATGCAACCTAATTTTAATATTAAATTTTACTATTAATATTTAACTTTTTGAAAAAGCGAAATTGTTTTTGTATATATGAGAAATACGTTTGACCTTTCGCGTTAGTTTACAAGACTCGCTTCTGAAAGTTTTAATTTTATTTAACGACAAATATTATAGCAAGTTTTAGTGGCAACGATATACTCTAATTGTAAAAAGCAATATTAATACAGAGACATATAATAGAATGGACTGCGCATTGGCAAACCTAAGGCGATCCCCTCATGGGTCACGTGCTGGGGTAAGATTTACCCCAGCACGTGATCACGACCAGTTGGCGAGTTTTTTCACAACGACTTGAACATATGAGGCCGACAATCTAGTGGTATAAAAAAGAACTTGGGAAAGGAACAAAAATGAATTGCTTTTTCGGCGAATAAAGTTGCTATTTTTGGCAACTTATCGCAGTTGTTTGGACGACGAATTCTCTTTGTATAGTTATTTTGTCGTAGATCTGCTTGCCCAATATATGATTCTTCAGCATAAAAGAGCTCTTTTATAATAAATTCCCTCTATAAAAAGTATAGTTTATAAAAAAACACAATTACTTAAAGTATGCAGAACTAAATAAATTTACCTGTGAAGTGCGACAAATCCTTTTTTACGCCACTCTGTGCAATTAACAACTACACAAGAATTTGGCATCTTGTACGATTAAAAAAAAATACATGATTAAGAATAATCTAACATTGGACGAATTTAATCAAACAATTATGATTAAAGCTAGAAGAAAAAAAATAAGAAATATAGGGGAAAAATCGTCTGCAAAAACATTTTAAAAAAACGCCATGCAGCTGGATGTTATAAACCCACGTGACTTGGGAACATATGTGAGTCATGATTCAGGGTTTGCCAGCCTACTCGTATCTGGTTTTCAGGTCTGGCGACAATTGGCATAGTTCAAACGAAACAATAGCGATAAGTTGCCATATGTTACGACCTTTCTCCTCTTGGCGATTTTCATGATTGGTACGCTTTTAGAAGCTGCTTGACAGAGCAATGCGCAGTCCATTCTATTTTATGTCTATGTATTAATAAAAGTATCATAAACACCATAACCTTTTCCAAATTCACAATCGATATTCTATCTTCATCATAATAATATTATATTCATTATGACGCAAACTTAAATATACATTTTCTCGGTGAACGTGCATCTTACAAAATTCGATTTTGTTTTGAACATTAATTGGAAATTAAATCATGTCTTCTTCAATTAGTTTAATAGCGAGTGAAAGCACAGAACTTGCTTCTTCCGAAAGTTCTCTAAGTTCTTATTCTTTGGCAAAAACTTTCTCTGAGCATTTGCTTAAAGACTATTTTATAGATGGAACTTTGTATTTTATGCTGATAGCTGAAAGCCATCGATGTAGAATTATCGCGAAGCCATGGCGAGGAACCAGTAGTGTGAAAAATACTTTAGTCGTCCCGTTTTTGATCTGCAATCCGGACTTGAACAACGTTCATTATTTTTGGTTTAAGACTTCATATAATAAAGTTGTGTCACTCCTCCCCAAGAAAGGTGTCATAGAGAAGGGTGGTGAGGTGAGTTACTCTTTTCAAAACTTAACAGTCTCCGGTCAAAATGTAGTGTGATGTTTCTTCTTGGCGAAATTCGGGAAATATTGCCAACAGTCACCATTGCCAAAATGAAGCAAGCTGCTGGATTTGGCGAATTATCACCTACTAATTACGATTGCACCAAGGGGACCCCTACAGCTATGATATACTGGCCGGTCTGTTCATTTTCGACTGTTTGGGGAGCTTGAAAATTCAACGGTTGGTAATTAAATGTAACGGTGGATAATTGGTAATTAAATTTAGGCTTACTATAACTATCAAATTGTATTAATATGAATTGAAATGTTTACCATAATTGGGCATTTTAGTGGCTTGGAAACATAACAGAAATCGCCAAATCGCGACCAGCCATAATATCAAAGTTGTCCCCAAACTGCATTTCAATTCAGTTCCCTGCCTCAAAACCGTCTATTACCGTCTTCAAGTCAATTGGTAAACAAGTTTGTTCAATTATCTCAAAGATAGTCTTTTTTTTCTTATTCAAAGGCGATTGTTGGCGATTTTTGGACGAGTCATCATCACCAAAGTTAAATATTTGGAATATTTATAAAAAAACAAGTAGGTTTGTAAAAGAATCTGTCACTTAACCCGCTTTCACACAACAGTTGTATTTAACATTTGTAACAATTGTATTTATATTATATTACATTTCATTTTTGATGTTATAAACGTAGTGTGGAAGCTAAAACTGTGTAGCTGTGATTTATGTATGTGCCGATTCATTCATTGGCGTCGTTTGGCGATCGTAAAACATAGCTTAGAGTTGCAACTTCTAACAAAATGTATTGCAGTTGAACTGATATTTTTACCAAGTTTGTACAATTTTAAAGTTAGGCAACATAGCAGATTTTAATAGCCAAATAGAGAATATCCTCTGTACCGCAGCTTCACCAAACTTTCAATAGGTCCTTTCTTTAAACATAGAGTGCTTCATAAACGTTTCCATTTTACTGTCGCATAATGAAATAATTTGACGAAAAAAAATGTGAGAACAAATCTGTAAATGTAATAAATCAATGTATGCAATTACATGATTAAATGATCTCTTAGGCTGTAAGTACGAAGTTAGCAATAAAATTAAAGGGTAGAATATTATTCAAAATTTCCATTATCCCATTATTTCTATTTGTTAATACCATTACGCCTATATTACCAAATAATAAAAAAGCTAATTTTAAAATTTGTTTTTAGTGTAATTTAATTTGTTCTATATAAATTATTCAGGACAATGGTCATCATTTGTCTTATATTTTGTTTATTAGACAAACTTAAACTTTAAACAAATGTCCTTTCAATTGGGGACAATCGAATTCTAATAACAGTTACCAAAACTGTAATATATATTTTTTTACACAGATACCGATCTTTCAATTAGGGCGATCATAAACCAAAAAATAAAAAATAAAACAATTAACAAAATGACTTTATCCTAAAATCAAATAAAAGTTACCAAATTTAGATAATAATATATTTGCCTCTCTAGCTAAATATTTTCTCCCGATAAATTTCCCAAAACCACTTAACACCGGAACTAAATTCCATTGTCAAAACAATACGAAACTAAACCCTCCCTAAACCATCGGAATTTCGACGGAATGCTTTGAAGATGGGTCAATTAAAAGGGTACGCAATTGATTTCACAGAGAAAGCCGAGATACTCTCAGAGATTAGGGCCAGAAATAGCAATGTAAACGGTTTTGATTATTTTCTAGTTTCTCTTTACCGACTTTTAGATGGAGAGTTTGAAAGGGTTTTTTTGTTTGTATGTTATCTGCTGGTGGTGTTTGGGGGAGTGGGTAATTAGATTGGAATCTGATTGCATTAGGGAAATTCTGAGGTTAGAGTGAAAAGAAGTTGTTTGGTGAGAAAATATAGTGAAGCTGTTTGAAAGTTACAAGAACGTTTCTCAACGAGAGTTTAAAGAACGTTTCCATAAAATGTTTCTCAACGAGAGTTTAAAGTACAATGTATAATTTTAATCTGCATGGACGATGGTCGAGGCACAAAGACTACTTTCGAGGGACAGTGTCAAGGAGAAAGAAAAAAAAGGTGAAGATCCAGAAAAGTTGGATGGATGAAGTGGAGAAGGAGCTAAAGACCATGAAGATCAAAAATTGAAAAGCGAAGGCGAGAGGTAGACGACTTTGGAGTCTTATTGTTAAGGAGGCCATGTTGCAACACGGACTGTAGTGCCAGGGAGTTTGTTATAATTTTAGACTTTTTAGAAAAAGGTGTTAAAAATTACAATTTGCGCAAGATATAGGTACACTGTTAAAAATTAGGCACTTTGTTTCACCAAAAATATGGTTCCTAGTAACTGCAACGGCTGTGTGGTGAAACGTTAAACCATATTTTTAGTATTCTTTTGAACCATTTCTCAGATTTTTGTTTCCAAATCCAGAAAAAGGGTTCAACCAAACACCGAAAAAAAGGTGAAACCTTTCACCACACAGCCGTTGCAGCTACTAGGAACCAATATCATGGTGAAACCAAGCATAAAATTTTTAACAGTGTAGCAGCAAGGGAAACGATAATAGAATGTGATATATTCCCTAATAGAAAAGAAAATTGATAGTTTTTGATTTCCTGTGGTAAAAGATAGCAAAGAATATCAAAATTTATAAAAGTTGAACAGATGAAGCTCTTCATTAAAACTTTTGCATTGGTTTTTAAACAAGCTTCATCTTAAACCTATTCTAACCTCCATGAGAAAAGATTAATGGGGCTTGGATATATTGTTACTACTACTTTTACTGCTCGGCGCAACAGCTCATTAGTGGGCCAAGGCCTGCCGTGCCCATTTCATCTTACGTGACCTAGGGCTCAGGGGTGCTAGGCATATGTCCCGGTAAGGTGGTTAGCCTCACGTGGAACCCCCAGTGTTTAGTTCCCAAGCATGTTTGGTCCCCAGTTTATCGACCCACTTAAGGGATAAAAGGAGGGGTCAACCTCGCCCAATCCGGGATTCGATCACCTGACCCGTGGCGTGGCAATGCGAAACACTACCAGTAAGACACTGGGCCTCGGAAATATTGTTAAGTGATTTTAATGTTTGTCCATATGTGTTTTTTAAAAAAAAAACAGTTCAATTGAAGGACGTCTGTTTGAAAAGTAAATAGCCACTTTCACAGAAACACGTATACTATAGGAAAAGAATATATTTATGTATACAAAAAAGGGTTTATATGAAAATATTCAAATGCAGAACTATTCTATCCCTCAAACTGAATTACCATCGAATAGGAATAAATTTGTAATACATCTTTAAACATTGTTCATTTTGGAAATGCGCATGTATAAAGTAAAATGAGTATTTGGTACTTTTTCATTTCACGGGGGCCAAACAAAATCTATGGCGATAAACGGAATTTCTTGTCAACAAAAATCAGTATGTAAAGTTAAATTACCATAGTATACGCAGTCAAAATTACCATTTGGAAAAATTCCGTTTGGCTGTGGCTGTACATTTGTGGCGATTTTATAGCTTTGAGCCCGCGAAATCGAAAAGTACCGAGAATTTTTACTGTTGTTAATTATAAATGTTTGGTAAATATCATTTTGTTTTATTTTAGGCATTAATTTATGCAATCCTGTTCCCGAAGATGCCATTTTCAAAAACCATTGACATCGATGTGTATACTACGACATGCGCATCTAAATTGCATTACATACCATCATCGCAGAAGGAGTTACAGACATCACTTAGATTACATCTAACCATAGAAAACAATTCAATGCTTGAAAAGACACATTTATGTTTCCTTAAGAGTGAACTTGGTTGAGTGTTGGTCGTTGTAGTTTTTATCTAAAACATTTTCTGAAAATGTACATCATACTGTATTTTACTTTGTAGTTTTGTTTTATTTGTTACAATAAACATGAATTTCTTGTGTACTATGTAATTTTTGTATAAACAGCAATGCTGCAGTCCTAAATTATCTCCAAAATAAATAGACAATAAGATTTAGATGTTTCCTTTCAAACCATGCTAACCAGTAGCCATTGATCTTTTTCTACTCAACAGCACAATAGGTTCTTGAAATATTTGGTGTATTTGTTTGCTTTGGTAACAAGCTATAAGCCTAGTAGGAACATTCCAAATAATATATGAATTACAATTTAATCCAATTTATGTAAAAATGAAAATTAGGTAATCTGTCATTATCTTATGTAATAAAATGAATAAAAAAAATAGTTAAATTGACTTTAAATTAATTTTTCCACTCTACATGCAACAGTGGTATTAAATATTTTTTTTATATAATATATTGTTTGAATTTTCAGATTGGTCATCACTTTTTCGCCAAACACATCTACATTTTGCTATGTCAAAACTCGCCAAATATAGGGACCGGGCCTTATATTCCAACTGTACCTATATAAGCACTTACCACTGAAATTGGACTCGATGTCGTATGGAATAACTGCCCTGTCCCACAGTCTCTCTGGTCTAGCCGTGGCCGCTCGTTTAGGTCGGTTGGTGAGGATGGATTCTTTCCGCCGGTTCTTGCCAGCATGTCGGAAACGTTTTTTGGACCTGTGAAAATAGGAATTCAATAAAGGTTACTTGATGTTGATTTGAATGTGCTTAACGAAATATTAATTTTGTAGAGGCCCCGTAGATGAGTGGTTAACCCATTCAGGACGATCGGTAAGAAATGCTGCCACGCTAAAATGAGCTTTCTGCTTTAGTTTATCTAAATAAAACAATATACAAGACAAACAATACCCAATGTATGTATGACACATTAAGTTACAAGAAAAACGAATTAAAAATCCTAAATTTAACGTTTTTATTCTGAAATCAAGGTGTTAATGGTATTAACGCGAAGTCGTCTTTAATGGGTTAAGACACTCGACTTTGAGGATGTGACTTTTATCTAAGGACTTCCGAATGAGACTCATTAACAGTCATCCTATATAAAATAATTTGTGCTGGTAATAAAAAAAAAAGCCCACAACTTATGAAGGAGATCCCCAAGTGCACTTTTGCAATACGAGCTTGATAAATCTGTAGAGTCTTAAATCCATAGAACTCAGCGTCGAAGTCTCTCAACGATCTGCTAGATGCCATTTAAGGTTATAACGGGTCGAGTTAGACGCAAAAATAAATTAGAAGGCGTATAACTGCGTTAAAGTTCTGCTTTTAACATGAGATTTGACTTTTCTGCAATCAAGAGAAGTTCACATCCACTATTACAACTTTACTTTGGACTTTTGCTGCATAAAATTGCAGATGTGTACATGTTTGTATTTTCAGTTCTGATAACATTAGAATTTTTTACTTTTAATTTCTGTACTAATTTTTAATTAAAATAATAATATTTTAGGAAATTTTTTCTAAATGCTTGACATAAATATTGCTTTCGTTATACATTATTTTTCAAAGTCAAACACAGTCATTTGTTTGTTTTTAAATGTACAAAAAGTGTACCCACTTTCAGTATACAATTAGAAGTTCCTTATATACTAATAAATTTGATACAAACAAAAAATAATTTTTTAACTGATATTGTATATGAGATATAGTCATGTCGGTAAATCAATCGTATAGTTTTAGTTAACTGGAGATATCTTCCGTCTTTAGTATATTTGTGCACTATTCAAATGTGACTCACGAACATTTTAATTTCAGTCCGATCTCGATCAGATACAAATTTTTATTCCTATCAAAAACAATTAAATTCTAAAACGGTAAGTTTGGAAAATAACTTATCTAATTTTGGTATACAGATTGTTTGTTGACTCAAACCCAGTATGTCGTTACTTTGGTAATAGTCGATTTCGATTTCCTTTATTAAGAATAATAATGGGTATTATTCTTAATAAAGTAACTAAAAAAAGCAACATATATGTAAACTTTGATATTAAGACTATGTGTAGAAATGTATTTACATTTCTTACTAAAAAAAGTACCTTTTTAAAATTTATAAAGAAATATTAAATGTATTTATTTTACAAAAAAATTAAATTTTAAAGTACCCTAACACCATTAGTTTATTTGATATTTTAAAAATATATACATTAAAGTTCTTTGTATAACTAGCACTTGGAAAACTATACAAATCCTCTGACTCTCAAAACCAAATTTCCATTTTAAATATTCTGTCAACATTAGTGTATTTTTAATACGTTATTAAATCTTATTTAAACTAAGGTAAAACCAACTTACTTGTTCAATATTTTGTCAAGTCAATTTTTAATGAAGTTTCATGACAGCGTGTTACAGCTTATTGTAGCATAGGTAATTACTAAACAAATATTTGACTAGGAATATCTAGGGATTTTTAAAAAAAAATGCATATTAATTAAAACGTGAAAATATTTTTTTTTAGTTTTGGGATATTTGACTTGTGTACTATACATATTATTTTTTATGTTGGAACCAAGAAAACATCTTTTGGAAACTTTTTTTGCTGATGTGTATTTGAGTATAGAGTTTTATCTATAAATTCCTTGCAGTTTTAAATGTAATTTATACTTGAATGCTTATTCACATCTATCAAAAGATGCTTTAAATATAAAATTACTGTAAATTCCTAGTTTTTGCTACAATGTTTAAAAAACGTATGTCATTACTACTCGACCAGCTTTACTGCACTTTCCTATCAATAGCGTTGGCGTTTCAAAAAAAATAATCGGAAAAATATTAAAATTAATATTTTTATAATGCTGCCGTTGACCTTCTTATTAAGGCAGTAGATAACCTTTTTTTTTTTTTTTTTTTTATTTCTAATGGCAGTTATTGGACAGTTACAGTAATTCAAACAATGCGAACAGAACAAGAAAGAAATCACTGCAACAAAGTCCATCAACTTATCTTGTCTCTCGCCTCCCAGTAGCGCTCTGAGAGGGTACTCTTCCGTAGGGCAGAACATCGCAGGAGGTGGGCAGAGTCCATCTCCTCTCCAAGACTGCACAGAGGGCAGATGGGCGAATTAGCAACATTGATGCGAAACAGATGCTTTCTTAGGCAATCGTGCCCAGTGGCCAGGCGAAATTCAGCAACTGCTCTATGTCTTGGACCATTTCGTAGCTTTGGGATGGCATTTCTCCAGGATTTGGTGGAGGTACGATTGAGTAGGTCTTTCTGAGCTTGAGCTCTGATAGCTGTTTTGACGAGGCTTTTAGCTGTACAAAAAGGCAGAGGGTGGGAAAACTTTTGCCTTATTGAAGCGCCCTTTTTTGCAAGGAAATCTGCCATTTCATTTCCTGGAATCCCACAGTGGGCAGGAACCCATTGGAACACGATGACTTTTTCAAGAGATTCCAGTCTTTTCATGTGATTACGACAGTCCAGGATGTCCTGTGTTAAGGTATTGTTAGACACAATAGCCAATAGGGCAGCTTTGGAGTCACTTAATACCACGGCTCTTGTAAACTTATATTTCTAATGGCAGTTATTGGACAGTTACAGTAATTCAAACAATGCGAACAGAACAAGAAAGAAATCACTGCAACAAATAACATAGATAACCAGGTGTCCATATATCTGCTATATTAATGCACTGAAGAAAATCCTGTCAAAATTACAATTTAAAACTGACAGATGAGATGAGTTGCCTCTGTTTTTAATAAGGTAAATTCTAGTTAAAAATCATTTTTTCCCTTTAAAAATTCGTTTTTATTTAAATTGCGAAATGCTTTTGTGTCAGCTGTTCGAGGCCGTAATCTTTAAGTTACAAGTGAAGTCACACTAACTCGGTCGCCAAATCTGTTGAAAGATTGAGGCCAAAATAAGTCATCTTGTTGACGGTTAGCACAAACCAAGATAATGTCACTGAGAAGTAACTGATTTTAAACTGTAAACAAGTTTACTATACCGGTTTAAGGGGACGCGGTACCCAAAAAACTAAATCCAGTATTTTTATAGCTAGCATCCAAATTAAACTATTTTTACAAAGAATTAACATTCAATAAACATATACGTAAAAATAATAAATATTGAAACCTAAGTTTTTTCTTTAAATTAAAAAATTAAAAAAATTTAACATTTTTCAAAATGCTACTTCTCCTACAATTTAAAGAATTTTTTAATAAATTTTTTTGCAAAATGTTCCCACAACATCTCTTAATAAAAGTTGGTATGGATATTGAGTTAACAGTTAAACAAGAACAGTTATGTAGCTGTATGTACAAAAATCGCCCAAAAATAAGATTTTTTGTGAATTTTCTCATTTAAATAAAATAACTATTCACACTAGATCTTATCCCATACCAACTTTTGTTAATGGTATATGCCTCAATACAAAATACTAAGGCTAAAAGCCTTAGGGTTTTAACCATTCACAAGCCGAAAAAATTAAAAATTAAAAAAATGAACATAAAATTTCAAAAACCATTTTACCAAACCACTCTATCATTTTCAATAAACCTCTACCATTATAAAGGATTCCTTCTTTTTTTCAATATCCTTAGCTCACAGCATTAGAGCGTGTTTAATTATTTTCTCGGCAGCCCTAAATTTTGGGTACCGAGTCCCCTTAATTTCGTAAAGTAACGGTTTTAAACCATCAAAACTATGGAAAATTTCCTAAAACTACGTAAAAGTAACGGGTTTAGGGGAAAACCATAACACTGACCAAACACTGTCACCCAAATGGAATAACTCAGCAAATTTGATTTGGGACTTGCTTCTGGTATCTACCAAAGCCATACACGCACCCTAATGACCTACCATTAGTGTCGGCCGCAATCTATGAAAAAAAGACAGTAATTTGTTTCACCAACTGGAGTTTTTCTTGTATCGCACGGGCAAATTGACTTTCTGTTTCGATGAACCGGTCAGATAGAAGTTGGAGATAGCAAGGATTTTAGCCGTGCCGTTATTCTATTAGTTGGTAAGAAGAAAAAAACACGGATTTTTCTTTTTTTGTTGTTGTGACGCATGGAGCAAATTATCATTGAATTGTGTGATAAATAACGTGATGGTAAATTGATTATAGTTATTAATAGTAAATGTTTATTAAATGTTAAAAATGGTAAAAAATGTTTTTAAAAAATGTAAAAAAAAGAGTATTAGATGCTATAAAATAGGTACTAATTGAAGACGACAATAAATTTTATCAACTACTGTAGTTTCACTTGTCCCAAATCACTTTTTGTCGACTGTCTCGCTATAAAAAAAAGTTTACCATCGATTGAAAAGAAGTTAGACAGAATAATACAAATTGTTTGTACAGTTATTTGAAATAAACGATTCCCTTTCAGTTGCATTTGATTATTTTTTTATTTAAAAAAAATCATTAAGATATTTTGTTAAATCTGTAAAACCCATAATAATCTTTTCAAACATTTGTTTAACATTGAATTTTTTACAAAAATGCATTATTTACGAACACCTCTGTTGAGGGCTGAAGAGGTAATTAAATTTGATAATTTTTATACAGGTGTTTTGAACTGACGTTTTGAGGGCTAGAAAAAGAAGATTTTAAATTTTATTTTTCATTCCACTTAATTTTTTATAGGTACTGCCAGAATTACATAACTAATAATTAAAAACTGCTTGAATTGAAACACAACATATTAGCTCCTGAGATTTTCTGTAAATGTTCTATACTAACCATATACGAATATAATAATATACCTATAATATGTCCTACTTATAATTAAACCGTATCCTAGCCAAATAAATCCAGTCCAAAATACAAAAAGCTTTTGAAGAAAAATTTCAAAATAAATAAAACATTTTATTCCCAAAGCAACACAATATACATTGCTTAAACAAATATAGCACATTTTTACTTGATATTCATAAAATCTTAAAAGTCAAATTTTGACAACAAAATTCTGTTTGCCACCGCAGACCGTTTTTATAAAAATTCCTTCGTAATTGTTCGCTCGATGGAAGATGCTATAGCTTTTAGCTATCCCGGAATCCTGTTTTTTATTTTGTTGGAGAAGAAAATTCAATATCTGTCATAGTTGAATTGTAAAATATTACCGCAAAATAACGGCAAGATATGACGAAACTTTTTGAATTGAATACGGAAAATTCCAGCTAAAATATGGCTTTGTCCTGTAAAATATTGTGGTTTTTTTTAAATTGTGAAAAGGTTTTGCATCAGGCACAACTTGAAAATGCAACCTTAAATTAAGAAGTGAAGTGTTATACCATATCAAAAAACTAATATCTTGACGGATTACAGCCAAAAGAAGCAATCTTACTTCAGGTTAACATGTCTCAGAAAAGACGTCATTGAGCTTTGAAGAAAACGGTTGTAGACTGCAAACGAGTTTAAAAAATGGTTCTAGTTAATAAAATAAGAAAAACCAGTTCAAACCGTCTAAAGTACATACTCCATCAGAAGGCTTACAAAATGTCTTCTGAATCTTTTTACCCTGAATAGCCAATATTTAAAGGAGGTATAATGGTAATACCTTTATGAAACAAACAAAAACCAGAAATTCAAACCTTCTCACGAACCTTAGTTTGTGCTTAGAAGTGTGTCTCTTCTTAGAAAGCGTGTCGTTGCTCTCAAGATGCGGGATGCCGCTGCTGCTTCTGACGATCTCTGCTGCATCTCTCTCCTTTTGCTCTTCCTCCTCTTCTAACTCTTTCTCGTATTCCTCGTTTTCCAGACGGCTCAAAGCAATGTCTCCCACGAAACCGTCTGAAATGAAAAGTTGAGAGTTTTAGTAACAAGTGAAAAGTAAAGAGTTGTTTGTTTTCATGCTTATTATTGGAAAGACTTTCGGGGAAGTTTATTCAGGATATTTAGTATATTTTTTTATTGTTAGCCTATATCCCTTTTTTAATTCGATATTATGTATTATGCAAAAAATGGGATTTAAAAAGAAATTAAGACGAGTAGTTGACTTATTGTCTTTGGCCCTTAAGAGGTGTGAGGAGTTGGCCATTTCATTATGGAGTCCCTGAATTGGCATTGAATTGGTATAACGCCACATGGAATTTTCATTTTACAAGGCCAGAGAAGCTCGCCCAAACACGTGAATGGACGGGTTTGACATCACTGTTCCAAGTGCCGAAGACGAAGAAACCTGTTTGGAACCCCAAGGAACCCTAAAAATATAGTCAACCGTGAACGAGTGGTTCCGAACACGTTCGATCTTTATCTTCGGAACAACGACACTCAGTGACGTCCCATTTTCTGTCCACGCACGTGTTTGGGAGAGCTTCTCTGGCCTCATAAGTAGAGCAGGACGTGGTCTAACATTATCTCCTATGCAGCCCTCGTAATTTAGAACCCTTGTCAAATGATGATGTCGACACCTGATTATTAATTTTTCTAAAAGTATGACATCAGAAACCTAGTTTGGAATTTTTTTTTGCCTTTCCGTCTATCCGTACTATAAAAATTCCTTAAAATATTAAAGTTACAAAAACTGTTCTGCTTTTGTTCTTTCAGAACTTCTTGTTGGTTTTAGGAATGCTATCCCTAGTATTTGTCTAGCGTCTAACACATATTTAACGTAGTTAATGTATGCACAATAATTTAAAACCACGGCCAAGAATTAAATGAACCCTTCAAAGTAACTGTGTGGCGACAACGCTTACAAGTGCACGGTAGACAGAACATAGAGCTAAGGCAGATTTAAGGTACACGTGCCTCTTTAAATAGAAGTTATTTAAATTGTTAAGTCTAAAAAAGGTCATCTTTATAATAGAGATTTCTTCCACTGAGTTTTATTTTGACATTTTTTTTAACAAAGAAAAAGACGTGCATAGAAAAATGTCTTAACTTTGAAAATTCTTGTTTCCCAAATTCCATCGATTTATTTTATCCTTAATTCCATTAATTCCTATCATAAAAAAATACCATGGTTCCTATCACCCCAAATTATCCTCATTCGTGTTTTCCCAAAACTACAACTAATTCTACTTTGCTCCTACATTACTCTCAACACACCTCGTACCCACAGACAAGTATTCTTTATCAAATTTTCCCGCCATTTTAAACACACACTCCACCAATCTGCCAACAAATGTGTGAATAAATTCTATTAATAGAAGAAGGGGTCGGAGACAGAACCCGACAGTGTTACTTTATGGTTATTCTCTCAACCAAAGTCGAATTGTCGTTCGGTAATTAGGCAAGACAGAAATAAAGTTTCAAATGGGCAAAGATGAAAGTTTAAAGTTATTATTTAAGACCATAAGGTTTGTATTCTTGCTATTTAAGAAAAAAAAGTGTTGCTCATTGGGTGTTTTACATTATTTACTTTGTAGTTTGATGATAAAATCTTAAAATGAGTGGAACACAATAAAATAAGTTTTCCAAATGCTGCATGCGACCATTTAAACCTTTTATTAAAAAGAATGACAGTAAAAAATATTCATAAAGATTTGTACGTTACTTATGTCTAGAATATCCCTTTTGAACTGAAACATGTCTATTACGTAATTTAAGTCTTTAAATTGGATTAACACAGAGGTACTTTGGTTTGGAGACCAGCGGTCGATAGGGCTCATTCGCCCTTAAGACGAAGGTAAATGTATCCAATGAATAAAAACGCGTTCTTTCATTCGTAAATAATGTCTTGTTTTAGTGAATTGCAATACAAAATTGTTAATGACTTAATTAAAAATCTAAGAGCCATCTCTTTTTTATAATTAAAAATTAGAGACTTCCTTTGAAAATAAATTTAATCTAAACCATAAATACAAAATTTTACCCGTTTACGAAAGACCAATTTCGTTGTCCCGCAGGTTTACTCACACAATTTGGCAAGTCAGGCGATTAAGTAAAGAATACCCCCAAACAGAGCTAATTATTAAAATAATAGGTTTCAACGAAACTATAAGAAAAACAAGTAATTTACCCAAAAGCGCAAGTCAAAATAACACATTTACACTTTATTAATATCCTTTAGAGGGATGTAGAAAAAATATAATTATAAGAACAAAAAACTAATAAAAAGTAAAAGGGTATAAAGATTAGCAAGTGTTTTGGGAACCTTAATGAGTGTTGTTCCTAATCTATATTTGGAAGGTTCTTTTTCCTGCATTATTATTAAAATGACTTGTAATTTTCGGGGAAGTTTATATTGATTCTTTTGGGATTTCAGAGAGTTGATGATTATGCTATTTTCTAGCTGTTTTTATAGCGCCTTTATGATATTTTGATGATTTCGATCAACTTCCTAGTGATTTAAAAAAAAACTCATTATTTATGGAGGTTATTAGAAGTGTAAATGGACTCGCTAGTACAATTGATGTCTGATTATATTCTTCATTAACGTATTATTCGTTTATTAATGACCATTTTACATTAATTTCATTCAATGGTACCATGTAAAAAAATTTAAACGTTTTTGAATATTTTCTAGCTTTTTTTATAGCGTCTTTATGATATTTTGATGATTTCGATCAATTTCCTAGTGATTTAAAAAAAAAACTCATTATTTATGGAGGTTATTAGAAGTGTAAATGGACTCGCTAGTACAATTGATGTCTGATTATATACTTCATTAACGTATTATTCGTTTATTAATGACCATTTTACATTAATTTCGTTAAATGGTACCATGTAAAAAATTGAAACGTGTTTGAATATATGTGGCAGCTACGGTGCACGTAATTTTCTGAAACTTTTCCAAATATTTTAGAAAACACACTTTCTCTAATATTCAGAAACATTTGTAAACATTTTCTAAAAAATCTACTATTTTCTGTACATATACAATATATAAGATGATGGAAGTAGGTGGGATTCGAAATACCGCACTCCGGAGAAGGTTTTATCTCGATATATAGATATATTATAATATATTTTTTTAGGAAAAATGCTAATTTTAACATAAGATATTATAACATTTGTAAGACAAATGTTTATTTTTTTTAATTCGAGAAAATAATTCTTTCAATGTCAACTCGATATCGAAATGTCAGAATGATATTGTATTGGAATCATATGATAACCAAGTTTCTCAACATGCATAAAAAGATGTTAGTATTTATTGGTAGTAAAAAAATCAAAAAGTATATATTATATATAAAACATTGCGCCTAGTAAGAGAAACTAGAAATTTTGTAAACAATTTGCGAAAACGGAAAATAAATTACAAGTTTCTTTTCATCTGTATCGGTCATTTTGAGAGTGAAACGGAAGCAACCAATGAAACCGCAGTACGTAGAAAAAAGGAAAACAAGAGCGTTACATCATCTGAAACATTTCCATTAACTACACTAAAGTATAGACAAAAACGGTAAAATAATGTATATAGTAAAGCAAAGTGCCAGACTGGAAGTTGTGCATTTTCTATTTGGTTTAAAGTATTTTCCTCGCAGTTTTCATCGAATCATCATCAATCATCGAATCGAAATCACGAATTTATTTTGTTTGAAAAAAAATAAAGGTGAACATTTTCTCCATGTAATAGAATTTTATATATAGAATAGAAATATTAAAAAGATTATCAAGGGACTTCAGATAGTAATCAGTATCCCAATCGATCATCATCTGAAGGAATTCGGGTGACCAGCGTGAAGACAAATACGAAAATGTTCTTAAAGTTCCTTAAGGGGATACGGTACCCAAAAATTGTTCAAAATATCGATTTTTCAGTTTTTACTTCTTATTATTCACAATATTTTTCTAAACATTTACTGAAAGTTTCATAATTATATATTTTGTACAAAAAAAATATTCAATATTTTCCGGAGTCATTCCTATAAGTTTGAATACGTATTTCGTCTGCTTTCAACCTTTTTCTCTGTTTCGCGTTTTTCAATTCTTGTGTTTAATAAATCCCTAAGGCTTTTTTGCTAATTAAGTTAGAATTTTGAAATTCTTAACCTGTGTTCTTATATATATGGTGCACAAAATTGTGCATGGAATAAGGTCTACTATATGCATAGTTGTTTTTTTAAAAAAATGTTGAATTCAATAATTTATAACTTGTGTGTGATTTTCTGAGATTTTCAATACAAATGCATGTCCTTTTTAACTGTAGCTCACATTTTAAAATCCATGCACAGTTCTTGAACAAATAGTTTTAAAAACAAACTGTAAAAGTTTAGTGGAGTTATTCTCAAAATTGAAACAGGAGTAGCGTTTTAAAAAAATTAACAATTTTGACTATATTTTTAAAAAAATTAAAAACTACTTGTAAATATTTGTTTTTATTGCTAGAAAATGTTTATTTAGAGCAAACTTTATATAAAAACACCATAATTTAGAAGTTTATGTTATTATTTCTAGAAATAATGCTTTTGGTACCGTATCCCTTTAAAATATAATAATATGAATGTTCGCTGGAAATCACTGCTATAACGATTGCAGGGTCATTAATATTCCCTTTATCTGGTTAAGTTCAACAATAAATGATTTTAAAGCATCCGTGAAAACCCTAATAGCAATTTTAACCCAATTAGAAAATATAAAAAGTTATTCAAATTTTAACTTCAAATTTAAAATAATTTTTACAAAATTAAATTATTTAAATTCACTATGTAGAAAGATAATGGCATAGAGTGTGTACAAAGAAAGCTTCATATTTAATAAAGTTCCTTTTTAAACTTAACTGTTTTTTAATGTATTTAAACGACTTGCAGAATATACACAAAATGATCTTTAAACATTACCAATAATTATTTAATCCGTCTTTTAAAGAATAACGTCGTTTAAGACTTCACTTAATACTTTTGTTACTTGATGCCTAGATTTTATAATCTTACATGGATCTGTTAATGGACAATGATAGCTGATGGTGTTAATTGCATCGATAAATATTATAAATATTTATTAAAGTCGTTGTCAGATGTGAAGAACATTGTTTAAGATAGCATCAAATACTTTGTTTAATTTTTGTCAACATTTGGAATCTTATACGGTTCCGTCAACAGACAATCATAATTGATGATGTTAACTTACATTGATAAATATTATAAATATTTATTATAGTCAATGTCGAATATGAAGAAAGTCGTTTAAGATGTCCCTAAATTCTTTGTCACTTAGTGTTCAGATTATATTATCTTAAATGCATTTGCTAATTGACAATGATAGTTCCTGCTTAATAGTTCGATAGAAAAACAACTTGTCAGTTGTCAATTATTATCTTGTTATCGTGTTTTCAACTTATTACAATCACATTTACACAGTTTATATTTAATTAGAAGTTATTCTAAGCGTCTGTTGAATGAAAAATTTAAATGTCAAGTAAAATGTACGACATTAATAATTAATGTACATTATTATGTTTTATTTTTAATTATAATTTAAAAGTTACAGTCTAAAACTATTATTGAATTATCTTTTTGTAAGCGATAAGAAAATTAATTAAGTAAAGTTGTCATAAATTTAAAATGTTTGTGGCATGAATAGATCATTTTTGTGTGTAAAATGGAAAGCTACAGTAACATACATATTATTATAATGGCAATTATTTTCATGAGAAGATAAATATTTTGCTTGTGAGACACAAGAATTAGTAATATGTTTATAATTGTTTACATGAATTAACCAGTTTGTGTCATTATATAGCAATGGTCATTAAACTTTATAAGGTTGGATAATTTTTTAATAAATATAATTCTAACAGATGACATACTATAAACATTATTTACATTCCTCATATATCTTCATATTACGAATTATATACACTATCATACACCCAAATATACACGGTCGAAATTTTAATCCAGACATTTAATTAGCTCACAAAATATTTTGCTTCCAGTAGGTTGAATTTTTTTAAAATAACGTTTTGAAAAATTGCGTCTTATTGTGGCGTCTTAATATTCTTTAGTTTAATATACCTATGTAAAATAATAATATACATACTAATCATAAGTTGTATCCATAGTTCATGGTTCTTTGAGTAAGAAACCAAAGTAAGGATAGAAAAAAATAAAGCTTAGTATTTTTCAACCTTCAAAATTTAATAGATTTTTATTGAAAGGGCATTAGTAAGCAGTGAAACAATAAGAAGTTGTGACTTACGCCCTTTCAATAAAAACTTATTCAATGTGTCCGCATTATTTTTAGAAATTTATTACAAGTGGAATGCATGCAAATTTCTTTTGATTATAATCAGTTTATGTTCTAATTGTAATCGGATGTAAATTTAAATACACAATTTGTTAACTTATAAAAAATAACATAACAAATACGGATGAAAGTAACTATGTTGGAGATTACAACTATATCATTTATAAATTCATATTAATACAATAATGGAAAAAGAATATTAAGTTCAATTAACAAAAATAGGCTTTACTTATGAATACATTAAATCACAATGAGTTTATTTAAAAAAAAAACTTTCTTTAATAATATCGTTATTAACCACTTTTGATTCATTCGCAACTTACTTAAAGACCTCCACCAAAGTATTTTGGTTATTTAATATAATCGTTCCGCGAACTGCCCAATTCCTCCAACCTCGACAACTCTTAAAAGAGCAATTTGAGGCTTTTAAGAAATACTTAACGGTGATTTCCCTGCATTTTTCAGAGGTCACTGGAAAGTTACTTTCTTTTCTTACCACGGTGAACCACAGAAAAAGTGTTTGAACTGGTTTGACAACCTTGCACTGCAAAAATGTATATCAATGAAAGGATTTTTATAGATGTTGTTAAATGAGCATGTGTGAATCACATCAGTGAACAGATTTTCTAATTTATTGTTTTCTCATCCAAAAAAAAGTTTATTTACTACTATTTCCCATAAAACTAGAGGTAGCTAGGATTCTACTGGTTTTATGCAGTAATAATACAGAAAAACTGTACAGTGTATAACTGTATATATATACGGGATCTAAGTAAAATAAGTTTGCAAATTTAAATTATGCTCTAACATATTTTTTGACAGATAGCGACATCCTGTCTTCAGTTTAAAGGCTCATGATTCAAAATAAACACTGTACAAATATTCATAAAGTACAAAAATATTTCCATTATATCTTTTTACCAAGTTAACGTAATAGATATTATATTTTATACCATAAATTATGTTAAAAACGGATTTGGTGTAGTCGTATTTCGGCTTCAAATATTTGTTTACAAACAGTTCAACGTCACTTGACTGTGGTTCTAAAATAAGACGCGCGTCGCCAATAGCCCTTGTGTAGCTCTAGTGCGACGATAATTCAAACTAAAACTAAAACTAAAAAACAAACAGTTCAAAGATCTTCGTACCGCAGACCGTCATGACTACTCTGTTTGCATTTCGAAGACCACTGTGTCAATGCATAAAAAGAAAAGAAAATATATCTCTAGTATTCCCCTACTATGAAATCAATACTCTAAATGAAATTAAAGTTTGTCTTACAGACGTTGCTCAGTATAGACACGGTAAAATCCACCCACTACATTAATTAACCAACCGATGTCTTATTTTCATTCCTGTGGAACTGTTGCCACTCAAGGCATTAAACACGCCTATTTTATTTTGATAAACTATTTATAGTTTATTTAACCATTGAATTTCACCATAGTCATTAATTTAAACCATTAAATGTACACTCAATCCTCAAGCCGAAAGTAGCCGCATAGTTTATATATAAAACTACTTTTAATAATATCAGAATGAATGAAAATCATATATAATTCAGCAAAATATCCATTGCTATTTTTTCAAACTATAACAGGGAGCTGAAGTGAAAACTCTTGTGAAACAAGTGAAGCACTCTAACGTCGGAAGCTGTTTGAAGAGTCGTGGAAGGTTTTCTTTTTGAATACTTTACCCTAGAACGATTTAGAACTAAATACCTACTTCACTCTAAAAGAGGTTAAAACAAAAAAAAATGTATTGGGTAATCCCAGTGTTAGGTTTTTCCTTCCATTTTTAGAAATTTTAGAATGCTTGTTCGTAATATTATATATTTTTATGCAGAAATAATACGCATAATATGACCATGAAATTTTTTTGAATCCCTAACTGTTTTGTTTTTTATTATAAACTGTTTGAACAAAACCTGTAAGTGTTGTTTTGAATGTATTGCCTTTATTGTCAAAAATCCGGTAAGAGTCCAAAATAACTTTAAATTAATTAAATTAGAAAGAAAATATTTTCGCACATATTTGAACCACAATATATACATCATATTATAAAACATAAATCATCTGCAAAATCAACGGAAAACATGTTTTAATTTTTTTCATTAAAAATGAGAATACAAAAATTACGTTCTAAAAATGTCTTTACAACGATATTAAGAATTCATCGTTTTGTCACAATAATCATTCTTAATCCGAAAGATCCTGTGATTAAATATTAAGTTTAGTCATTTCAAGTCTAAATATAAAGTCCTTCTAGACTCAGGCATTAAAAATGTATACAGTAAATACTTCACTCAACATTAAGGAATATTTAATTGGATGAACTTTCTTTTAAATGTTTATTTAATTTCTATAATTAATCCCAAAGCTCACAATACAGAGACTTGGTAAATGTGCATAATATTCAAAATAAAACATTTTAACTTTTCCATAAAATCATTAATGCCATAAAATTGTAGCAAATAACAATCCTCTCATTAAATATCTAGGTTAGACATAATATTATTAGTCAGAACCTTGTGAAAAATTCTTCGTTGTGTGTCGAAAAATATCTCTTTCGATTCCGGGGGTTTAGGAGAATATTACGCCAAGAATTCTTTACCAAGATCGCTTTATCTATCGAGGTATTTTATGTTATTTTAATATAGTAATTTTTATATTGCAAACTACTGAGCCAGAGGTACGACGTGTTATTAGTCGAATATATACAATGACGTAACCGGAATCAAATTAAAAAAAAATATATGTAAGGGGGTTACAAAGGGATAGGGAAAAAAAGGGATAGGGATTCAAAAAGTTTCCCAACATATCAACTTTTTCTGAAATTTCCTGTTAAAAAAATAATAGTGTTTTATATATTTGTGACAATAAACAATTGCTTACAATTAACTAAGATAGTAGAATAGTAGCTTATTTTTTAATTTAACTATTCAAAGTTACAAGAGCTTAAATGATGTTGGCTGCAAATCGGAAGCTTGGCGGTGAACACCCAACAGATGTAGATTCCAACCAAATCAGCCAAATAAAATTTTCCAATGCTTCAGTTCATCCTTTGCTCTTCTTAAATAAAGATGGGAAGAGTTACTCTTGTTTTATAAATTGATAATTCGATGTAACAAGAGTTTGAAGGCTTTTGGCCACGAATCGTGAGCTTGGCGGTGAACCCCCGGCAACTATATATTCCCTCCAAATCAACCAAATAAAAAATTCCCAATGCTTCAGTTGATCCTTTGTGTTGCTTCAATAAGCCGGAATAAAAGAGTAAGAAGGCACCTTTTCTACAAATAAGGTTTTTATGGATGAAGTCCAACATCATTACGTCTGGTTGTGTCAGAGAAAAAACAAACAAGTACAATTCTGACCTAAGCGAATTTAGTACTGAAACATTTGAATATAAAACTTTCTAATAAAATAAAGGATTAAATTAACATAAATTTTTTTCTAAGAAATAATTGCACTTTGGTTACTTTAGCTTCGAAACGTAATTTAGTCTTCGATGGATTGGCAATAATTTCAATGTCCTTATTACGCAACATTTTTCGTGAGATTTTATTTTTAACTTGTGTAATATGTACATAAAGAAAAAATAATACTTTCAGTAAAACGATATTTCTATCAATATTATGTGAATAAGAAAAGTGTGTAAACCAATTTTTTAAACTAAGAATTTGTGGTTACTGGTTAATGCCAATTTATCAAAATTACCACTCATATATTTGAGCAATAATCACGTTCTATCCTTCGAATATATTAACTAAAACATAGCATATAGTAAAGAAATTAAACTATTCTAAAGATTTAATTTTGTTGGAAAAATATGGTTTACGGCATCTGTTTCATGGAAAAATGTATTGAATCAATAAAATGCAATTAAATAAAAAAGGATTTTTTTTTTATTATTTAGTATTTTTAAACTCCATAAACATAAAGCTCGTAAATTAACCACAAAAGATTCCCCCAAAGTTTTACACATGAATGTAACGCTTTAAAATACCGTTTTTAGTTAGACAAAATTCTAACACACTCTTTTTAAATATTGAATTTTATAGTTGGTTAATACTTTTCTGTAATACGCATCAGGTGTATGGCATTATTTTTAATAACAGTTTTTAAATTTTCACATTTTGTCATGATTTTTCTTACTTCGAAATGGAAAATTTGATTATGTTATTTCCTTTGATAATTTTATATTTGGATGCATCAATTTGCAGTTATTGCTTTTAAAGCAAAATTGGACGGGCAATTTGTCTTATTCTTTTCTGGGAGGTTCAATGGTGTGTGTGTTACAATAAGTGGTTCCACTATCTTGAATAACCAGTAATACGTGTGGCATGTGAAAAAGTTGAAATGGATATTTATTCATTCCTTTATTTATTCTTATTATTTTTATCCTCACTTTTAAACTGTGCTAGGTAACGTCACTCCATAAACTAGTAGAAGCTTAGTTGCCTTCAGTTTTGTGGAGTACCGTTACAACTAATATATAGAAAAGCGTAACACGAGAGAGGGAATTAAATGGATTTTAGAAAAATTTTTACTTCGCAAACTCCTTTATGGTGTAACTTTGCACCAAAGTTCTACAGTGACTCAGCCTCATCATCATTTCCTCAGCCGACATCTACAATTGCATTTTTCGTCGAAACTGAAATAGCCCTCTGAGGAATAAGCAAATCGGATGAAGTGTAAACTTGTCTTCACAGGACGGGATTTAAATTACAATTTATAGCTGATAATTTAAATTATTATATTTTGTAAAAATTGCATTTTTGTAGTAGTTGTTATAAATGGCTTCGCCAAGCTTTAAATGTTTAAATTTAATAAAATTTATAATTTTTATAAAAATACGTATATTGGTTTAAAACCTGGCACACAGGCGACAGGTTTATAAATCTATCTTCCTCATAGGGCTAGACAGTATTGATCCTCCTAACATTACAATTTATTTCTTCCATAGTCCTCCATTATGATTATTATTTCCACAAGCATTTTAGTGACACACCATTTGACTGTCTGAAACAGCTTTTCCCCACCACTACAACTAATTAATGGCCAAACTTTTCCCATGCTATGGCACAGAGTGGCCAATGTGTTTTGACAAATGGAAAACCCGGTATTCTTGGTGGGACAAAAGCTGCTGCACTTCCGAAATGAGCGAAGCGAAATAAATCGCGTCTACCTTCTACGGAAGCATTGATAGAACCCTTTTCTGGCAATGACTAAAACCCTTTTATTTCTGGAGAGGGAATCAAGAAGTCGGAAGGCGTGATTATGGGAATTTATGGTGGGTTATGGGCAGTGGCGGATCTGGAACTTCAACAAGGGGGGGAGGGGCTGACGCCCGAGGATATACCGCCGCGGGGGGGGGGGGGGGGGGGGTACATTAATATGTGATTCGATTGGTTAATGTTATATATTCTTAGCTAATTGTTTCTGAACCTTAATTAGTAATAATAATTAATATAGTTTTTATTTGATTTAAAATTTTTACTACAAATTAAATTTAATTAATGTAATTTGATTTATTAATATAAACTGTGTATTTGGTGCTTTAATATTATTAAAGTTTAATTAATTGAATATTAAATTTTTAATTGACCTTTTATACATATTAAAATCGTAACAAAGAACAGCTGTAAGATCGTACAAACCAAAAAATTAATTTCTACATGAAATCATGGAAAAGTATAGCTTTGCCTCACAATTTAATTATTTAATTGTAAAATTTCCACTCGTCATTTTCAATTTAGAAATATATATTTCTTTTAATTTATATTTGTTTAAAGTACAAGCTAACAAGCACAAGTGCATATTTAAAAAAAATAGTTAACTCCCTAAAAAAAGCATCCAATTATATAAGTAACTGAAAATAAAATAAATAAAATTAGTAATTTCTTATCTTATTTTAATTAAAAAAAAAACTTGCTATTCTGGGAGATACACTAAATTACTATGTATAAGGAAGTTAAGAAGCCTTGGATAATTATAAACATGCGAAAAGTGAAAAAAAAAAAAAAGAAAGTAAATAAGAATAAATAAACTGTGGATACAATTAGTTTGCTCTTTAAAACAATATGTAAAAAGTTTTTTTAAAAGCACAAATAGGAAGGATTTACTTAAGATCACGCAACCTCCATCTCTGGTATGGCTGCTGAAAGATGCAGGCAAACAGGAGTAGAGCATTTGGACAACAATAAGGCTGGCTGACCGTCCAATAAGATCCCAATTTACAGGCCCTTTTTTCTGGCCTCCGTGTGAACACTTTTTATTGCCTATGTTTCCTAAATAGCCACCATGTCTAAACGCCTTTTATGCCCCTGTCTATCTGTGCCCTTGTCCAGCTACATAACACATGGGGCCAAAAATGCTAACAATGCTCTCTTCTGGACAAACTTTGGGGGCAGAAAATAGAGGGTCACTTTTAACGGGACACCCTTTTAGAGCCCAGGGCGAAGTTACCAGACGAGCTTTGCAATGTCTTCTGTCAAAGGAGGGCTAAACTTTGGGGGTTGGGGTGTGTTAGGGTCGATTTTTAAAGTACTACATTCTGTTGTAATTTGTTATTTTTATATTTTTATTTACAATTCTGAATGCTTAATTCTACTTGCTTAAGCAAGTAGACAAGAAATAAACCAAGCCCAGAATCCATGCTCAAAGGCGCAGCTCAAGTTTTGAGCTACTTAATTATTAAACGATAGTTAACCATTATGAATAAATGTAAATTAAACTGTTAATTATTCATTGGTTGAGTTTTTAATTTAGGAGAAATTTGCTTGCATGGAATATGTTTCAACTTGAGAATGAGGCCAGCTTAGGGCTTTTAATGAAACACTCTAATTGAACACTCTAAAAATTGATAAATATGCTTTTAAAATAATTTACTCCACCGTGAATATTTGTTTAATATCTCATTTGTTAATGTATATTTACTGCAATGGTAACAAGGGGACAAAAGAAGTTTCTGACTACTAAAATTAAATTCGGCATATTTGAAGACTCGCAGACGGCTAAAACTGACATATATAATGCGATGGAGTATAAGGGGGGGGGGGGAGCTGGAAGTACATATTAGTGTTTAAAATATACACGCCAAACTAAATTAGTTCTATGTCTAGTGATAGTTCAAAACACGTTGAATTTTTTCCCCTTTCCTATTTTATTTTTTCGAAAATCGCTTTTATCTTGTATAAGTTTGGGTCTCAAGGGAATGGCTATAGCTTCCTGAGCCTCCCTCCCTCTAAATCCGCCACAGGTCTTCAATTTGATAATAAATTTGTTCAAATTAAGTCAATAACAGTTTGATGTTCAGCATATGAGATTCTACTTCACCATTGTAGTTATAAATTGAAACAAATAAGTGAAATTAGCTGTATTTTTAGTCGGTTTAAGTCAAAGTTTCGAAGCGAGGAGAACCACTGATAATCAGGTCTTTTCTTTAGTTCACTGTAGCAGAGAGTACCGAATTCCAGATAGAGCCCTCTAATTACCTTATTACTACAAAAACTGGATTGAAATGAGGAGCAAACATTCAAAACCCACCATCTTCAACTTTGACTTAAGTCACTTTCATTTATATGCTTCGCGAAGCTAACTGAATCCTTTGTGTTGATGTTTAAGTACAAAAGTGGCTTAACTCAAAGTTGGAGATGGTGGGTTTTGAATGTTTACTCTTCAAATATAAACCTTAATTATCAATACTTTTTAAACAAAAACAATGTTTAAATAAAAGTTTTGAAAATTTTCAACGAAATTTTTCCTCGGGGAAAAAAGGTTTTTTTTTATTTATAGTATAAGTTTGAGTCTCATAAGGGGGGGGGGGGTTATAGCGCCCTTATCCTCCCCCCCCCCATAAATCTGCCACTGGTTATGGGTTTTCATTTCATTGCGAAACTATTCATTTGTTTCGGGTTTTTACGCCTAGGAAAAACCCTGTTTGTTAAAATTGTGGAAACGCCTTGGAAAAACCCTGTTTGTTAAGATTGTGGAAAAGTTCTTATGTATTACAGCGGATGATGTATGATAGATTTCTTATAGACTATTTAGATTACTGATAACACTACAAGGTATCCGTAATTAAATTGACCGTAGGGGAGACCGGGGCTAGTTTTCCTACCTTATATTGGGAATGATACTAGGGGGCAGGGGGCACCAACCGGTGCCTTGGTTTGTGAAACGATTCACTATATGTTCCCACAGAAACCTTTGTTGTGTTGGTATTCTCAAATTGTTACAAGGGCTATATTTGTGGGTTTTTTAATGTCCAGTAACTTTTTATGCTTATTTTGAAACTTAAATTAAGTTTTAAATTGTAATATTTATTTCCGATTCCTTAAATTGAAATAAATAATATAGCTGGAAACAAGGAAAATTGCTAATTTTATAGCTTTATTTTTATGTTATGATTTTAATTTTTTTTAAAATAAATTTCTAAAAATTAAATTAAAAGAAATTCGTATGCTTGAAAATTATAATCTTTTTTATCAGCTTTATTTAAGTTGACATTATATAACTTAACTATTAAGTAGGCAAAGTTTAAAATGAAACAAAGTATCACACTCATTAATTTAAATTTGGAGGTTTAAAACCAAAATATTAGTTTCATTGCCTACTTTTAAACCCGAATTATTAACTTTAGAGACTGCATCATTAATAAAGTTAAAATTTACTAGTAACCTTCGAAAAACAAAAGCATTTCCCAACTAAAACAGTTTAGTAACTAACTCTGCCAAGTTAATGTTGGCAGTAACTAATTTTCAAGGTTTAAGGGCAACATACAAGGGCAAGGAATAATTTGTTAATTATGGTTTTAGCTTCCACACTACGTTTATAACGTAAAAAGTGGAAGGTTTTATAATCGTTCAGTCCTCTGTCTGTCCGTCCGTCTGTCTGTCTGTCACCCACTTTCACAGAAAGAACCCCAAGTTCCACAGACAAGTGGGATACGTCATTTTAAAGCAAAAAATCAGATTAGGCTACATTCCAAATTTCATTAAAAAATTTAAATTAAAAGTTTATTTAAAATTTAAATAACTAATTTTTTTTTATCTACATTGAAATAACATGCAAATTCTATTTTTATTCATATTTTCACTGTTGTCATCCACAAGTCCCACAGACAAGTGGGATACGTCATTTTAAAGCAAAAAATCAGGTGATATAATTCGGTTTGGATTGTTGTATTATCACAATAGAGTTCTTTTAATGGTTCTATATATATGTATGTAGAAAGATGCATAGAGAATTCTAACTTGGCATAAAAAAATATGCTAAGTTTCGCTTTTATTTTTAAAGCATCAATTGTACAAATTATAAATTTTTTGAACTGTAAATTAATTTAACAAACTATAAATAAGTGAATTTTCGAAAGAAATGTAAATGGGAAATTGTGGCGACAAAAATATTTATTAAAAAAGATTACATCATTATTCTTCGAACTTCAAACAAATTTAGCAAACGATAAAGTCTAATTATTAAATCTGAGAAAGAAGATTAATGAAAATAGTTAATTTTGGCGTTTAAAACTTTGAATTACAAATAGCTAAAGGCCCTGTTTTTATTAGAATTAAATCACATTTGCCATTCGCAACAATCGCTCGAGAAACTTTAATTCTTTTAGACAATAAATTAAAATAAATTTATTTTTGCGACATCGATCAGTTTGAAAGACGTCAAATATATTTCACTACGGAATCCATGTATGTTGATATGAAATGTTTTCATTCTATTTAAAAGCGAGGAATATGACATATTTATTCTTTAAAATATAAATTAATTTTTGCAAACGATAAGTAATAATTATTGAATTTTCGAAATAAAATAAATGAAACTAGCCAAATTTAGCTTGTAAATGTTAAATATAGAATTAATGTTGTGTTTGGCGCGTTTTTTCCTGTTAAACACAAATATGTGGAAGCGAGTTAAGTGACAGATTCTGTTACAAACCTACTTGTTTACTTATGTTACTGTTTAAGTATTTCGCAATTTGACAGAAAGTGCTTTGTTTGGGATGTCTTTGATGTTCATATATCGTTAACTTCGTTTGGTGACATTTATAATAACTTTCATTGTGAAATAACAAATCCATTGAATTTAGTTTGTAGAATATTTAGTGAAGAAATAGTTAAAAATTCCATAGTATTTGACATGTCACACACAAACAAATGTACTATTGCAACGAAAAAATTTTAATGTTTTTAAAAAAAAGTCTTTAAAAGTCTTATTTGTGTTTTTTTTTGGTTTGACGTCACGAACAAATATTTTTAATCATTCCTTTTTTGAATAATATTACCCAAACACGTGTTCATATAAAAGGAAAAATAGCCACACAAGTTATCAATAGGTCATAAATTTGCTACGAAATATATGTTTCTCATTATGTGTAGAGCTTTGCTCTCTGATATATATTGTAACAGGAACATAAATTATCCTGATTGCAGCAAATAAGTGACTGCTCAATATTAAATGCCCTTAAGGGTATATCAAGAAATGTATTATGTAGGAGTATTGCATAGTGTAAATATCTATGATAATCTGAAGTTAATGGAATTCAGTTATATAGGAAACAAATGTTTGAGCAAGGCAATGATGGAAAGCTGATATCAAGACTGAAGTTATGTAAATAGAAAGTAAGTTACTGTGGCAGAAAAAGCAAAATTTACAATTAATTTACACTACATGTATTTTCAAACGTATAAAAAATATCTTATTATAAAAGAGTTCAAAAAATATTGGTATATCTTTATAGAAAGTTTAATCATTCTAATTATATAATTTGTAAGTTATACTATTCCAAATTCATTCGTTTTTATACAATGCTTTGCACTTATTTAAACTTTACTGAAATATTCTTATCGTTTAAAACACGAAAATAACTACCATTTTACATAAAATCTAACAGCGAAGTTTAAATTTACAGTCTTCATATCTACGTCACGCATAAAATCTAAAAACTATCTTTATCTTTTAAAGAATTTAGAAAACTTTAATTAAAAAGCCTGAACAATAAAACAGCTAGACAAGTATTTAAAATACGCTTTCAAGCAAACAAAACGCATAACGGTACTTGGAATAAATAACATTACCCCCGTTTAAACGATTTTTAAAGGGCTTACCTTAGGGCTTTTAAAAATAAAAGCAACAGAAGCTCTAATGTAAGAAAAAATATTCCAAACAACGACGCTATTAAGAATGTTATAAAAATCGAACTTCTTTTATTTAGGAAAAAGGTGATTAATCCTCATTTTCGAACTGCAGTGAAGTGAGGCACAGTCTTTTGTGTGCGTTTTTAAAGTCGAAGTTAATTTTTTTCTAGTAAAATATTTTTTTTTAAATCAGTAATGTCTCATAGTTAATGAAACTTTTACAAAGATTTTATTACCTTTTCAGTAAAAAAAAACCATTGCATCACTTTATGTTCGATTTACTTTTATACCCATGGGAAAATTCTGATAAATGCAAATTTTTTAAATAATGCCTAAGCATTTATTCCGTTTTCTTTTCAATCAATAGAAGCGGAGGTGATTTAAGTAAATCAAGCGATGAATTTCGAATATTTTTTGCGAAGTTCCTTTGTGTGGAATTCGAAATGGAATGAAAGGGAAGTGATGAAAAAGTTTCTTTTTAAAGTTTGGACTTGCTTAAACATCAACACCACTATCGGATCTGATACACTCGTACCGGGCTGGGACATTTAAGTCGACAGCCGCAATTCCGACAGACCTTTTTTCCCGACAGCAGAAAAGGAAAACTATTAATGAAGAGTTAGTAATAAAATTTCCCTTAATTAAGCATAATTTTATTAATTTATTAATTTGTCGGGTTATCCAACTTGCCGAAATTCCGTCCCTGTTGGCATTATTTCCCTGTTGGGCTTATGTCCTGCCGAAGTTTTGGCTGTCGGGTTCTGGAATGAGGGGTTTTAGGCTGTCGGGCTCATTATCGGAACCGACTCGTACGATATACTAAAAGGATTATAAAATAAAGATAACAGTTGGAAAACCAATGACGGATACATGTAAAATATTATCTTTTCTCAAACTCTTGCGGAAACTTTGGGTTTATTTTCTACACAAAATATCTGTTTTTAAAAAACGGGAACTTCATGTTTTAATTTAAAAAAAAATTAGAAGCCATACAGATTCTTAATCAATTTGTTTTGAGGGCATATCCATGCACAATTTTAAAAATTTAATCGGGGTTTATATTTGAATCGATAGATAAAAAAGGTGTTCCCAATCAAGCAAGACTTTCTTACTCTGTTTCATTAGTATTTTCTTTCTTTAAGTAAAACTTTAAAACTATTTTTATCGTGACTACTATGTTACAGCTTTGAAAATGACTCTTTTTCTACTTTTGAAAGTGCATATATATATAAAAAAATGACTTTTTATCAAATGTTTATTAAACACTAATAAAAAGTCTACAACTTCGAACAAATACTTCAACGGTATAATATTTTAAAATAATTTATTAAGTATAAGCAGTTTCATTTAAATGAGTCACAATAGAAATTGAAGCTTTAAATATCTTAAAATATTCAGGTTATTTAAATAAAATTTATATGTAGTTAAAAATATATTGCAAAAAAGTAAAACTTTAAAACTATTTTTATCAAGAACAAAGGGTTGGTTTTCTATGTCACATATATATTTGAAAAAATACTCCAATAGCATAAAATTTTAAAACAATTTATTAAGTATAAGTAGTTTCATTTAAATTAATCATAATATACAATTAAACTTTAAATATCTTAAATAAGTGTTATAATCTATAATATCTTTAAGTTAGTTAAATAAAATTTGATATGTGGTTAAAAACATATTGCAAAAAGGTATTAAAGTATAAGTATAAAGTATAAGTATAAAGTATAAGTACAAAGTATAAGTATAAAGTATAAGTACAAAGTATAAGTATAAAGTATAAGTATAAAGTATAAGTATAAAGTATAAGTATAAAGTATAAGTATAAAGTATAAAGAATAAACTCTAAAACTATATTTATCAAGGAAAAAGGTTCGATATGCCATGTTACCGCCAAGTATTCTGACTCTTCTTCTACATTACGATAATACATAAATGAACATATCTTACATCTATATCTTTCAAATTTTGAGCGATAGTTTATATCTTCAAAGCCAAATGCCAGATTTTCATTGGACCTATAGTGGTAATAGCTATTACACGCCTCGAGTACGATTCGGAGCATTTAAAGGAATGTAAAGAAGTTTTTTTTTTGTTCCAGCTTCGCTACATAAAAAAGAAAGCTTTGGTACGTAAAAAGTAGTGCGCAAAAAATTTCAGAGTAGAGGTTTCTTGAATCTAGTCAAATAACTTATATTGAAAAAAGAACACTTTCTATTTGCAGAGCTGTCACAAGGAGTAAAGTAGATTTTTTTATAAATCAAATATTTGTGGATTTGAATTTTTAGAAAATGTTGGTAAAATATTCTTTAAAATATTTCTAAACGTTTCACAGGCATAGGTTTATATACTTATAAGAAAATAAAATGACCGACATACATGGAATATTATTAATAGTAATATGAACAGTTACTTTCAAGTAATTGTAAACAAAACCTTTCCCATTTAAAATTTGGTTTCACAATAATGACTTTCTTAAGAACTATATAATAATTTAATTGTTATCATTAACTTAGATTTTCCTAATACTTAAGTAGCACCCAAAACTAGTTAAATAGTTAAACGCTAGAATATGTATTGTTACTTTAAATCTCACCTTTTTGCCTCTCATACTTAAAACAGTCTTACATTAAGTACTAATTAAGCATCCTGTTAGTGTTTTAAAGGATTATCATTACTAGTTCCAGTAGATGTGTATTATCAAACAATTTTTACTTTATTTCAAGTTTTTATCATAATTAAGTGCTTTTTATAATCAGGATTAAGCAAATAATTCTGATTAGATTAAGTAAATAAGTGTTATGATAAAGAAATTCCGATTGAAAATAATTAATGGAATTAAACAATTATTTTTACAATCTAAAATATAATACTCCTTTTACCTATAACCATTGTCCGAAAAGACGAAACGGTTTCTATGCGATACCGTTTAATCAAACATTAATGTTAAATATCGTACTTTTATAAATAGAAGGTACACGAATATGTATAAAATTTCTGATTCAGTCCATTTTACACCTATTTATCAACAACAAAAATATTTATATCAATCTCAATTAAAAGAAAATAGCATTTTAGGTACCGAGTCCCATAAATCTAAATAACAGATATAAAAGCAACAATTCCGAGGATAGAACGGGAATCCTTCTTTCCCTCGGGAGCTCGCCTCTTGCGAAGATCGTAAACTTCCGGCGCAGCACTTTTACGACTCACCGTCCAAAATCGACGGTTCTGAGCCGTTGTTCCGGAAACTCGTTGGTGAAGAAAACCGTACTTGAAATCGGGAGAAAAAAAGTTTCTAAAACGGGAAAAAGTGAATGGCTATTCAGAACTGAAACATTTTGTTGAAAGAATATATTGCAGAAACGCTCTTCTTTTTTTCAGTTCCGAATACTTGTCTCAAAAGAGGACGTTACAAAGAAAGGTTGTGGTACTTGGGCTCTTTTATGAGAGTTGCTGCTTTGGGATACTGTGAATAAACTTTAAAAAGAATCGCGTTTTTTTGTTCGAAATCTATAGTGACATGTTCTATATATGTTCTTGTGGTATGTGGGGGAAGAAAGAGATGTAAAGTGTAGAAATTTATAAAATCTGATATTTTGCAAACTGTTTGGTTTAAACAATATTCGTACAAAAGAAGGTAATTTTGGTTGATTCATATAAGAGAGTAAATAGTTTAGAAAGATTTATTCGAGTTGTATTATATATTTTTTACAAAACAAACACACATATAAAAAATCTTATAATAAATTCATCCATTTTTTATACATATCCTGTTACTATATTCTCCTATGTAACACAATATACAAAAGAATGTTTATATAAAAGATGTTACCAAATGTCCGATTCTAACATAGACCAATAAAGTATAGGACGAAATCTCGTATACAAATTTGTGAGAAACAAAACCTATAATTCAAGTGATATACAGAGTTGTACCAAAATTTTAAGGAAACCTTTATAGCATAGCCATAAAATAAAGTTTCAAAAACAAAATGCTATTTCTTTATATCCATAAAACAAAGAACAATATGACCGTCTTTATATTTTATAAGACAAGAGTGTGCATTTTCATTGTGAGAGAGTTTCTTACCACGAGATGTGACAGAGTTATAACCCTTCTGGATTTCATCTGTTTCGTCGCGCACGTGGAGTGTTGAAACTTTTAGTATACCTTGTTTCGTTTTTATTACTCCCTCTCCAGTAGAAAAGAATGAATTTATATTCTATTTTCAATCTACTGAGAATACAAATAGAATCGATTGGTCCTTTTGAGAATATGCAGGAAAGTATTGGAGACCAAAGGAAAGCACTTCATTTCGATTCAGAACGATTTTTATTCTATATGAATTTAGGTATGTTTCTTTTTGAACATATAACGCGGAAAAATGAGTTTTGTAATGAAATTGGATGAGTTACTTAAAGTTGCCTTTTTCGTAAACTGAATTATTTTAATTCATATTTTTATGAGAATAAAAGGCAAGTAAAATAAATGTGCATACTTAAAATTGAATACTTTGCATTGAATTTGTTTTATTGTTCTCGTGTTGGTGATAATTTAGCCACAGATTCAATATTTAAAATATGAACTTTTCTGGCAAAAATCAAATTAATTTTTTTTGTATTGTTTGTACTAGCTTTTATATCATTTGTAGTAAAATAGATTTAAACAAAAATTAGACTGATAACGTATATAATTGAAAAATTATTTTTTTTATAATAATATATATAGACTTTTAGGTATGTGGAAAAACTCGTTTCAAATAGAAAGTAAAAATAAAGCGCAAGAGATTAAAAAGAAAAAAATAAACACACATATAATTTAGCTAAGTGTTAAGTTAATTTTTAAATTTTTGAAAGAGCTTCGTAATTGTTTCATTATAATTGATTTGATAAATGTAAATGGAAAAAATTACAACAAAAACCTACATGTTTTTAAGTTTTAACAATTCCTTTAAAGCATTTTTAGTTTTTCTATGTACTTTTCCATGAGCAACATTTAGTTATTTTTAATAATAGTTTCAAGCATTAAATTTCTTACAATATATGTTTAGTTTATAAAATAAATATTTTTTGGAAGTCTCTGGTGAAAAACACCAGAAGAAAAAGTTTAACTTTTTAGTAATTTAATCAATTTAAGTTTTCTTCTATTTTATTCTTTAATTTATTCCGTATAGTTGGTGAAGCATTCATGCAAAAGAAAATGTTTTGACCTTTTATTATAAATATTTACTTAAGTTTTAGCATTTTAAATGAAGGTATATTTTAAAAAATATTAAACAAAAACATTTTTAACATTAGATATTAATGGCACTCAAAGTACCAAAATAAAAACTCCTTGATGATCGGATAATTTTAAAAAAAATGTCTTAAAATTACCTAGTTTTTATCTCATAATATTATATAAAAATGTGTATATGAACAAAATATATTCATTTTTAATTTTTCATTTTGTTTGACATTGAAATTTTAAATAAAAATTCTAAGCGAAAACACTTCTAGGAACAGCCAACATTCATCTAAGCTAACAATCTCACCTCGTCAATTTTATAAGAAAGGGATAAATAATACAGAAAACAACGTTTTTTCATGAATTTGAAACTTTCGGTAGCTCTTAGATCTTTTTTTTCTATAATTATAGGAAATTATATAGTCCCTTAAATAATGTTGTCAAAAAACTTCCTTAGGTTTTTCATAATAACGATGGGATTATGCAAGAGCCATCATAAAATTCAAACACAAAGCAATCTTTAAGATATTAAAAAGTAAGTTTAATGCATTATGTTCAACTACTATCGATAAGAATAACATGCTGTTCACTATTTTAATGCATGTATCTAATAAGATAAAAAGATTGTTTTGATTTCAAACTCGTTTAAGTTGTAAGTGTTTTTTAAATAATAATTAAAAAACGTTTGGAATAAAACTTTTATAAGTTTAATATATTAATGTACGGTTTTAAAGTAAAACTGAATGCGAAAAAAATGCACCTTCAGACAATTTCTTTTTCTAAGACAAACAAATCGTAAACATAATTCTACTAATAAAAATAAGAAGAAATATAAATTTTCTACTGATTTTTATTTATTTGTTTAAACCCATACTAATATTCAAGCATATTCTATACCAGTAATAGCTATTTATATATAAGTAGAATAAATCTCAAAATACTTCAAAGTTTTGGGGTTCTTTGTTTTTTACTCTACATTGGAAGAATTTGATAGTGCAGTACTCTTTCCTCATTTGCATGCATATTGAACGATTTCCATGATAATGGAGAACATGACATAATACAAAATCTTTTTGATAAAGGTGCATGTAGTTCAGAACAAAGAAATCGCTTTTATAAATATTCCAGTTATTTTGAACAAGTTCTTTACGTTTTTAAAATACGTACAATACATAGCGCCTGAAGGCATAAATTTAAATGGTTTTTTAACCGCGTGTATTGAAGCTTTAAGTTAGATTGAACGGCATAGATAAACTACGAATTTATAATGCCTACAAAAAGAACAATGATGAAAAATATTGAATTAACAAAAATACAAAAATGACTTTCGCCAACTGGTAAATGAGGGACACTCTATTAATAAACATTTAAGGTATGTGTTATTGTCAGTAAAACTAATACTGTTTGAAAACATAATTCAAATAACTATCGGTTTATAATAATGAAGCATCCAAAATATAATAATTATTTTTAGTTAAGAAAATTTATTGAGTCAACTATTTAGTTTTAAATCGAAACAAGTTGTTGTAACTATAAGATGTTCGACCTTATACCACTATTATTATCAGGCACTTTTACTACAAAATTCAAAGGTTTAAATTACGATATAACACATTTTTAAACTACTCACTTTTGAAAACAAAACATAAATATATATTAATACTTTTTCTATCAAGGGGTTTTAAACTTAATACATATTTTTCCAAGCATAGTCTTTTTAAACAATGAAAACTGCATCCGATGGCATTGTTTTGAAAGAAAAACAATTTTTAAACTAATCAAAAGAAATTAATGTATGCTCGAGCAGACTTTTTAAAATATTCTCTTTTTACCACATATAATCCCATAAGAAAGCCTTTCTTATGTTTCTCAAGATAAAGTCGAGCGAAGAGAAACTAAAAGCCTTTTCATAAAGATTATCTCAAATCTTTCCAAGGCTTGCTTACAACTAATGCTTAGAGAAAATGAGCATTTTAATTCCATTCAAATTTAAATTTAGTCTAATAGGGTTTTTTTATTCTTATCAAGAAAATAAAGAGGTTTAGATTATATATCGCCACTAATGTCAACATTGAATTTTGGTTTGGAGTTTAAAGTAGAATAAGACTATAAGACCCCCCCATCACCACCAATAAAAAAAGGTTTTGGGTTTTATTTATCTTATTGACATTAAAATAGGATTATTAAAGTTGGTTGAGCCTGTAACTAGAAGATATTTAAAAATAGATGAAGTATATTTTATTAAAATTCCAACATTACATTACGAATATATACTTGTTTCGAAAACAAGTTTAATTTCGGCAGTTTTATAAATCACTTTTGTAAATATGATTTGAAACATGTGTGCAAATTTGTTTAAATTGTTCTCTAAATATCAGTAGAAAACATTAAATTATTCAGAAATTTAAAAATGAAGCATAATTGAATAAAAAAAAATTCCTTCTTGAAAAATAATTTGGGACAACTTTAATGAAAAAATGCGGACAAAGCCATTATTATATTTTTTAGATTATACAATAAACAAATTCTATTCCCCTAATAAAATAAACAATGTATCAAGAGTTTAAAATGATTTGTAAAAAAAACTCAGTGTTTAGTAATTCAGGTTGTAGTGTTTCGTGCTTTAGATTGACACGTTAACGGCGAATTAGACTAGGTCTTCAAAGCCCGCGAAGAGTCTCGGAAAATAAAACTTTAAGTAAAAGTACTTGGGGGCAAATTACTGTTATCGGGTACGGATGCTTTCAGTAGAGTTAGGGAAAGCGTAAAATGTTAGTTTAAATGGACACATCAGTGTAGAGTAAAATAAAGTGGCTCTGTGTTAATCCAATGGAAAAAAATATTTTCTAAGCCATATTTCTCCTGCTGTATTGAATATTTTTGCAGATGGTTGTTGAGGGCTCTGTAATCCCACTTTTTGCATTGGATTCCAAATATTTTGTTGTAAAAGTATTTATTGAAAATTTCAAATATATTCAAACCAATTTCAAAAAGTGGTTTTATAGACACCCGTAAGACAGCTAAATTTATCATTAAAAATATTCAATAAAGACAGGAGAAATGTGGTTTAGAAAATACTTTTTTTTCATTGGATTAACACTGAGGCATTTTGGTTTGGAGAACCGCAGGCATTCGGCCTCATTCGCCCTTAATAAAATCTTTTACGCGGTAATTTTTAGATATTCTGCAATTTCAAAAAAGAACATGAGTTACTAATTTGACAAACCAACAGATGGCGACGTCAATCGAAGCCACAAACAACGGGACAAGAACACTTTGCTGACTTATTCTGTTGCCCGGGTAACAGCAGCGAGTTACACAAAACTCAGGAGATACAAAATAAAAACAATCCAACAAACAACCCTGTTATTTTGGAAAAGAAATCGGAAATTTAAAGAGCTTTCCGTTCGAAAGGTTTCAAAGCCCGTGAGGAGTATCGGAAAATAAAAGTTTAAGTAAAAGTGCTTGGGGGCAAATTACTGGTATCAGGGACGGATGCTTTCAGTAGAGTTAGGGAAAGCGGAAAAAAGATAGTTTAAATGGACACATCAGTGTAGGCTTAGTTGTTTTTATGTTGGAGGTTTTGTGGTATTTAAGAACACAAGTTAAAGAAAGAGATAGCTTTTGGGGGTAGGGTAGGGTTCGAGATAGTTTTTGGGGGTAGGTAGAAACGAGATAGCTTTAAAATACCATATTAATCATAATATGTTTAAAACTCTAAACAATTTACTATACACTCATAAGAAAACTTGTGTTGACTTTCCATTCAAAACCAGTTATTACAAGCTGTGTTGAAACCATACAAAAAATGTATTAAAAATGCTATACAATAGAGTATGGTAGAACAGAAATTGCGTTGAAAGCGGAGCCCGCATGTATTTCTCCGAAATTTCGTTTAGCATTTACTATTTAATGTTCCCCATAAATAGCTGTACTAGAGCTTAAAAAATATATTACGGTACTTTAAAATGAATTTTGTATTTTAGTTACACATGTTTTAGAAAACAACATATTTTACAGTTTTTTGACACTCGCGCATGGCTGTAAGAATCGTCTCCTCTCGCTTTCATCAGTTGGTTTGCAACAACATAAATTTCTGTTTGAATGTAATTAACACAATTATTGTATTGAAACAACAGAGCATTGGAATGCTATCCTTTTTTCACAATACTTGTGTTCCACTTGTGCTTTTTGAAAACATTTGTTTTCTTATTGTAAATTGTTCCATGATATAAAATTTGATTTTTAAATCGATTGCACGTTTTTAAGGGCTGATATCAATTATAATGCATAAAGAAGGAATATCGTATTCTTTAACTCTTTTTTTATTAACTTATTATTTAAACTTATTATTTATATAATTTTCATTAAAAAAAGAAATAGAAATGAAAAGAAATAATGTTAAAAAAATCCTTACTCAGGTTGATCTTGAATTTTTTTTCTCAATGTAAGTGTACTACACGTTCTCAATGTAAGTTTTATACTTAAATTTTCATTACCCAACCATTTACAAAGAAATAAAAGTACCTTTTCAATAAAATAGTTGACTGAGCTGTATCTCAAATTTTATTTCTGGACTGACGGTAAAAGAAAACAATAATATTTTAAACTACAGATCATTAAACCTATGTCATTGTAGTGAAAAAAACATTATATAAAAATATCTTTTTAATTCTACATTGCAAACTATAGACTTGTCTTATTCCCTAACACTGTCATGGACGCTGTCAAAATATCCAAGACACCTTTCTGGTAAGAGCAGACGGAAAGTTAAGGTTTGGATGACAGAAACTCAATAAAAAAAGTTATTTCTTCCAGAAGCGAGCATCTCTGGGATACAATAAATTGAGACAACCTAGCTTTAAAAAAAAACGTAAAAATATTCTTTGAAAAAAAAGTTGGATACAAAAATTTACTTTGGGGGTTTTGGAACAAAGTGAAACTCCTTATGCATTCTGTGGTTAGTGGTCTCATTTGTAGGAAAGCTCGCTAACAGTGCCTTGTAGTTTTGAACAGTTAGGTTTTAAGGTGGAATTAGAAGCATAATCTTGACTTATTTTGGAGTATTTGACTACGTTTAATTCGGGTTTTGGGATTCAAGATGCATTTGCTAGTTCAGAACCTACCGCTTAAAACCGAGGGAGTTGAACAACCATAAAATAAACCTTCTGTTCGGATATAGAGATGCACCCTTGATACAAATTTAAAAAAAAAAATAGAAGATAAGTAATTATCTCATTCAAATGTTATAGTTGCGGATAATTTATGCGTTATAAAAGTTTTAAATAATAAATTCTATAACGACTTTAAAGTTATCCGAAAAAGGAGCTACGAAATCAATAATATCGCATTTTTAATACGAGATACGTTTGTCCAAATATAATAATACCTCATAAATTAGAGCGCTATGCATAATCGAAATCATTATTGAATAAAAAATATTGCCTTAAATAATTTACATATTCAAGCTGAAATTTGTCGTTATATTTTCTTTTTTTCTTCAAAAAATGAATAGAAATTCTGCAAACTGCATTAAAAAACTTTTCACAAAGAACACCTCTTAACTGAAGTGGAATGCAAGCCGTCATCATGTATTAAACGTCAAGCTATGCTCTATACTGTACCTCTTGGAGTTTTTAAATGCAAAATCGAATTGCGTCGTTATAATTGACGTGTTACAAGTCCGCCAAAAATCACTTTTAAAAAAGTCACACACCTTTTTTAACTAACTAAATCAATACAGCAAATTTGTAGATATTAGTAAAGATTCTAAGTTTATTCAATAAAAATTAAAAAAAATGTTCAAATTTTTAGAGAGACATTCTACATTACAATTTTATGTATCCTCTACTACATGTATTAAATAACTGTGTAAGCTTCCTTGATAGTGATGAAAAAAATCTAATAATAACACAAGTAAATAGTGAAACAGCCGATAAATTCGAAGACTGATATGCTTATCTAATGTCGCTTCTGTTTGACAGATCGGCATAAAGTGCAACATAAGAAGATACGCTGAGATAAACTTTTAAACGTTAGACGATACTTTAGCATTTGGCATAATTCATAAAATGTCTAACTTGCAATGCTTTTTTTCTCCAATGAAGAATTTTTTTTTCATAAACTAATATTTGTTGATTTTAAAGAATCTTTTTTTTCTAAAATAACGTTATTGTTTGAAAAACTAAATTGTTTAATACAAAACAATATCTTTTTTCTAGAATAATGTAATTTTTTAATGAACATATTTGTCGAATATAAAGGAATCTCTTTTTTAATCAAGTAATTTTTTAAGGAACTTAATTGTTGAATTTTATTGAATCTTTTTTTTAGAATGAAGTCATTTTTTTTAAATAAACTTAACTGTTGAATTTAAAGGAAATTGTTTAAAATATTAGCTTAATGATATTTTAAAATATTTTTTAATGTCTTGAAAAACTTTATTACTATGTAATGTATTTGAAATTTGAAAATTGGGTTTGATTACGTGGTCGATTTTATGTCGAAAACATTTGATTAATGATTGTCAAAAAAAAGTTTAAAGTAGAGAGAGAGAGAAATTCATTGAAAGAAATTTATATTGGGAATGGTTTTTACCAGAAAATAATGGTTCTTAGTTAATAGTTATTTTCCCAATATATATTTTATATAAAAAAATAACTATAATGTGTTTGGGACTCGACAAAGTAACTAAAGTTGTACACGTATTATATTATTTATGCCAGGGACTAAGTGTTGAAGACGAAATGCATCAATCAAAATTACTAAAATATTTGGTGCATTACGAAAATATCTTTAAAGAATTTTTCAAAAATTTGCAAAACAAGAGTTTGCATAGCGACAAATATTCCACTTAAAAGAGAAATGTGAAACATTTGTCCTCTCTTCTACTTAGAAGAAATCTTAATTAAACTGTTTTTTTAAACAAAAAATATCCTAAATATAAGTTAGGATCTTATAACAATAAGCCCTTAACCCTCATTCAGATGCTATGTTGATTGATGGTTTGAAATTGGATTCATTTACAAGTGCACTATACAAACACGTCACTTCTACTTTAAATAATTAAGGCTAAGAAGTGTGCATTTTAATTACACAACAATTTGTTGCGTAATTAGGAATTTAGGATCAAGGTTAAAAAAATGTGAACAAACGACTTAGCTCTTAATGTATGTTTCGATTATTTTTTGGAAATACGAAATTTTGCTTTTAATAAATTACTTTCTGACATTTTACAGATTAATATTTTAAGAATTTGAAAATTAATCTAAATATCTGAAGACTTTTGAGGGTTGAAGAATGTGGGAAATGTGTTCATTTTCAAATAAATGAAATTGGAACAAATTATAAATGAATCTCAGTTGGAAGTAAATGTAGATTTTTTATCACAACTTGATAATTTTTAAACAAATTACTCCAGTAAAACACATTATTTGAATTTGAATTGTATTGATTAAAAAAATTTAAATATTATAGTTATCTTTGACAAATAAACTTTTAGTTTCATTTACCAACCTCAAACGACTTTCAAAACAATTTGGGTAATTGTAGTTATATCAATTAAATTTCTTTCTAACGAACAGCTGTTATAATGAAATTTACAATTTTTCTTGAAAATATGTTTAGCTTTCGTGATTAATTATAAAAAACTTTGGATTATATCATATTTTTTTTAATTTGAAAAAAATTAAATACATAAGGATATACCATTTTATGTTCTGTGTTTTAATATAATTTTAAATTAGGTCAATATAATGATCATAAGCATAATAGCTAAGAGTTTTAATTTTCTAGTACTCATTCATAAGAAAATCCAGTCGTTTTACCAGATACTTTCTAGTACATACTTTAACTAGCTTTATGTACCCAGCGCTGCATGGGTGTACCCTTAGTAAAGGTGATATTTATATATTATGAAAACTTATATTTTATGCTAATCAATTCCCATCTCCACTGGTCAGCACACCATCAGAATATTAGGATGGCCCCCCCCCCCCTGCTGATGTAAAGTCAATCAAGACTTATCGAGGAGTTTGAGGGCTTTTCCGTATACCCCTGTGAAAATTGACATGTTTGTATACAGTAGAACTACCTTACTCAGTATACAATTAAGGAAAACACACAGTTTAACGACATAGTTAGACCGAAGATACTGTCATATGTGGGCAGATGATATTTCGCAAAAATATGAGGCATAATCCAATTCTCTACAAAATGTAACACAATTATTTCCAGGACTTCTGTAGTCTGTATCACGCATGACAAAAGACAGAGAACAAAACAGACATGCACCATCTCCTTTGAATGGAAGGCTATTTAGTATTTATGTATAAATATTCTTCCATATCTTCATTTCTTACCATTTGTATAAACACCAAAATTATATTCAATAATAGAATTACAATCGAGTTGAGTAAATCTGACCAAACATTAAGAACTCAAACAAAGATTTTAAATAAAAGAATCAAATAAATTAATGATATTCAAATAACAATCTGACAAATTAAACCCACGTGCTTTTACGTGTTGATACTCAACTTTCCCTCACAATAAAACTTTATTTCAAATCGAAATAAAATTACATTGGTAATTTCTTTGCTTTTTCTATGAAGAAATCTGCTAAACACAGTTTGCCCCCTTCGAATTACGAAAAACCCAGAAATAACTTTATACGTATTCTTGTTTTTTACATTTTAAAGCAAAAATCGTATGGAATACCTGCCCCCGCTTTAGAGATATGAAGGAATATGTATAAATCATGTTTTGTCCCCCTTCTCCTCTTTAGGTGCAAATTTCGAAAAATCGCTTCTTAAATGACACTTTCAGTACATAACAAGAAGTTCATAAAGAACTAAAATAGCCTACTTTCCTGTTACTTAAATACTTACTGAAGTTCTAATCGGGAAAAAAAACTAGGTTCCTAAAGTAAATATCATCAACAGCCATTTTTACACTAGATTTATACACATTAGAAAAAAAAATCGAAACACAGCACCCAGCTATAATTTAAACTTCTAAGAGCCAAAATCAACTATTTTCCTTAATATTCTTTCGCAAATTAATTAAATATTATTTATCATCTGCTCGTGATTTATTTGTAGTTCAAAGAATAATTAAATATTTATTAATAACAAAAGTAATGAAACTACTCCGAACTGCATTAAAAAATAAGAAATGTAAATTAAAACTAAGCATAATTGCATGCAAAAGTATGCCTTGCCGCTTTCTTGGTAGATAATTAATGAATAATCAAAGAATCAAATTGTGCTACATTTTATGACGTCATTCCAAACTGATTCATGAAAATATTATTTTGCTTCAAATATGTTTAAATAAATAAAGTTTGTCATGTCATTGTTGATTTGGCAACAGTGATTTAAATGACTCAAAATTGAATTTCAATGCTAATTCAATGGGAAATTGCCGAAAGATAGTAGATTTATGTCCGTCCGGACGTACAGACAGACGGACAAAAAGTATGAAAGTTGGGTATCTGAGGTCATAGCTTTCTAACAAAAAAAGAATTTTTAAGATCCGATGGATAGAACCGATTTTGGAAGGGGGGGACAGACGGACAGACAGACAGACATACGGACAGACATACGGACAGACAGACAGATGGACATCAACCGCATTTCAATACCTACAGTGATTTAAATGACTCAAAATTGAATTTCAATGCTAATTCAATGGGAAATTCGCCGACAGATAGTAGATTTATGTCCGTCCGGACGTACAGACAGACGGACAAAAAGTATGAAAGTTGGGTATCTGAGGTCATAGCTTTCTAACAAAAAAAGAATTTTTAAGATCCGATGGATAGAACCGATTTTGAAAGGGGGGTACGGACGGACAGACGGACAGACAGACAGACAGACGGACATCTACCGCATGTCAATACCTACTTTTTCATTTTTTTAATTCTTTCGAATTAAAAAAAGAAAAGTAGGCTAAAAATAAGCTCCAAAAATTTTAAATCTGTAACTCCAATAGTTTAGGCTGGGCGTTGATACGTAATTTACTGAATAAGTGAGTAAGGACTTATTCGTTTATAAATAAAGTATATACTAGTACATAATAGTTTGATAACTGTATTATGCCCTCTTGTTTTATAAACTATTTATTAAAATATTAAAAATTTTAAAATATAAATAGAAAACTATATTTTTTCCTATATTCCAGTAACATAGTAACATGATTCCAGTAACATGAGTTTGAAATGCATATTATATGCTTACGTTTTTTTATCAACCCTTTCAATAAACAGTAGATATGTATCAAATTTCAATAAGTGCATTTAAAATAAGACAATTCACTCGAAAATTAAAAGTAAAACGGTATTTTAAGAAACAAAAATAATAAATTATTAAAAGCTCAATATCAGTATATTATTATCAAATAACTATACTTTATCAACAAAATCCGCAATACAAATTTTTCTTTTTAATAAACAAAGAATTAAAATATTTAAAATAGATATTTCTGTATGAATACATTTCATACTAAATTTAATTATAAAACATATACATTTACAGGTGCGTTTACTAATGAATTCCTTATTCGAATCGGTACACTTTAAATCCAATTAAAAATGCAACATTCAAAGCTACAACGCCAAATAGATTTTGTGAATGCAACTTTAATCAAAACCCAACTCCGAATGGTTCTGGTCATTCGGCTTAAAATTGAAATTCACTCTCTCCCGCTTTCGGTACATAATACAACGCCCCCTCTCAGAACCAGCTTGAATGATATTGATCACACGAACTTTTGTAATGTAAATGCTCAGTTTATAGGACTTTCTAGACAAAGCTTAAACAGTGTAAAGATGGAGTTTAGACTACAATATATATCACTTTCTTATGCCACGTCTTTCAACAGTTTTATGTTCAATTGAATAGTTGAAGTTCGTACTATTTCAAGTTTTAATATTGATATTATTATTTTATTTACTTATTATTGTTGTATAAATTATTTTTGAATGATAAATATTTAAAGGAATTCTGAATAATATTTAAACATCCGTACTATGTCTTAATAATTTGAGTCTTAATAGTCTTAAAAATCTGCTTATTTTGAAACAAAATTATTTTTAAATCGTTCTTTACGTTAATTGAAATATTTTTAGAAATATAAGTTAAATAGAAGTAAAAAAACTATAATTAATATTTAAAATATTTAATAAATGCCTATGCTCTTTGCTAAAATTCGGAACAGTATTTTTATTTCCTAAAAATATCTTACAGTCTAAGAAAAACTAGACGATACATCCCCTGCAGCTGTATATCTTTTAATGGTAACTTATTTGTTAAAGACGTTTTGTTTTACTCTGCCTTATTTTTGCTTTAAATTGAAAATATGTAAAATATTATGCCTGTTTAAGTCAAGTTTCTTTTAGCACTAAAGTTTATGGCATAGACTCTTAGTTCTGCGCTATTAATTTTACAAAAGCATTTAAAGTTGTATTTTAGAAAAATGGTATCTGTAAAACAAACAAAATTTTTGAAGCAACGCATACTAATTATTCAGTTACCACTGTTTAAAGTATATTCCTTTGAATTTGTCTTTCCTATAACTCATTAAGTATTAAACCTCATATAGTACGTATTAATAGGAGTAAAAAGTCAAAATAAATTTTATCTAAATATGCATATGGTACCTACAAATGGTGAAATCCACCATTTAAGAACTCCCAGAAATTCGGATTTCATAAATTCAACAATATGCTTATGTCTTTTTACTTCCGAATGAATGTATATTATGTTTAATTAGTTGTTTCTTGTAGTTCATTACGGGTCCACCCTCATATAGTTGATTAATAAGTATAAAGTAAAAATAATATTTACCTACAAATGGTGACATCCATCGTTTTTGACCGGCCATATGTAAATTACGGCAACATTATGTTATCCTAATTTGAACAACATGTTTATGTCTATTAAGTTTCTTAGGCGTGTAAATGCCATTAAATTTGAAATTTATTTTTAATTTTTTTACGGATTGAAATTATTTTTATAAAAAATACCCTTTGAAAGTGCAAAATAAAAATTATTACTGATGTGGGAAGGTAAACTGCAGTGACCACAACAATGAATTGGAACTTTTTTACTCTGAAATAACCAGTCTTTCAGGGAACTGTCTTATAGGTTCGAGTTATTGAATGCTTACAACAATGGTCCAAGTCATTACCCCAGATACAGCAGTTTACCTGCCCACGGCTGATATTCGTTTCTCACCTTAACTAGCGTGATATGGCATAACATGGAATAACGTGTTTCATATTTTGACGGTACCATGCATATCGTAACTCAATTTCGAAATACGACGTGAGTTTGTGGAATGTTAATGCGAGATAATGGCATTTCGAACGTTGGTAAATGTTCCATCTCAATGGTTTGCGTGAATGTTAATTTACTTATCAGAATATCGATAATTCAATTCGGACTATGCTGAGTAGTGGATGTAAATGAACGATGAATTACCAATATTACAAGTTTGAGATCTGTAACGGTTTTTTTGTAGGGCTAAGGTAAAATGTAATTAAAATAGCATTACCTAACAAAATTAATTAATGTAATTAAATAATTATATTTCACTAAATAAATTTCCAAATAAATCTAATAAATAGATATGAAATGATTAAATATATGTAATGTTACGAATATAAATCTTTAAGATTTGAATTTTTCAATTTAAACTGAAACAAATATTAAACTTTTTAAAACGCAAAATATGTTCTATCCACATAAATCACTAAAAACTGTACTTAGCCAATTTAATAAATTTGAACGTTTCAAATATTTTGGTATTATATTGAAAAAACTAATAAAATAAAGCACGTTTCATTACACTATTAACCTATACTTAACTTTTCTTCATTAGAAATACTTTTTTTTAAAAAGGGTAAGTAAGTATTGATATCTGGGGTATTTCCATCCGTCTGTATGTTTGTACCCCACTTCCAAATTCCACTCTAAAGGTTCTATACTTAATCTTTATCTAATTCCTCTTTATTAGATGGTATGACATCAGAGAGCTATTTTTTTTCATTCATTGTGCGTTTGTGTGTAAGCATTTTCCGTCCGTCTGTCCAGCCTGTCTTTTGTAAGACAGTCTAAGAGACCAATATTTTTCATTCATTTTTAGAACTTGAAGGTAAATTTTCATTTGAAATAACGTATACATCATTTTAATTAAATACATTTCCGATTGAATATAGAAGAAAAAAGCCTTTCCTAGAATACTGTAGGCACTGGAGGCAGAACTTTTCTTCCAAATTCTTATTTGAGAAACATTACTTTTAAAAGCTGGAGTAATCTTAGAAAAATGTTTACAGGGATCCATCGAAGCGAAGATGTCATGGAATATGTCGAAACAAAAACTTAAATATATACAAAATCTTACCGGACTTGCAAGGATCGAGGTATATATCATTGGACACTCTGTGCGGGACTTTAGCAGCCACCAGTTCTTCCATCGTCCATTTCTTTGCTTCCACGTCTTTAAAAGTCACCATAAAGCTAACCACCAACACACAGATTAAAAAGTTCCTATGGCAGACGGTTTTGGTATTCAGAAGATTCGATGAAATCCTGCGTAAATGTTCCATGGTTCTGTGTTAAAAGGGAGGGCAGGACCACCCTGACGTATCGGTCCTTTCAGCGACACCTCGTCATCTGTAAGTAAAATGAAGATTATAAGAAAATTTTTCGAATGCATTATGCGGTTTATTTTCAATAAAATATTCTGTCAATAACAGCATTATTCAAGAATTCTTGAATATAAAAATAGGTCATATTTTAGAGATATCAGTGAAAGATTAAAATTTTAAATGTAAGTAACAGATATTTTTAGTTTGAGAGAAACTTCTATAGTTTTCATTAACTCATCATTTAGATTTCAAGTTACACTGTTAAAAATTCGACACAAGGTTCTTATCAAAAATTGGTCCCTCGTATCTGCAACGTCTATGGTGAAATGTTTCACAATAGCCTCGGTATTCGGTTGAACTATTTATAGATTTCGGTGTCCAAAACCGGAAAAGTTTTTCAACCTAATACCGAAACTATGTTGAAACCTTTCACTATAATCAATTGGAACCAGTTTGGTGAAACACAGCGGCAAATTTTGAACAGTATTGATTGAATTGTGTATGATTCTCATAAAAATCTTGCCAGAGATTTTAATATTGACTGACACATCTATGCTTCTCATGGAACTCATAACGGACATTTAATGTAACAAATAAACAGCTATTTGCATGCCAAACAATACTTGAAACGTTGAATTCCTGTCCAGTTAATTAAAAAAAAACAATTTTGAAGAAAAGTATACGTCAAGGATATTTGGACTAAATAATTCGGATATAAAAATAATTATAAGTTTAATTTGTGAATGCAAAACCATTTTTTAAGTAAACTTTATGGTCACGCCCTACGAAGAATAAGAATTCGTGTTCCAAGTTTGAAGTCCATAGCACTTTTCATTTTGCAGCAATACCTTTAAAACACAAAAAAGTTTTATGACAGCTACCGTTTGTGCATTCGCGATTTTTTTCAGAAACCTTACTATAACATCCAACCAGTATTAAGAATTCGTGTTCCAAGTTTGAAGTCCATAGCACTTTTCATTTTGCAGCAATACCTTTAAAACACAAAAAAGTTTTATGGCAGCTACCGTTTTTGCATTCGCGATTTTTTTCAGAAACCTTACTATAACATCCAACCAGTATTAAGAATTCGTGTTCCAAGTTTGAAGTCCATAGCACTTTTCATTTTGCAGCAATACCATTAAAACACAAAAAAGTTTTATGACAGCTACCGTTTGAGCATTCGCGATTTTTTTCAGAAACCTTACTATAACATCCAACCAGTATTAAGAATTCGTGTTCCAAGTTTGAAGTCCATAGCACTTTTCATTTTGCAGCAATACCTTTAAAACACAAAAAAGTTTTATGACAGCTACCGTTTGAGCATTCGCGATTTTTTTCAGAAACCTTACTATAACATCCAACCAGTATTAAGAATTCGTGTTCCAAGTTTTGAAGTCCATAGCACTTTTCATTTTGCAGCAATACCTTTAAAACACAAAAAAGTTTTATGACAGCTACCGTTTGTGCATTCGCGATTTTTTTCAGAAACCTTACTATGACATCCAACCAGTATTAAGAACTCGTGTACCAAATTTGAAGTCTGTAGCTATTTTAGATAGATCTATATAGTGGTTTCAGATTGACACAATAGACAATAAGTCTGTCAGACGAACTAATGGTCAAAAACCATTTTTCCAGAACAGGTTCCCTCTAAAAAGTATAGAAAACACAAAATCTTTATTTCGGATTTTCGACCCCATCGTAATGCTTTAATTAAGTTTTATTTCATATTAAATAATAGAAATGAAAATAATGTGGCTGATTAAAATAATTGAAGAGTAAATAGTAGCCATAAGCTAATATATTGCAGATCGACGCACAAATTAACAAGTTTAGAATCCTTAGAACCAAGATTCTCTCGAAAATTAATATTTTTAAGAGAGAAAAACGTGTCTTTATTTTTGACAAAAATAATAGCTGATGAATTTGACTTGATGGTCATTTTTAATTTAATTGTGATTCTAACTTACTCAACTATTTCAGACTAATCTCATAATTTCTGAAAAATTGTTCATACAATTACATTTTATATTTATTAGAAAAATCCCAACTTTCCTTCAAATTCGCAACATAGTTTCAAAAGTTTTGTTACTAAAACAGATTGAATTTTTTTATAGAATATGAGTTTAATATTTAAAGTAAACATCGCATATTCATGGATAAAACACATATTGGACGTTATAAATAAATATATAGAGAAGCAGTAGCATTGTAAATTTTAAAAAAAATAGATTTTCACCAAATCACAGTAAATTATTAAATGGTTAAATGGTAAATTATTAAATGTATATTTTTTAATATAAATTAGTTTAAAATATTTATGGTATCTTATGGAACCTAAAATGTTTTACACGTTATATATCTTGTTCTTTTAGGGAATTTCTTTAGAAATATAAATATAGTACTAGTGAAAAGATCTGAAGATCAATAACTGGCTTTTCCAAGTGAGTTTCGTTCTTCTTGGGGTTTTCCCAGGAATAGCTAATGCAGGAAACTCCCCAAAATCAGTTTTACTTCATCCCTTGGTTAAAAGGAAAACAATATAAAATGTAAAGCTATGCCAATAGTAGTGAGACACATTTTATGGACAGCACGTCTGTAGCTCAAATAAAATTCATTTTTAATACCAACACTATCATGAAAATATATTTCTAGACATAAATTAAGGACATTATATAACTATATATGTATTTTTCATTCATTAAACAAAAGTACATTCAACATCAAATTATTTCCTTTAGAGGTGTGCAATTTATCTGTGAAAGATTTAAATTTGAGAATCAAATAATGATTTGAATAAAGTTTGAGTGAATTACCTATGATTTTCATGAAACTCATGCCAGATTTTTTAAGATTGACTGAAACATCTATGCCTCTTAGGAAACCCATGATGGGCATTAAATGTATAAAAAATTTTAGTACTTTGAACAGTAACAGATTATATGTGCACCCACCCCCTACAAAAGCAGAATTTTTTGCTGGATTTTCATGTATGCAATCTAGTTATTGGATGGCAGTGTTGAGGCCCATACTCGATCAGAAGACCTTAAAATCTGAAGAGTAATCAATAGGAAATCTCGTCAATCGCAGCGGCATATTCGTGAATATCTACTATACAACATATCTACCTCCAACAAGTTCCCTACAATTCTAATAATTATTTCGATCATTTTCCATATCGCAAATCATTCGTCACACCCAGAGTGCCGCTAATGTGGTGAGTTGGCTAATGCCTGATAAACACTATCGCAACAAGGAGAGCGCATAAATGTTAGAATATCATGAAAATGCTGTCTGAACTTGAATTTGTTTGCCAAGTGAAGCTATTAATTCCTTCTATATTAAGCCCAAACAAGCGCTTGGCCTGTGATTTGGCGCAATTTTTGACGTGTGATAAAGCTGGGCTGGTAATCACGATGGGTTTCTTTGATGGTGCACATTATTTGTCTAAAATGCGACACAATGCGTTCTTTATTTTATTCTAAAAAGCAGGCAAAAATTTTAATTTATATTTAAATAAGCGTTTAGTAAAGAACAATGACGTCTTAATACAAATTATTTCGTTTGATATTGTTGGGCTGATTTCATAGCCAATGATGTTGGGCTGATTTCATAGCCAACAATATGGTTTTTTATTGCTTTTCAATGTTATTTAAAAATATTTTTGTGCGGTTATGTTTTGAAAGTGATAGATAGTATCAATGTTGTGTATAATAGTATGAAATATTTTGCTTCTATTTAAGAATAAGCAATATTAAATATCAATTCTCCAAAATTCAAATACATTTTGCAAACGACAAAAAATTATTAAAATGTGTTTTAATGAAAATAAATTAAAATATCAAAGGTTGGCTTTTCAAAGTTAATGTAAAACTAGATGTTGGGTTTAGCGCTTTTTTTCCCGATACCCGAGATTTTATGTGAAAGCGGTTCTCAGTGACAGTTTCAAATAAAACTTACTTGTTTAACTTCACCAAACATATTCATCTTATTCTGACCTCTACCGGGGAGCGCAGTTGCTATCTGCTGCAGATAATTCAAAGCAGGTTGGTTTGATTGATCGCCAACAAGCCAAAACTGATAACTACGCGTGCTTTGCTGTAGGATCAAACAAAACATTGCAAGTTTCCGTATCCAGCATTTGATTTATGCTGTGGTGGGTGTCTGTATCGGTCACGTCATATTAAAGTACATAGTTTTGAGGGTTTTGACTTAAATTAAATATTTTGGTTTTGGTGTTTGAACTATGTGTGTATACGAGAGTAAGTAATAATATGAAAAATAAGTAATATTTTTTAACAAATTAGTATAATTTAATGAGATAAATATGTTAATGAGTTTTAATTTATTTAATATTATATTTTTAAAAAAATTATAAAATATTTTTTGCATTAATTCACCAATTTTGTTTTACAAAATAATGGTGAATTCTCTGTCATAATATCAGTTATTGAATACATGAAGCATTGTAATACATTTTATTTCAGTTTAAGTTTGAGAAATCTCCACCACCATAGCACTGAAAAAATTGCTCCGTTTTTAAATGTTGGTGATGCAAATCAATTATAGTTTAAATAAAAAAATACGATTAAAATACACTATACGAGTAGAAGTTGCAAAACACACAGACTATTGAATTAAAATCGTCAAACAAACTATTTGGATATAGGGGAGAGCGGGGGAATCGCGCCATTCTGAGCAAGTGGGCAATGCCGCCACCCCTGTATCTCGCCAGCGGTGTGTGTGGAGGGGTTCCGTAAGCACTGACCTGTAGCAGGAAACACGGCAATCAGTAGTAGAGAGGCTTATAGCTATGCGGTGTGTTGGTCTTATGTTATAAAAAATTACGTTTTTTAGTGAGTTTCATCTAATTTTGAGTCTTCCGAAACTAAGAGATATTAAGTGACTGTTATCTCTAAGTTAGATAAATTAGTTACATATCATTGAAAAGAGCAATAATTTGGCTATATTATCACGTTGTCAGTTTGGACGCTAGGCTATCTACATTCCCCTAAACAAGAAATCTACGCCATTTTGGCTTACCGGGGTTATGCCGCCACATCACTCCGGGGTTATGCCGAAATCCTTTTCTTTCAGATTTTTGCTCACATTAGAACTACAGAGATTTAATAGCCATTCGCTAGGACAATACAATTTTTATTTAAAGAATAGTATGGCATAGTCATTTATTACACGTGTTACTTTGTTAAGAATAGTAAGACTATATGGCAGAGACCAAGCAGAGACAAGTAATAGCCATTTACTAAGCGTGTGATTTTTGTTGAACTTCTTAATTAATTTCTTCGTTTAATTAAACCTATTTCAGTGCTATATGTGTTGTGATTTATTAAATCCTTTTCATTTATTCATAGATTATTTTCTGTGTTTTGATGGTATGGCGGCATAACCCCAGGTACCGGGGTAATCCCGTCACTCTGCAAGCTTTTAGAAAAAACAATTTTATTCAGTTTCTATTTAAGATTTCAAGTTTAAAAAATCACTACAAGATAGGTTATGAAATGCAGTATACTATGTTTGTTACAATTTACAATACTCTAACACAATTCTGCATGAAAATTCAATTTCCCTTAAGGTGGCGCGATTCCCCCGGTCTACCCTATCTTGCTGCAACAATTCCTGCAGTAATCACTACAGCCGTTAATCTATAAAAAGCATATTCGTCTATTTTTTCCCTTTACAAAAACATTGTATAGTCAAAAGACTCGAGTAAAAAATCTCCATTTTTCTAGTCGCCACTTTTCTACGATGAAGTCAAAAAACTAATGGTTTCATAGACCTCTTCCAACTTTCCAAGATTTGCTCTGTCGTGATCAGCTGACATTGAAGGTGATAAAAACACTAGAATTACAATGGAAATTTCCATTCTGAATATCGTCGACCTCAGTTCAAGTTTATCTCTGTTGTGTATGTGTGGATAACATACACTAAGGTTTTATACAAACGCTGCAGACTGCTCGTTTCTGATAGTGAAAAATTTTGAAGAAGTTCTAGAAGTTTAGTCTTCTCCTTTATATTTAGTGAGATCGTTTGAATTCCTTAGTGTTAAGTGGGAAATGTTTGTTTTGTTTATGAATAGGTTCAAAAAATTAATTACAAGGTTTTTAATCGTTTGTGAATATTTAGACGAAATTTTATCGAAATTGTTAAACGTTAAAAATACAAATTTAGATTTCTTTTTTTAGTTCTAAAAACTTTTAAATAATGTTAATTATTTGTTTATCTAGTTAATTACAAAATACTACATTAAAAAGTATCTTGATGAGGCTGGTATTAACAACTGTCAAGAATTATTATTTAAATTACAAAAAGTACAATTTAAATGAATTCTCAATGTTATCAACAAAATTAAAAATTTCTTAACACCTATAACTTCAAATTTATATTTAATCCATGACAAATGAGAGGCTCCATATAAAACGTTCGCTTTTAAACAGATCGTCAACCGACGTTCTATCTCAATGTTTACGTCAGCTGTGTGTTGTTTGAATAAGGGTTTTGTGTTTTTAACACTGATTAGATAAGCAGTGGAGGTAATGTGTTCGGTATACAGTTTTTGTCCCCCACATACTCAAGACATAAGATTATAAGAAATAATATAATTTCCGAAGTTTTGCTAGAATCGTTTTCAAATTAGAAAGTATTCTGTGATTTACGTTATTAGTTCAATGACCAAACGTCAAAGAGGGGTCAGTTCAGACGTGACATACTGATTAACATTAAAAAATGTTATTCATTTAAAAAATATATACTGCGCAATAAAATATATTGTTCATCTCTTTGAATGAAATTGATAAAAGTGGTAAACATTTACACAAAAGAAAGCAGCAGGTTATTGCACACAGGACCATAATCAATGGAAAACGTTTAAACCCCATTTGTAGTAAATTGTTCAATTATTATTGTTTCACAAACAAAATAAAAAATTAATATTATTTATGTTATTAGTACTATGACCAAATGTCAAAGAGGGCTCGCAATCAGACGTGACATACTGATTAACATAAAAAAAAATATTCATTTAAAAAATATAGATTGTGCAATAAAATTATATATTTCATCTCTTTGAATAAAATTGATAAAACTGGTACAAATTTACACAAAAGAAAGCAGCAGGTTATTGCACACAGGACCATAACAAATTCAAAACGTTTAAACCCCATTTGTAGTAAATTGTTCAATTATTATTGTTTCGAAAACAAAATAAAAAAAAACAATTAGTTATACTGTTATGCTGTAAAATAGTAAATAAGCATTCTTATTGGTTTGTTTTTAATAAAGAAATTTATTCTTAAATACAGTTTATATAATGTTTTTAAAAAAAGTAGTCGGCGTCTAAAGTTATAAAATAGAACTGTTATCAATAAAGATACATACGACTATTTTTTATTAAAATAAATGCATATTAGTTCCCAAAAGTTTTAAGTGGTATTTGAAATTAATTTATTTAAAAAAAAAGATTTTTAAATTTGAGTTATTTTGGTTGTATATTGAATTTCTGAAATAAGATTTTGCTTTGTCAGCTTGATCTAAGAGAAAAAAAAAACTTTAGTTATCGATTAACCAAATCTACTTAAAATATTCCAAGCGATTTCAAAAACTTTTTTTTCAAAGGTAAGGAAACATTATTTTCTTTTCCGGATTAAATATACGACATTCCATTCCTTAGAAGATTGAATACACCTAAAATATCAATAAAACGGTCTCCGATTTCCGATTTCTTTTCTTTTCGATATCATTCAAAATGACTGACTTTGAATCAAACGTAATTATAAGACCAAATTAAATTTAAAAAATCTACAAGAAAAGTAAAAACCATTTCTAAAATGGAACAAGATTTTTAGATGATAAAAATCTTGTTCAAAAATTATCGAGGAAATTATGTATTTAATTTCCTAGCATTTCCAACACTTGAACAGTTCAATAGGAAACAAAAATTAATAATTGCCTATAAAAATGTTTTGAAAGACTTTGTATTTTTTTTCATTAGTGTGTCTCTGAATTACGTTAATTAATGTAAGTAAATGTTAAAATAGATTCGAAAACAGTTACTCTTTCCGGTAACGCCGTTAGATTTTTCTGAAAGTAAATGTAACTGTAACTTAGTTACTATTAGCAGTAACGAAGAAACAAAAATTTCGTTACTTTTCACGCCGCTATTCACAAATATTTTCGACCTAGTTCGGCTTTCGGCTTGCATTTAATTTTTCTTAACGCTGAATTTTCATAATTAACTTTTTCCGAATGTCCCTTTTCTTTAGTCTTGAAAAACGGTAAGATGGGTAAATTTAAATTTTTCCTCTAACTTGAAATTTCTAAAAGTATTAGTAACTAGTTACTTTTCATATTAAGTAACTATAACAGAGTTACTATTATAAGTATTTTTTAAAAATCCTTGTAACGTATGTTAAAAAAATAAACATTACGTGCAATCGATACTCTTTAAATATTATGCACAGTAATATTTCGCCCAGAAATTTTGAAAGAATTACCACTTATATTTGCATAATTCAACCAACCAGTTCATTTTTAAGTTTATAAAATAAAATTTTAATTGTAATTAATAATAAATATTAGTATTAAAATAAATCTCTATTTTAATCTCCTTTCATGCAAGATAATTTTAAACTATCAACTATTAAAAAATAATATCGATTACTTTACTTAAAAAAAGTGTACTACTGAACTATGCATATTTTTATTTTTGCTTTCATAACTTTTTACGTCTTGTTTTCTACATTGACAATTAAGATAAACAGACATAAAAAAAGTTTGTCCTGTTTCTTCAAACAGACAGACGAAATTAAATGTCATATTTAAATAATTTCCATTAAAGGAGCTTTGACGACAATTCCATTTGCGAAAAGCTTGTCTGCAGAATTAATGAGCACTTTCCTATTAAGTAATTATTATTTGGTCTGTGTGTCTTTTGGCATTCCATTTAGAATTTCAATGACAATTCTTAAGTGCCCCGATATGAATTCTATACTTTCAGGAAAGACAATTGAAATTTGAGTGGAAATCGGGTATTGCCAGTTTTAGGAAATTGGTAACATAGTATTTATAAATATGTTTTATGTTCACTTAGATTGAAATGAATTCCCGATTTTATGAGCATTTAATTCAAGGTTCATTGGAATTTTGTAAATAAATGAAACTTTGTATCTATTTAAAAATAATGGGTTTTAAAATCAAATATAACTGGGTTTTTTTTAAATCTCAATATCAATTGTCATATCTATGATAGAAAATTTAAAGTAAATATCTCATTTAGATCGTACATATTTTTCTTTCCAACTACACCAATATTAAATTCCTAAAAAAGACATTTTGATCAAGATAAATGTTTTTATTTATATTCACAACAACCTCTCCAATTGACACTGTAAAACTTTGGGGTCTGGGACATAAACCTTACAGCCGAAAGGCCATAAACCCGACATTATTATTTTTTTTTTAATTAAATTGCTCTTAAATAAGCATAACGGTATTAATTTTTTGATTTGTCAGGATTTCGAAAATGTCGAAAATTCGTCTCCTTCGAGATAATTAACTTGCCTGGGTTACGTCCTGTCTTGCGTTCATCAACTAAGGTACTTAAACCGAAAATTTTTAATTATTATAAAGAAATATAGAAGTATATCTGAGAAAATACGATTTATATATAATATAATCATGTTTTCCTTCCAAATTCAATGCATTCTCACTGTCTCTAGCTAACGCATTTACCAAATATTATTATTTGAAAAGCAAAGAATTTTCTCAATTTTAATGCATAAATGGCTATTCTTATGCATATGTATATGTAACAAGTTTACATACAACAAGAAATGACTCCTGTAGTTAACAAGACTCCTGTAGTTTTAAATTTCCCCTAAATATTGAAAACTAATCTATAAGCCTGAACTTACAGACAAAACAAATGAAAAAACACTACTTTCTTCTACCTCACCTCCAAAGAATCTCTCTCCAAAAACAATAACAAAAGCCGTAGCTCTCTTTAAAAAACAATACCATTTCGTTGAACTACAGAACAAAAAAAACCTTTTTTTGTATTCTTAGCCCTTATTTACAATGGCAGCAAACACGACAGCAGGGTTATTCTGCATTAGATAAATCTTTCATGCCTTTTGCTAGTGGAGGTATGGGACTTGAAACAAAGAACGAAAAATTCTATCTCGGTATTTTCACTTTTCTTTTTAAATAGTAGACAGCTGTTTAGGGTAAAGGGGGCGTACGAAACTTGGTGCTAATAGACGACTGCGATCTTTTTAAAGTAGAGCAGTAAAAGAAATTGCAACATGAGCTTTTTACTTGTTACGCTAAACTTGCGGACCGTTAACTCTCGAACGGATAAGAAAATTGGCCAAAATGTAAACATGTTTTCTCTGTATATGTTAAAAATACAATTTTTTTATTCATGCATTAACTTTTTTAATTACATCAAATAGTAAATATAAACAAAATATAAGGAAGGTTGACTAAGAGGAAGAATCTTCATAGTTTTAAATTCTTTCAAACTATAAATAAAAATCTAGGGTGTGAAACACCACATGACGTTCAATAATAGACATTTGATACGCTAGAATTATGTTAAAGATTTGTACAAGAAGGTTTTCGTTGTTCAGCAATATCTTTAAAGCCAAAAAAGTTATATGGCAGCCATCCTTTGCGGCAAACGCAATTTTCTCGAAAGCCCTATTATGATATTCGACAAGTTCTAGGAACTCGTGTACCAAATTAAGTCCATGGCCAAAACGTCTATAGAAAACAACCTTACTGATTTATTAAAATTGCGAAAATGTTTTAAAATTACATAAAATTAATAATTTATCAATTTTACAGCTTTGATAACTTAAGTTATGTATCTTAGAGCAAAGAAATGCTTGTTGAAGAGTTGCGTTTGTTTATTCGCCAAGTATTTATAATTCTTAATATGTATATATTCTTTTACAGTTGATTGCTTGTTTACTGTAGGGGTTTTCGTTATACAACTATAAGATCACATTTTTAAAGTTTATAGATCTTATTTGTTACAGTGGCATTAGTGTAAGTCATTTCACTAAAAAAATCATTCAAAGAATAAAATTCGCAAGAAAGTTGTTGTTAAGTATTTATGCTCAAAAAAGTTACATAAAAACAGTTTCAAATTTCGCCAAAACATTTGTTTAAAAAAGTATATCCGTTCGCATTTATAAAGCATTCGTTTCACATTTATAAGGAGATTGTACAACAAATCATTTTAATTACGTTCACTAGTTTTAAGATTCACAACGTTTTGAAACTTCGAATCAAAACACCTTGTTTTTCCAAAATAATTTATAAATAATTTATTATTTAACTGACCCGTCAAATATCCCTTTCTAGCAAATTTCTGTGCAATTAAAAACCAAAATTAACCATTCATTACAAAGAGCAAGGAGAACTTACTTACTGAACTTAAGACAAAATCTCTTAGTGATTTTTTTTTCAGGTTCCGCTGTCACCGGGCGCTCATGACAAGAGGGGATGCATTGTTAGAAGGTCGGAAGTTCTGCTTTTAACAGAGGCTCGCGTATTTGTGTCAAAGATTATGCTGTGAAGAATGCAAAACGACGGAATATTCTTTTAAGGGCTTGTTTCAAGTGCGGGTGGAGTTTTTTTTTTCACTTGAAGGAAATTAATTTTTCTTGTCGGTTTTCGAGAAATGAAGATTATGTTTTTTATAATAAAATACTTTGAGGTATATTTTTGGTTTAAAATAACCATTGATTTAGTGTTGTATCGTTTCGATGCTAAGCAGAAACAATCTTAAATTTAACGTGAATTTGTACTTTGTTATTTGCATTATTTTCAGCACTACAAACTATTATTTTTTTACAAAACCGAAAATTTTCTTAATTAAAAATATCTAACTTATCGGCAAAAAAAATCTGTTAAAATTTTTTTTCAAACAATTGTGTTAGAAAAAGTAGGTTTGTAACAGAATCTGTCACTTAACCCTCTTCCACACAACAGTTGTGTTTAACAGGTAAAAAGGCGCCAAACACAGCATTAATTCTATATTAAACATTTTTATGCTAAATTTGGCTAGTTTCATTTAAATTTTATTTCGAAAATTCAATAATTATTACTTATCGTTTGCAAAAATTAATCTATATTTTAAAGAATAAATATGTAATATTCCTCGCTTTTAAATAGAATGAAAATATTTTATATCAACATATGGAGAATCTCGTAGTGAAATATATTTGACGTCATTTCAAACTGATCGATGTCGCAAAAATAATTTTTTTTTAATTTATTGTCTAAAAGAATTAAAGTTTCTCGAGCGATTGTTGCGAATGGCAATGGTGATTTAATTCTAATGCTTCCTATGCTTTTTAAATTAGCATTAAATTTTGCAGTTTTTTAAATAATTGAAGTACTTCGAATTCAAATTCTTTTCAGAAATTTTCAATGTATTATAATTTAGATGCGCTGATTTTTTTGACGTATCACACTTGCCCGTAGCATTTGTAGTTTGGGCTATGAAAGTGGGTGACGGACGGCCAGACGGACGGACTGAACGATTGTAATACCTTCCACTTTTTACGTTATAAACGTAGTGTGGAAGCTAAAACTATTATGAAAGGTCAGTTTATGTAAAAACAAATTTTATAAGAGAAATATCTTAAGACAATGAAAATTTCTTTAAGTGCGAGTTGGCTAGCTGTTTAGGATTATATATTGGCATTACTAACCTTAAAGCACCAAAAGTGTACTTTTTAAACCATGCAATTTATATTAGCAAAATATCTCAAATAATTGCAAGCTGTAACAAATATTTTGTTAACAAATATTTTAGTCTCATTAAAATATCAAGGGTTTTTTTATCTATATTTTCGCATATTTTTAGTCATTTATTACATAAGTTGTTATTTTACTTTCCAAGAGTAATTTCCCTTGTTCAATTATTAAACCATATCCAATAATTAGGTAATCGATGTTATATTTGAAATAGCAAGTTATTTTTACTTATCGATAATAAGTATTTCAACTATCAAGTTTTTAAAATTAATACAATTTTCAAATCGATTATTTTTACTTATCGATAATAAGTATTTCAACTATCAAGTTTTTAAAATTAATACAATTTTCAAATCGAAGAAGTCGACATTTGTGTTTCAAAATGTTTTTCTAGTACAAAGTTTTAAAATTAGAAGTTAAAAAAAAGAAAGAGAGATAGTGTAATATATATAAATACATGCGTGAAGAATAATTATTATAAAAAGTTTTTTTTTGTAAATAATTTTTATAAACTTAAAAAATAAAGGACACGGTCAATCTACTCACCTCATTTTGAACTTCTTCAGCCGGAAACCAGAGTTGTTGATACGCAAAAACGGAAGCGATAACTTCCCGCGCTTCCTTACAAAAAGTAAACAAACAAACACAACCCTTTTATTTTAAATTGAATATTTACAAAAACTCTACCAAAAAATCTTCCACACCTTACAAAACCATAATGAATAATCACATTCCCATCACTACCACTCAAAAAAAGAACTATAGAACATGGAACGCGGCATCGAAGAACAAAAACTCAGCTGATAGCGCAGACGATCCACTTTCCCTGCGCGGTCTCTACTCTCTTCTGGAAGACTGGAATGAACAACTCCCGCTATCTCCGCTGGCAACAGGGATGTCGTGACGTCATCGCACGGCAGAGAAAGTGGACACTCTGCTATAGAGTTTTTATTTATCGTTCTTTTTTTTATGTTCACCACCCCCGGGAGAGGGGTGTGGGGATTTAATCTGGATGTTGCAGGCGATTATGAGATGTTTTAGTAAGATAATATTGATGATGTCATCGGATTTAAGCCCTCTTCAATGAGCTTTAAAAGTGTACTAAGTTCAAATATAACTTCATTTTATAATAATAAAAATAAGTTTAACCTAATTTTGTTATAATAAGGAAAAAATATAACATGATTTGTTATAATGAGATAAAAATAAGACATTGCTTTTTATAATTAGGTAAAAGTTATATATCATTTTATTATAATAAAGTAAATGTATAATATCCTTGTGAAACATACATCCAATTGTTACCAACTTGGAAGGATTAAGATATATACTAACTAAAAAGTTATAGAAGAATGTATAATTATACTACGTTTTATCTAACTTGTTAACATCTAGGATAACAGTTGATTTGATATAAAAAGGTGAAGTATAGCATTATTTTGTTGTAATGAAATTTAAAAGTTTAAAGTCATTTTTTACAATATGATTAATGTTTTACATCTTTTTGTTATAAGGTAAAAATATAATAAAATTTTGAAACATACTAAATACAGACAGTTTAATATCAACTTAAAGGTTTAAGAAATACATTAAGTGAAAATTATGCAAGATTCTCGATAATTTTAAGTAATTGAGAGACCAAAGTGTAAATCAAAGTTTGCATTATTGTGTAAAGAAATGGAATTTTCACCTAGTTTCAACTTAGTTAAATGAAAAAGGTATTACAGTTGTATTTATTATTTTATCCTTAATTTAGCTATTGCTTATTCACATCTATATCGTGTCTTCACAAGAGAATTTTCAAACAAATATTTCTGTAGTTAGTAATCTATAGATCTAGACTATCTAAAGTACTCTATTCTAAATAATCTAAAATCTACTTTTTGCTGAGAATATCTGGCTCAAGATAGTAATAGATTGAAATGAATACTCGTGTACATTTTTAACTTTATATGAACAAATTATTTATTTAGAAAGTGGTAAAAGACTATTATGTTAAAGTGGAACACCATAAAATACTCCCATAAAACTTGTTAATTGGTGCTAAAATTATCTGCATAATCATAAATTTAAACCTTCAAAAGTTTTAAAATGTTTATATAAGGTTTCTTTGGCGTTGTTTGGAGTACTAGGAAAATATTGCTGCAATGAAAAAATAATCTCGATAAAAATAAACTTCCAAAGAAAATAATACTTTTCCGGATAAAAATGAATATTTAGATTGCAGACAAGGCCTTATTTAAGTTAAACAAAATTAAATTTAGCAAATAATAAATTTCAAAACCAATACTGGGGCTTACCCGAAACATGAATCCGAATCTCAAACCATTTTTCAATTTTTATAGTCATTTATTTACATCTGATGGTATCTCTCACACACCCACATAAGTACGAAAAATATACCAAATCTCCCACAAAAAAATCTGTTTTTGCAATAAAATGATTAGAATGATGTCATCGTTTTGGTAAATGGTCTTTCGTTTCCTTCCAGTGATATAAGCAAACGACGATAAAAACCGGAACATTTCTCGAATGAACCGGAAAAGTTCGAATGATAAAGTGTTCCCGTTTTTCTGTGGGAAACCCCCCAGAAAATAAATCGAGGTGTCATTTTTAAGGAGAAAACGTTCAAAGAGATGTATAGGATTCTTCGTGAAGTATTGTGGGCTTAAATGCACGTTTATAGCTCAAAAAGTGGGTAGATGTGAACACAATATCATCTTAAAGTGAATGGAAGGTAGACCTAATGGCATTAAAAAATAAAAAATCATAAAAATTTTATAGATGTGATTTATGGTAAGTCTTTATATGTTTAGTCCCTGCTATTATTAATTCTAAAATTTGGTGCACTTTTTTATTTGGTTCATACTTAAAGAACCATTGGTTAAAAAAATTGAATTTATGTTTTCGTATGTATTATTATTACTTTAAAAAGTTCAATCTAATTTCGCTTCGGGATACAACGTTTTAAAGATATTGAGTGCTAAAGGTACTAACGTTAAGTAACATTACAAAATTTTTTTTACATTGTTGCTTTCCCTAATTTCACTAAAATCTACCACGAATTCAGACATGGAGCAAAATTATTTTAAAAGATAATATACGATTGTATATCTAAGCGATTTAATTTTTTTAACCGATTATATAACATTTTAATACAAGATATTTAATAAAACCCTTTCTTGAAATGCGGTAGTCACCTTCAATATTTCCAATTAAGATGTCTGTATCAGAAGTAATTAGTGTGTGATGAATGCAATAATTGAGTTTCTCCTCATTATATTTATTGATTCTAGCGTCAAAGAGAGTTCTGAGATGAATCTGAATCTTTGAATGTAATTAATAGATTAGGAAGTTTCTAGATTCGACATTTCGAAGGGAAGTCTTTTGGGAACAACAGACATTTGCATCCCGAAACTTGTCGAAAAAGCGACATTCGAATTTGCTTTGATTTAATTAAGGCTAAATAATTTAGGAAGTTTGAAAGGAGATGCTTTTGATGGTTTGGACTGATATTCAGTTATGTATCGAAAAGATTAAAGATAGATAAAATGTTTTGATTGGGAATATCATTATTTGTATATAATTCAAGTTTTTAAATACATTACTTCAGCAGAGGGTGTTTCGAAAACCTTCAGGCTGCCTGTATTTAATATGTAATAAGCCACAGGATTTATAATAGCTTAGTTAATTACAAATAATTTTCCATGTACCATGGTAGTCTTTTACTATCTTCTGCGCAGGGTAGTAAAATAAGGCTTTAGTAAGTTTATGACGATATACTGCCCTTTTCACCTTGCATTAAGACAAAGAGCCAGTTTGCTAATATGTCTGAATGATGATAAGTTAAAATTTTGTCATCTTATTACTTTTTGTAACGTACTTCCCAATTATTATTTTATCTTTTATTTTTAAAATAAAACTCCAAATGTAAGTTTTTAATTTCATTGGTAAAGTTTTAACTTTACAGAAAGTCAAAAATAAAAAAAAATCCCAAGATTCTTATTATCTTTCTTACTTTTCAAGAAATCCAATACTTTTCAGGTTAAAAATCAATTATACGAAATCTTGACTTCCCTAAAACGATAACCCAATACTTTGAGCGTGATAATCAGAAATGTTCTAATATCGTTACCATGGCAATACGACTCGTTACTTTACTTCCGAATTTTAGAATTCGGAACTATTGAACTTTCTTTTACACTTCGAAAATTCTTTCCACTTTGGCTTGACGTTTTATCCTGTTCTTGTTTACTATCTGTTGCTGTCTGCAGTTTCTCTTTTAACACAAGAACACTTCAGTTTTATCTTTTGCACCGTCTTCTCTTAGCGATAAGAAAGTTTAAGAAACCGCTTACTGATCGCTCTCTACGTTACGTCAGCTTAGTGCTTGAGTCTGATTTTCGGCAAAATAATCTCTTTCGTTTTCAGTTTGCTAAACGTGATTATCTCAGTTTAGAAAACGTGATATTTTTTTACTAAAAACAAATGCTGCTACTATTTCATTCTTAAATTGTTTCTAGAATAAATGTCTTATATATATAGTTTTGGGCAGACATACTTCCACAGATATCGAGGGGTAATCTGGAGATATCGAATGCATCTATGTACCCTAACAGCCAGGTTTTTCACAGTTACGTCGCTGCAACGTAATTTTTTGTCACTCTAGGTCACAGTCGCAATGTGACAAGTATGTGACACCACAGTGATATCGCGTAAGTCACCGTCACAATGTGACTGGTATGCGATATCAAAAGGATGTCACTATGCGATTTTGAAGTGACATCATGACGTGACTTGTGACTTGTCTGGGATATCCCACAGATGTCGCAATTTGCTCTTGTAGTGACATTACATTGTGACATGTATGTGATGACACAGCGATGTCGCTTTAATCAACGTCACAATGTGACTTGTATGTGATATTCCAGTGATATCACAATGTGATATTGCAGTGGCATTGTGTTGTGACTTGTATGTGATATCCCATTTTTGTCCCATACCAATATGGCTGCAACATGATCTATGTGACTTTGCTGCGATGTCAAGTTCGTCGCTAATTCGCCACGCAAGTCACCTAGGTCGCATACAAGTCGCAATGCGACATTGCTGCAATATTATGTTCATCTCTAAATCACATACTGGTCGCAGAAGTCAGTTATGCCACATACAACTCAAAATGCGACATTGCTGCGATATCATTGATATCCATGTTACGTAGAAGATACGTAACAAAAGCGGACATTCAACTTCTATGTGACAAAAAAGTAACTGAATGTGACATCACAGCGATCTTCAGTGACTTGTATGTGATATCGCTTTTCGTCACATACTCGTCACATGGCTGTTAGGGTAGTTACGTTTAATCTGACAATTAACACAATTTGTATTTATAATCATTTTGTCTGCAATTTCTCTTTTTAACAAGGAACACTTTCTTTGTGTGATAATTCATGTTTAATAATAAGAGCTGTTGCTTTCAACCTTTCGTTGGTTTAGAACTTTGTATTTTGTCTGGTTTTAGTACATTGTTTTAATTTCATAATATATTATATTTTCAGTTTTAAAACGGGGTATTTTTTACTGAATACCAAAATCATTCTTTAACACATTAAGGTTAAAACTAAGCTTCATTACTCAGGTAAATATAGTTCCTTTCTTTTTTCTAATTTATAAAATAAAATTTAATATTTTTAATTTAAATGCTAGTAGGAGAATAAAGTAACCGAAAAGAAGAGACATGTTACTTTGACTTTCAGAATGAATAGAATATAACGAAGAATATAATTTGATAGAACCGAATTAGAATATAAATTCTCTGATTATTTTGAAATTAAGATTGCTTAAATGCATTATCTTATGTAAACATTTTAAAATCTAAATATTCTTCTCTAAATTCTTTCTTTAGAAATGCAATTTGCGTAACATCCAATGCAATTTTTTAAAACTCTAAATGCAATTTTTTTTAGCTCTTAATGCAATTTAACTTCAGCACTCTTGAATCCTTCTTAAAGAGCTCTGTAAACAACAATTTTTTTATGTCATTACATTCTGTTGTGTACTTGACTTTTCGGTAGAAATGTGGAGGAATTTAGAAATTTTTACTTTTAAGCATTAGTTGAGAGCTATACTCATCTTCCTTAGGTCTCAAGTTACACCTAAAAATGTATAAATATTTGTGATATTTGGGTTGAAACCCAATTTAACTAAAAACAATTTCTAGTAGTATTTAATGTATCCTTCTTTTTGTCTTTCACATTTCGTTGCGTACGTTGAGCTGACATGAAACCAAAACCCCTTGGATATAAACATCTCATTTAAATGTAATTTAGTAGTATTAATATTGCAGCAATAAACATTAATTTTCATGCAACCTATATTGGAATTTATCTATAATATCCTTAAGGGGGTACGGGACACTTTTAACTTTTTTTTTTAATATTGCAGATATCACTATAATTTTTTTCCCATAAATGTATCTATAATAATAAAATAAAGAGTCTGTGTGTGTGTCTGTTTGTCATCGGATCGTAAAAGACCTACATATACTGCCCTCAGAAATTCGAAATTTTTAAGATAGATTCCCTTTAATATTAACGTGTGCACCTGAGGCTTAGTTTTTTCATATTTGTTCCATTTTTAGAGAAAATTCAAATTTTCTGAAAAAAAAATGCATCACTTTCGCTCAAATCCGATCACTTTTTCTCTTTCCTGATGCCATCGGCTGAAAAAATTAAATAAAACTTTTAACGAAAACATTTAAAATTCAAAATGTTTATTTTTTATTCTTTTGCCATTACTTTCAGAAACTAAATTCATTATTAGAAAAATAATTGACATGTTTCAAGTGACGTAATTCCGCCAGTCTTTATTCCCGGATTTTATTGTGGGTTTATTTGATGATTTTTTCATTGGATTTTTCTGTTGACTGCATGTATGCATATTTAAGCAATAATTGTAAAGTTAAGCTATTACTGAACTATGATGGTTAATAAAGGCCATCGTACTAGAGCTATTAGTGTTTTATGTCTTTATTTTTTCGACAAATACGTTGCCAAACTCGGCAAATTATTAACTAAAATTCGCCAAATAGGCAATTTCTTTTATAAATAATTTATAAGCTGGTCGGTTGTTCAAAGGTCATTGTGTTAGAGCTGTATAATGGGTGTGTTTGTAGCGATATCTATTTTCTCGCCAAATTATTTCCCAAAATGCGCCAAATGAGCTAAAAGATGTATTTATGAGGGAATTGTGATGACATTTATGAGTGCATTTTATAGCTTATTTTTCATTTTGGAATTTTAAGGCAATGAAACGGGATTTTATACTTTATAACGAGCGGGAACAATAAAATAAGTTTATGATCCTATAACAGGTTATATGGTAAACATATTTGGAACGATTTGATATTTTTTTAATCCGTGCGAAGAACGGGTATAAATTTGCTAGTACTAAATATACTAACACTTTTAGATAGTCAAAGGTTTTAAAAAATTATTAATTTTGTTTTAAAAAAATAAAATGTGTCAAAAAGTGACGTTTCTTATTTTTGTTATAAGTCAAAAAATTATTTATTGACAATTTAGCATTTTTATAAACAGGAAAATGTACTTAACAAACTGTCTTTACTGATTTTTGTTATTTGTCAAAGTTTTTTTTTTTTTAAATATTGAAAAAATTTTAATAATTTCACAGGTTCACTATTTTTTTAAAAATTAATAAATAAAAAAACAATTCATTTACAACTAATCCCTCAAGACAAATTAAAGTAATATGTTTGAAAATATACTGTAGGAAGTTTTAAAAATATTCTTCAAATAGATCTGAAGTTATATCAATTTTAACTTGGTAAAACATGAAAAAAACATCAATGAGAAAAATGGGTTCAAAGTTACAAAATTCAAAAACTTCATACCTAAGCTTAAAATGGTTCCTAATAGAAGAAGTGACGTGATAACGTAGAAGCATAATTTTGGTGTCGTTGAATTTAAAATAAGTTGAATTTTTTTTAACAAATATTTTTTTTTCTCGATATTTTGGACGATTTTGTGTCCCATACCTCCTAAACTTTAGTCATATTCTTATAGTTTTTGATTCTTTATGGGAAAAGGTATGCTGTGTGTTGTTACTAATGCCACTTGGGAAACCCAAGCTCTTTCCGCGGAGCGGGCAAGGATTAAGGCGAATGGGTGCGGTTCCCGAGGGGAGATGCCCGTGTAGAGAGTACACGGCAGGAATCCGCCTTGGCATCGTGCTGGCAGATGCTGCCATCTATCGCCACCTCCGCAATTTAGACATGTCCCTGAAGGGGAGGGAAATAGTCTCCAGGGACCTGTACCCGTGAGAAACTGCGCCATGACCGCCCACAGGACTTTCGGACCCACAGATTTTAACGAGCACGTACTCCGCATATACTCGGTGGGTCTTCAGTGGTATCGGGACTCCAATACCACATGCCATACCGCGGGACCTTCCGATTCCGAGAGCGAGGCCTTAACCTCTAAGCTATCCACGGCAGGAAAACGGTATAATAAAAAAAATATATAATAAACTTGAATAAAGCGCTGCCGTAAAACATTTAATTTTCATTTCCATGCAGTTTATCTTGGAATCTATCTAAAATATTCAGAACTCATTTAAATATTTTTAAAGTATTTATTCTTCGCATGATGTTGTAAAAAAAATGCCAAAAGCGTAATATAAAGTTGTATAAATTGTCTCAAACTGTTTTACATACATTTTAATAGATTATATGTGTATGATTATCTGTCTTAAATCATGGACATTCATTTACCAGATTTCGGGGCATTCAACGCAATTATATTTTTTTAAAGATTTTAATTGAAACTAGCAAACATAAAACGACCAATCATTGAACTTACAGTACTCCTCATTGTTTTTTTTATTTTTCAATCAAAGTTTTTATTCTTCCAGATACATGGAAATATGATTTTTGTATGCATATATATTTTATCTTTTTTGAAAATCTCTCTCTGGAAATAAAAATAGAAAGCAAAATAACTTCCTTTAGGCCATAGAACAAAGAATGAATGATGGAAATAAGCAACCAAAAATAGAAATATTCTAGCTTGAGTATATTTGCAATGAGAGAATGTCTACTTTTCCCCAGAAAGATATTCCATAGCTAGATTGTTAACCTAACTAGTCAGTACAAAGTTTCTTTTTCAAAGTTCTAGAAGAAAAGTCTCTCAATTTTTTTCATTCACAAACAGAAAAACAATATTCGAAGTAGAAATTACTAATAGTTGTTTTCATAAGGAAAGTAAAATGTGATTTTAAAAAAATACTTGGGTGGGGAATGAGATCGAATGTTTAGTTTAAAACGGTAGTGCCTCATTTTCATGAAAAAATAATTGATGGTGCACAGAACCATTTTTAGAAAAAAAAATTGAAAATTGTAATTAAGTTTTTTAATTTTAAAGAAGCAAATAAAATGAATTTGACATTTTTTAACACTTTGCTGAGTTTTAGGATAGCGTTATCTTGTATAATCTTATTTAGAATCTAATTCTTTTAACTGTGTTAATTATTTTCGTTATCAATTACTGGACTATGAAGACATTATTTTAATTATTTTTATGCTGCCATTATCTGCTTAGCTTTCATTGTATTCAAGTAAGGAAAAATGCGAAGCTTGAAGCCTCTGGTTTTAAGAAAACAATTCATAGCTCAAAGGAAGCTTTGCTCGGTAACTTACAGAAGTGAATTTTTAAACAATCTCAAAATCTTCTTAAAAATAGCTGATAACATGCAAATACAAGCTTAACGTTTAATTAAAAAAAAAACGGCTTCAGTTCATTTAGTATCAGAAAATAAGGCTACATTTTTATTTTCGGCGGGGCTGCCTTTAGCGGATTGCGCCTTTTGCAGACTCGGCATTCCCCCATTGGAGAGCCATTTTTTTGTGACACCATTTAAGCGGATTTCAATGTCAATTTTAACGCTTAGATTATAATGAATCTTAGCTCTCTATGGATGTTACTGTGAGCCGAGATTTATTTTTTACTGGGGAACCCAAGCCATACTAAAGGGATCTTTTACATGTCTCTTAATCATATGACATGCGTGCCTACGATTTTCCCTTCCTAAAAACGTTTTAACTCAGCCGGGACTCGAACCCTAGACATTTGGATAATGAGGCGGCCACACTACCTCGGCTCCACTGAGGACGATCTTCCAATTTGCGAAATCAAGGAAACAACCGAACCCGAAGGATTTCAAAACCAAGCAACCAAAACCAACAAACCGAAATCCAATTTTCAAACCTTTTTTTGTTTAACCAAGGCCAAACGTATTTCAATATCAGGCCTGGACATCCCAAAAATTAGCATTGTATTTAAAGTAGTTGAATAGAAAATTACTTCGCCTTGTTTGTGGCATCACAGCTTAACTTCAATGGACGTGTGTTCACCATACCGAACACTACTAACTAAATAAAGCTTCGCCCATTAAATAACTATTTCCGCCGCTTCACTCGAGTGGCGCTTCCAAAGGTGTATTACCGTCCATACGCTGTCGTCACATAACCGCTTGTTGTTGAGGCTTGATACTCTATGCAGTTTGGCTTTGGTTAATTTAATCTTAACCCCTCTTTGCCTTTAAAAGGTAAATGATATTCAAATAATATTTTTTAAGTTTAGTTTGTATGAACCTTATTGAATACCAAGTGACTACTTAATCACAAATAATAACATTGTAATATTATAATTGAAAAATTGTTTCTAAATTAAATAATAAATATCATAACTAATACAATTTACTTGTCACATACTTTTGGGGGGCATTTTTTACTCAGTATAAATCCTAATATCAATATTTTTTACCATATCAACGTATTTTTTTGTGAACTGCTTCCCATTATTTTATTTTAGGACACTTTTCCGATGTATATTTTTGAAGTAATGTATTTTAACTGATTTTTTTAAATCAATTAATCAAGATATTAAAATATTTTTTCAATGTGTTTCTTTTTGAAAAATAGATTTGATTCCTTAAAAAATATTTTCTTCTCATTTTAATAGCTTAATTAGGTAAATGAGAATGTTTTCCAATTTAAAGAATTCATTCTACGAGTTTCTTAAAAAAAATTAAGTTGCGTTTTTTTTGGGGGGTAATTAAATTTCTTTTCATTATTGACTATTAGTTTAGAATGCACACATATAATCTTCATTTTGTTCTATTTTCATGCTAATCATGTTTACACGTTTTGAATAATTTGCTGCCAAATACTTAATTATTAAATCTGTATAAAAATTTATATTTTATATTAAAATAATTATAGTTCTTTAGCTTGATTTCTAAACAGTTTATGATTATGTATTTGTAGTTGAACTTAGATTTTAAGTTTTCTAGAAATATCATGTACAACTTTTTTTTTTTTTTAAAGTGGGATTTTTATTATACAGTCACCAGAAATGAGCTAAAGATCAAAAAGCTGAGATTAAAACTGCATTTAAAATATACAATAATTTAAATTATTGCTGTACAAGTACATTTACAAATTGTAAATCTATAGTTATAATTTATATATATTTGTCTCGAGTAACTTTGAAATAAGTTCATTAGCGTTTATTGTCCGTTATTGTAATACCCACTGCTTTTAAAGTCAAATAAATTCTATTTGTATTCCTTTCAACGAAAATAGATTAATGTAAAAAAATATTTTTTAGTTAGGAAAAAGGCCTTTAAAAAAATTTAAACTATATTGTAAAGAAAATAACTTTACAATTTTCCAACAGTAAAACGAAATCGAGTTAGTTTTAGCTTGAAGAAACGTGAAAATAAATTGCTAAGAGGAATACGGAACTTTTTTAAAAAAAACTACGTTTACTTTTATAAAACAGTGCCTTGTAAATTGGTTTTTAAGTTTATAATCAAAAGTTTGAACACTGAAGAGTCTGACAGCTTATTACTCGACAATTTTTAGAATACTTTTGTTTATTGGAAGGTTTCAAACAGGCCTGCTCAGTTTTGAGAATTTCTCGTAAATTCAATAATACTCACTTCCTTGAAAATATTGAAGCGAAAAATGAAGAGAAGTCCGGAAGCAATTTACTTATATTTAAAATAGACTTTTCACAAGGTAATTTTATATTTTCAATACAATGAAATTTTATTACACAGAAAAAAAATATTTTGTTGAAAGAACAAAAATTTTGTTGTTTCAACAAGATTTTTTGGTCAATACAGCGCCAACAAAAATTGTGTTGTCAGTACCAAATTATTTTGTTGAAATTATTTTGTTGATTCAACCAAATGATTTTGTTGATTCAAACAAAAATGCGCCAAACCGAAAATGCGCAATGACCGACCACAGGACTTTCGGACCCAACAGATTTAACGAGCACGTACTCCGCAATACTTGGTAGGTCTTCACCGGGACTCGATCGCGGGACTTTCAGATCTCGAGACCAAGACGCTGACCACTAGGATCACTACGGCCCCAATTTACTTTTGAAAATAGCAATCAAATCCTTCCTCGACGATAATGGCCGAATGGCGCCCTTAATTTTCTTCGATTTGCCGTTGATGACAGGCGCCATGGCGTCACAGTTAGAAACAGCCAATAGCAGGCCGAGCTTACTTCAACCAAATGGGTTTTGTTGTCGTGAAAATACTTGCTTTGTTGGGACAAGTAAAATATTGTTAAGTCAACAAAATTAGTCAACAAAACAAGTCAACAAAAAAAATTTGGTCTCCCAACAAAACATTTTTTTCTGTGTATTTAAAATAAGTAAGAAACACACTGAAGCCCTTTCTATTATTACTTTCTATATTTATTATTTTTTGGGTGTTTTTATAAATATACTTTCATTAATGTTTATACAATTTCAGTCAGACTACCCTTAACTATTAGCTTACTTACTGATATTTACTTATTTCACTAAATGTATATAAATATATATGCTCTATTCTGATAGTCAGAAACTTATCGTAATTTTCCCCAGAATGGGATGGTTTTCGACAAGCTTCGATCATATTAGGATACGTAATAAATTATACTTAATGCATTTACAATTCAAAACAAAAAGCTTTAAAGTCACTTCGGTAATCTGTAAGCTACTTAGGGAGAAAAATTACATTCTAATTTCCATTTTTAAATATATATTTAGTTTTTTTTAACTTTAAACAATGAATTAGTTTTATTATTTGTTATTTTCTTAGAAAAAAGAACAAAAAAAATTCATGAAAATAAATCTCGCATCAAATAACGTCAGTCATTACATTATTATAATTTTCCAAAAAAACTATAAAAAATTCAAAATAAAGATTAAAAAACTAAAGTGTATACATGCAGAACATAGATTGTTTTCACAATTAAAATAAACATTCATTATTAAAAAGTTTTAATTTTTGAATCGATGAAACGGTAAGGTTTTATAATAAAAATTGCAGCATAATTTATTTTTGAACCTTTGTAATTGTTTACTGCGTTATATATTTAGACAGCTTTCTAAATCATGATATATTTTTGTAAAAATGACGAATGGAAACTTTAAAAATTTGAACAAAATATTTGTATTACAATAACATTAGAATAAAATATCCTAAATAGACAAATTTTGGATCACACATTGAGCTTAAATTTCTTTTCTGCTCTTTATAGGGAAAGCATTCTCTTCAATTAATTTAAGTCCATTTACATAAGGGAATACACATCACGTTTGTGCTGTTTTATCACGTGATTCGATGCCTATATTCGTAATTTGTTGTCAGTGATATCGCGATTCTCGGCTTTTTAAAGCACAAAGAGATAAACAAGTGTGTGGTATGTTGGATATAAGAATGTGATGTGAATTTATTTGTGGCTTGTGTTTTTCATGCAGTAGCATACTCGGTGTTAGATTGTTCATTGAATAATTTATTTGATGCAACGCAAACAACCACAAAATAAAAAGAATGAAACTAAGTCAGTGTTTAGAAATCAAATGTCTGCAAATAAATCTATTTTTATTCTTGGATAATAAATACAAAAAGTGAGAATCAAGATTTTGAATGACTGGATGCATGCTATGACAGTGAAGAATATTTTATTTAGAAAACACATAATTTCATTTTTTCCTAATTATAAACAAAAAATTATTATTACACTTTAAAAAAAATGGTTGTGGAATTTTATTTTTAAATGTTGATTAAGTGACTAATCTCGTACTTGATATCCGACGAAATATACATTTGTTGAAAATAAAAATTGATGCATTCATAAATAACAAAATGTTTAAAAAAATTAAATTTTCTCTTCATGTCTTATATATGTGAGAAAAATGTGTTCAATATAACGTTCAAATTAATAAAAAAGTACTATCAAAAACATCTGAAGTTATGCATCAATTTGAACCTTATACAACTTGAAGTGTTAACTCTGAGCAAAATGTGTTTCGATATTAAAAAAAAATAATAAATGTCTTCACTATATTACATAAACTTTATCCTATACAATATATTTCTTTAAAACTACCTTATATTTAAAACTTAATACCTTTTGAATTTGAAATAAAATAAGTTTCCTTAAGAATGAATTATTCCTTGATATTTTTGTGTGTCCATAACCTTTTTATCTAGAATAATTGATAATCTTTTTTTTCCTCCAATGGGGATCCAATAAATTGATAATCATCAAATCAGTTAAGATAATATTACATAAGTTAAAATGTTATATTTTTTTTCTTAGAACAAGACAATTAGAACAAGACAGATTTATAAAATAACCGATCAAATTAGGAAGACTATTTTTCTGCCTACGGATATGATGTTTAAAGTATTCCGCAAGAAATTTTAGCTCATTATAATGGGGGAAAAAACTTCACAAATAAAGTCTAAAAAAATTTCAAAATAGTAAAACGAGTATTTTATTATTATTTTTTTTTTGGAACCAGCATTAGAATTTTTTATTAAATTGGGAATTGCATACGAAGTTCCAAATGTTTAACACGATACTGTGTATTTATTCAATTACTGTGTTTTGTATTAAGTTTATTTTCATTGTCTAAGAAATGTTTTGAGATTCAACGCACTTGTCTTGAAAATTCCATTGAAGAAAATAATAGGGTTTTTTTTTAACTATGAAGCTTCCGTGACAGTATCTATAAAAATACAGTTACTAGTTTTCTATTCTACAAAATTACAATATCAATTATAAATTATGTTTCTTCTTGCATAAAATGTAATTCTGCAATTAAAAAAAGAAATATTAAAACTAGTCAGGTCTAATTAGAGTTAGTATTTAATATTTTCTTTAGTTATACATATAACTATTTAAGTACAAATTTATTGCACTTAAGGGACAAACACACATTCACAAAGACCAGTGTTTTGAAAAACACTAAACTTTACAACTCTTTAACGAACCAAACAAGCATACCACAAACCTAGTTTTACATACTAAAAACACTGAATTCCATTAAAACTAAAGAATAGCATAACCTGAAGCAAGTGCATGTAAAAAAACATCGAAAACTTAACTTAAAATCTCTTTTATCAGTGTGACAAATAACTACAAGTAGCCGTCGTCAGGCACAGAGCAAAAAAGTTAAAAATCTTGTTTGTTGTTATTTTTATAAAGCAGTTCTTGTAGTTCTAAGATTGTATTTCATATATCATTTTTAGGAGACAATTTGCTTTTATAAAATACTAAATACACACAAAAAATTATTTAGTGTTTGATGGGATCTTTTGTAAAGTAATGCCACAGTCAAATGAATGCCTTAAAAAGTTGTTATAAGAACATAAGTGCAGTTTTTAAATTTTAAATTTTCAAAACGTAATTAAAACTCTTTTTTTTTTTAATTTTTGATTTTCAAAAATTCTTTTTCACAACAAAATGCTTTTGTAAATTATTTGACATTGCAATTCCCCCATGTGTTAAAATGACGAATGTTATCTACTAAATCTATCAAACTACGATGCTCACATATTTCGATTAGGTAGAGAGAAAATTGAAATACTTAAGAAAGTCAAACGTACAAAACTACAAAATTATTATAGTTTATACCTTTAAGTTATAGGGAATTACTTTCATAGATAAACTCATCGAAGTTTTTTTTACATAGAAATTCAATCAAGTTGTTTGTTAAATTAGACTATTATATCCCATGTAATCTACCACACAATGAATATCACTTACTTAAAAGCAGATTTTCTCCAGGGCTCCTATAATATCTTTAGAGCAGTTTTTGAGAATAATTTGCACCAAGCCTAAGACCTAATACTTTATTTCTACGTAACTGATTCCTTACACTCAAAGCAGTACATGTATAGAAAAAAAGTCAGAAATAGTATTAGCACAGGGTGACACTTAGAAGGCCCCTGAGCAGGAAAAGAGGAATCTGTAAAGCCTTTTAACTAACAATCCGTTATTCACCTCTATTAGTGAATCAATGAAACGTTTAAAAAGATCGCCAATCAAAAGAAATACGTCATCTGAAACAAGCCAAATCATTTTAAAGCCTCTTCCAAACAATATCACCCAGTACATTTAGTGAGGAGTTATGAAAGAACAAAATTTTGCGAAAATAAAAAAGACCAAAGTTGTTTCATCTAAAAGTCGTTAAAAATTACAAATAATAATAATAATAATAATAATAATAATAATAATAATAATAATATAATAATAATAATAATAATACATAATTAAAAATAATATAATATAATAATAATTAATAATAATAATAATAATAACAATAATAATAATAATAAAATAAGGATGACAATGATAATAATGACAATAATAAATAATTATTTTCTAAATGTATTTAAAATCTATTTTTATCAACAGGTCAAAAAGAACACTTCTATATACCTCATCTTTCTTTCCATCCTCACAAACTACGCTAAGAAGAGAGAAAGTAAATTTCGCCACGACTGATCTTCCAAAACCTTTTATTTTTCTTTCGGAATGGGGTGTGTGTAAACTGATGCCCGATTTGGAAGTGGGGGAAGATTCCTTTAAGCTAAGAGAAAGAAGGAAAACTTTTTTCTGTGAGAGGGGGAGGGCGGAAAAAGAAAACACCATAAGATTTTGACAAATTCCAAATGGAACAGGTGCAAGCACTGTCACAACATCGCACTGTAGCACATGTTTCGGGAAGTAAACCGGATTCCCCGAAAGGGGATTTCTTCGGATTGTTTTTGTTTTTTGAGGAGGTTGTTGTGCATGGTTACCTGTTCGGTGGTGGTTTTTAGTGTTAAGTTTAGTTTAAAATGGTGTATAAATACAAAATATTTAGAAATGACGTTCAACAATATGGATATATTTTGAATTTAAGGATTTAATATGTGTATAACATATTTTTATTTTATGTGTATTAAGAAATTTTTATTTAAAAATGTTAAATGTATTTTCATTGTGTGCATGTATACTTTATGATTAAAAACTGTATAATATATTTAAATTTGATGTTTGTATAAATACTTATTCATATTTAATAAATGGGTGGCTTAGCGAGGAAAATTTTTAAGTGAATTGGCGGTAGAAAATATTTAATATTTGGCGAATATTTGGTGATATGCTTTGCAGTAGCTTTGGCGATAAAGGATTTGAACATACCGAGGCACGGCCAACTTCAATAACAAGGCCAGAGAAGATTTCCCAAACATGAGCGTAGACGGAATTTTTGACGTCACTGTTCCGAGTGCCGAAGATCGAGAGACTAGTTCGGACGCATTCGGAACCCTAAAAATGTGGTCACCGTGAACGAGTGGTTCCGAACAGGTTTCGAGACAGGTTATCTTCATCTTCGAACAACGTCACTCGGAACTATGACGTCAAAATTTCCGTCCCCGAGTGTGTTTGATAGAGCTCTTTGGCCTTAGTAGTTGAGTAGGCCGTGACCGAGGTCGAAAGGCCACTTACTACTGCAACATTTTTCTACCTTTTCGTGGTTACCATACAAGTTAAAAATATATAATTTCTCCCAAAACAATGTCGAGAAAAACTGTGTGCTTGAATCGTTTAAAGTATTATAAAAGTAAAAAACTTGAAGACGATTGGACACAATGCACCCAGTGTAAAAGATCGGCAAAAAATTATTGCATACTCTCGCCCAAAACCACTTTGTGTGTTGTGATATTGATGCTGAATTAAATTATTCGTTGTTTTTTTCATAAATTATTTTCTTTGTCATGTGATTTTCAAATGAAGAACGTTTTTCTGTGTGAACCGATCGTGCGATAGTTAAGTGCATGAAACTAATAAAAAAAAAGAAAAAATGTCATTCTATAACTATAGTTTTTATGAGTATGCATACTGTCATTGAGTGAATAATGTTAATAAGCACTTATACATTACCACTAATATTGTTAAACACTTATAATGGTAACTGATACAAAACACTTATAACAGTAACTGATACATTAATTGTATTAACCCCTATCTCACTATATTTATTTTTAAAACTTTTTATGCCTTACCCAACTCGCAGCAATTGTAAACTATCCACAGCTTTGCTCAGACAAATTTCCATCAAAACCTATGCCTTACGCAAGGAACTGTGTACATAAAAGTAAACATTCCGTTTATACTTTGTTGCCCTCATTCGATGCGCATCAATCTGTGAAAATATTTTCGATTGGATGAGTCCTCCGGTTAGACAACAACAGTTAGTTTGCTTGCTGGAAGGGGCTAAAAACTAAATTTTCTTTTCTACGAATCGCTTCATAGCTTTTTCCATTTCTCGATTGGGTGAACAGCTTCAGATTTATATTTTTTCAGCTTTGTGAAAAGTTGGAAAAGTGAAGCGAAAGTAGGAACCCCAGATTTGTCAACTTTAATATCAATCTCACTGTAGTGTATAATTGGTTTGTATCAGAAAATAAAATTATAATAGTAAGGAAAAACCACACAAAATTTGCTTTCGGGCCAGATCAGGACCAAATGATGTAGAAGAAATCAATATTTTCTACTTTTTAAAAAAGACATTTATGTCGGAGAAATTTTTTTTTGCAAAACTACTGCATTTCATCATTTGCTGTCATTTGAAGGGCGTAGTTGCAAAACTCCCATTCTCCAAAGTATAACTATGGGTACAGTCCATTCATTGGCGACTTTTAATGATTGTAAATTCAGTTAGACGAAGTAGCCAATGAACGGTGGGGACACTGTATCTTAGTTGTACTTTAGATAATGCGAGTTTAGCAACTACACCCTTTTTGTCAGGGAGCAAAAAAAATCAAATAAAATGCGTCGGAAAAAATAACTATTCAGAATTATATGAAATTTCACAAATCGGAGGTCATATACAATTGGATTGAATCGGTCTATTTACGCAAATTTAGTTATTCCCCTTCAATCCATTTCTGCAATTCCCTTCTCTTAGAAAAACAATATCGCCAAATGAATGCTTCTGTTAAATTTCCCATCATTGTGACTAATAGTTAATTCTTCAGCTATTTTAAACTAAAACTTTAAATTATTAGTATTATTATTCTGTACATATAGACGTACTATAGACGTGCTTAACTTGGATCTCGTGGTGGGATTGGTGTTATGAAAACTGGAACGCGCGTAGACAGAGTTCGATATTGTGGAACAAATTCGTTAAGGGATGGTGGAAGTTTCGAACGGGAGGACATTGACGGAAGGGGAATCGAATGTAATTCCAGGGAAGTTGGATATTTGTGGGTTATAAAATTGCTGTTTTGACAGTTTCTCTGAAAAATGCCTCTCGCTGATAGTAACAAACTTGTTTACAATTACCTTTACAGCATCTTCTTTGAAACTTTTTTTTGGGGGGGGTTTTCCTCAGAAAATATATGATTGTAGAATGCTGTAGTGTAACCGTTCAATAAAAATATGTACAAAAAATGGAAATTAAGCCTAATTAATTGGTAGTTTCATGTAAGTGTTTGAAATGCGAACCATGGTAACTTCAAAATGGATTAATTTATTGTATTTAACATACTTCACATATTTTAAAAAGTTAAACTTTACTTTAGCTTTAAGCATCTAACAATTCTAAATTTTATAAAATAATATATTCTACATTAATACATTGACTTACTACAATTAAAATGGAATAATTCTATTTTTATTCATCAGCCAGGGCAATTTGACTTTAGCCTAAGTATATGCATGTACAATAATGGAACATCTACTTAATCCAACAGAACATCTCCAATTATCTCCCGATTCCTGTCTTATGTTCCACGACCGCGTGTTTCCGCCATGTCCATTGTCGAGGAACCACTATCTCACATCTATCGGACTTGATTCCGGGTCCGCCAGACAACAAAAGATCCTTCCACCCGATATAGCACGAATCCTCCATCGATCCATTTCAGATTTAGAAGAACCTTGCAAATTCATCTGCCTGAAAAAAAAGATATTCTTCTTCTTCAAGAATGTAACGGGTCCTTTTTATTACGGAGACTTTTGTCGAGGCGGATAATTCGATAATACCGGAACACGCTTCTTGATTCGTTGGAGGCTTTTAAAAAAATTTGATTTTTATTCTGGATCTAGATTCGAGATATTTGCTTTTAGGAAATATTGCCTATAGAAAAAATTAGTTTTACGGATGGGATATTTTACTGCGAAAATTTAAAACGAATTAATGGAAATGCTTTATAATATATTATTGATATTGAAACTTGTTTACAAATTATGTTAAATTAATTACCTTATATATAACAGAATTTTTTAAAAAATTCCACATAAGCGACAACCATTTTTAGCATACTTTTATTTAGTTAATTCGGAAGAATTTTTTTTAAAAAAATGAAAAAGTAGGCATTGACATGCAGACGATGTTCCGTCCATACCGCCCTTCCAAAATCGGTTCGATAAATTGGATCTTAAAACTTCTTTATTTTATTAGAAAGGTATCTTTCCGATCTTTTATACTTTTTGTCCGTCTAACGTACATGAAGTTTTGTGAGATTGCTTCTCTCTTTTCTTAGCCAACAAATTTACACCAAAGTTTCGGGTGATGCAACATGACATATTAATATTTTACAGTGCAAGTATTCACGATCGTTTGGGAATATTTAAGTTCTTGGAGACTTTTTTACTCTACTAAAACCATTCTTGACAATGTTTAGAGCAACGTATATCGCTTCAGAATGGTACGGTTTCTGCCAGCTTTATTTTTATGACTATGTAGACAATTTTTAGTCATAAACAAAACTTTTTACATTCACAACTTAATGTAAATTTATTTTACTTGGTCATACATTAAAAAATAGTTACATTTTTGGAATTTTAGAAAGGTTGGAGAGCGTTTATATACAAAGCAGTGTTGGAATTCTTGCCCCGAGAAATTTTGGAAAACGCCGTATTTTGACTTGTCGCCGTATTTTGACTTTAATAGTGCCTTGAAGATTGGAAGTTTAAGTTAATTTAAAATGGAATACATATTTAAGTAGAGCCAGAAACCACCTTTTATTATACAAAATGATAAAACTGTAAATTATATAAAAGTACGTTAAATTTAGGTTTGAATGTTAGCATAAAAAATTACTCAACGTTTAAAAAATCATAAAAACAGCTCTAACGAAAATATTACAACACCAACTGAACAAAGGTTCTTGGGATTGACATAGGCTGTGTTGCTTCTTAAACCAAGCAAACATTTGGCACCCCCCAATGGCTCATTTCCAATATAATGCCTGGTGGAAAATCTACCCCATGGGAAATCAAGCCCCGGTCTCCCCAACCAAATATGTTTAATTGTATGAATATATATAAACTTTTTTGGAATAAAACTAAATTAAATATCGAAATCTGAACGTACTATTTATTAAGAGCCACATTCTTACTTTCTCATTTCAATCCTCTATTTGCATGAGGCATTATCGCGCAAAATCAGACCTAAAGGATATTTTTTCCTTTTTAACATTTAGAAATAGGTAATAGAAACTTTAAAAAAATACCAACAGAAATACAAATTTAAACGACATAGGAAGAACTAAATATTTGCTTAAAATGCAATTGCCGATATTTGTTTGTCCAAAGTCATTTCTTTTCTTCTGTAAGTACATCTTGCTTTTATTTGAAATTAATAATTAATTTTCATTGTCAATACAATCTTGCGCTTGTATGTTAAATAAACGGTGAGTGAGTTCCGCAGAAAATTTATTGACCAAACGATAAAAAAAACCTTTCTCTTATAGTAATTACTTTTAATAAAATTTTTATTGAAATTGCATTATTTTGCAAATTAAGCTACATTGCTAATAAATTTGAAAAAACTTCAATTGAGTTTTTGTCGATGATCTAAAGAACTAAAAGGGTGCATTCGAATAATAACGACAAATGTCAGACTCTAACTTAAACCTTTTTTGTTTTTCCTTAACAACCTAAATTTGCCTCTCAAATTTAACCTTGTACTCAAAACTAGGTTAATATGTGCCACCTGCTAAATGCAGTTTCTAAATGGCTTAGTCGGTCTTTTCTATTTCTTCCCATATGCCGACAGCCGAAATGGTATTACAACGGAAAGAAAGATCTTATCAAAAATTCTGTTTCAGATTAAACGACTAAAACTTTCTTTACACATGTTTTACAGATGACAAATTTGGGTGTTACCGCAATTGAAAGCGAAACCATGTGTTGTTGAAACTGTTTATGGTGTCGCCATCTACATTCGATTATATAAGGCATTTATAAACTCCTAAAATATCGCAAATTTAATTTAAATCACAATGCTGCCTATATCGTCCAATTTTTGGGGCTGCCTAGTGCCCATGCGTGATGTTATGTCAAAGCTGATAGTGAAATTTTAGTCTTCATTCAATTTTCTGCACAAAAAAATTAGAATAGAATCTATGCTAAACAGGGACATTTCCAGAAATATTTGACAGGGTGTTCCAAAATGTTTAATAGAGGAAGTAATTGGAACTAAAAATCGCAAATTAAATTAATCAACTACTAACCTGTGCATTATTCATTCAATATCTATATATATAAAACGCAAGACTAGAGGTACAGCTACCAAATTTTAGGAACTTATTCTTTTTGCTCCGAAGGCAGTGGCGTAGTGTGTGTGGGGGGGAGGGTCTACAGTTAACTTTTTTGAATTGCTGTAATAATTTAGAACCTCTTTATTGCCATCTCGATTATCGTACCCCTTGTCTTTTCAATTACACTTAATTGTATAATTAACGTTGTTTCAATTTCTACTCTACACTCAGGAAATATTACGATGAGGGATGTAATTGTACAGTAATTATAATTAGCGTGGTTATAATAATCGTATCCTGGCGCGATTTTCAGTTGTATTGAAACAACACAATATTGTGTAATTTGCATTTTTTTACACAATACTCGTGTTCCATTTTTGTAGTTTGAATACCATTTTTTTCTGAATGTGTTTCTGCATAAGGTTATATATAAGGTTTCATAAGGTTATCTGATAAAATTTTCATACGTAATTCAGCCCAACTAAACTTTAAAAAAAAGTTTATGAGATTATTTAAAGAATTTTTATTTTATTTTTAAAGAGACATATTCCGTTCGTAGGAAAACGGACAATTTACATTATATGTTTTAATAATTAATAATGCGAGCATAATTTAATACAAAGGTCAGTTAATTAAAAAAACAGAGTTAAAATTTTGCTATTAATTCATATGAAATAAGAGAAAAATTTAAATTAAACTGTTTTCTTGACTTTTGACACATTTAATTTGTAGATAAATAGGGTATATAGCAACATTAATGCTTCAAGAGTATTTTTAAAAAATGCATTGATTTTTTAAGGCAATATATTTCATTAAAAATGTCCGGTTTGTCCTATTTTAGTCCATTCTGTAAAACTAAAAGGAAATGCTGCTTCCTTTTTGTGGGAAGGACAAGAATATATTCTTTGAACACAAGGAGGCTGTGTAATTAGATTTTGTTTCCACGTCTCTCTGTGACTAACTAGAAAGCGCGGGGGGTCTTTTGGAAAATAAACACATACACAAGGCAGCTCGTTCTGTACTTGTACTCATGTCTGTACTCATTCATTGTCGATCCTAAGCCTACGGATCCTAAAAGCCCTAGAAAACTCCAATAGTTTAAAGCGCATTTCACCTCTATTTTTATAAAATAGAGGTAAAATAGATATTTTTATTCAAAAATTAATTAATGTAACCAAAATATTACTCAATTCTTCCAAAATAAATCGCGTATTTTGATTAGTCTTCACTAATCATGATATTAGATGTTTTATTTAGACGATTTGTTATATTTTATGTAATTATTCATAATCTGTATTTTTTTAAAAATTTTATCATTTTTGCATGTCATTTTTGTAGTAGCTTTATGATGCGAAGCTTGTTTGTTAGTTACCATTTTTTAAATAGGCAGCCTTCGATTTATTTCCCCAAAACGTGAATTTTTTTGTAAACTTATATAAATCAGGAACTTTTCCTCAGTAACTTTATAATAAATCAATACCTATAATCCGAAATAAGTGTTTAAGTGTGTTTATTAATAGTTACCATGTGTTTAAGTTCATCATTATTGAAGAAAATTGACTTCTTATGATAATTTTTTTTTTGTAATAATTCATTTAATTTTTAATTAATAAGTTATAATTTATAATTTTAATTTATTAGTACTTAGTTATGCAAATTAATGAATATTATTAATCATAACTAATTTTGTTTTAAACATATAATGGTAATTAGTTATAATTATTAATATTCATTAAATAGCATTTTCAGTTACCAATTGAATTGATAATTATTATAATGAAGTTTCCTTTGAACCGAGTTAAAGCGAGTTTTAATTAATGCTGATATCAGAATGGGGGAAATTATAATTCATAATCGGGTACACCCGTGCAAAGCCGGGTTTATAAAGCTAGTTAAACTACATTAATTAATATTCAAAACATTAACATTCAACATATCACTAAAACTTATTTAATTAAATATACACTACTAGTTAATAAAGACATTTAATTAAATGATCATTAATAATCAATATTATATTTAAATTAAAAACCTTCTTGATTTAAATGAGAAGTTTATGCCTCCATTTTAAATAACGAGGACAAACCGCACAAAACAGAAATTTAAATAAAAATATTTACTGTTTAACCGAAACTTATTCTGTAGCTTTCTATTAAACATGAATGAAAACTTATACATTGTATTTGTTTGCCCTTTTCGTTTCTACTTTTTTAGCTTCCACACTACGTTTATAACGTAAAAAGTGGAAGGTATTATAATCGCTCAGTCCGTCTGTCTGTCTGTCCGTCCGTCTGTCACCCACTTTCATAGCCCAAGCTACAAATGCTACGGACAAGTGTGATACGTCAAAAAATCAACGCATCGAAATTAGAATACATTGAAAATTAGAAAGTAACTTTAATTATTTAAAAAACTGCAACATGTAATGCTCATTTAAAAAGCGTAGGAAGCCATTTTTATTAGAATTAAATCACCATTACCATCGCAACAATCGCTCGAGAAACTATAATTCTTTTAGACAATAAATTAAAATAAATTCATTTTCGCGACATCGATCAGTTTGAAATGACGTCAAATATATTTCACTACGAGATTCTTTGTACGTTGATATGAAATGTAGGGTAGGGTAGGTACATATATATTCCAGCTTGTGTGCTTGATCAGAGACCCGCTTATAAGCCTTCGTCAAGTAAGACAGACACAGAAAGAATGTTTTACTGTCACAGAGAAAGGAAAAGTACACCCAGGGCAAAGGCGGGAATCGAACCCGCACCCGTTACAGCGCGCAGACTGCTAGCGTCTGCGATCCAAACCACTCGGCCATCCGAGCCCCATATGAAATGTTTTAGTTCTATTTAACCCCCCCCCCCCCCCCCCCCCCCGAGGAATATTACATATTTATACTTTGAAATATAAATTATTTTTTGCAAACGATAAGTAATAATTATTAAATTTTCGAAAATAAAATAAATGAAACTAGCCAAATTTAGCATGTATTATTAGAATTAAATCCCCATTGCCATTCGCAACAATCGTTTGAGAAACTTTAATTCTTTTAGACAATAATTAAAATAAATTTATTTTTGCGACATCGATCAGTTTGAAATGACGTCAAATATATTTCACTACGAGATTCTTCGTATGTTGATATGAAATATTTTCATTCTATTTAAAAGCGAGGAATATTATATATTTGTAATATTACAAAGACGCTGCTTGGCGAATTTCTTTCTGTGGTGTATAAATAGTGTTTCCTGTTGAGCACAAATGTTGTGTGGAAGCGGTTTAAGTGACAGATTCTGTAACAAACCAACTTGTTTTTCTCCTCAAAAATTCTGCCACAACAGAAAATTTTACTCAATCTCACGGAAGGGAAAAAGAGTATTTTTTAACCTCGCGATTGGAAGTGGGCGAAATAAAGCTTGTGCCGCTAGCTCATTATACTTCAGATTTGGGCACTGGACAGTCAAGAAGTGCAGAATCCCTTATTATACTATGCAGATATTTTAAAAGAAGTTTTTTCCTTTAACCATTTATGCCCTGTATTAATATTTAATTTTAATTATTTACCGTTGCCTATTTTCAAGCTATCTGTGCAAATTAATAATAAGACTTTTCGGTAAAAAAAATAGAATAGGAAAAAATAGAAATAGAAAATAAATTTAGGAGGAATTTATTTTCGTTTTGCCTCCTTTCTATTTATAATTACTAAATTACACAGACTAACAACAATTTTTTTTCGAATAAATATGATTCACCATTGTAGTCTTTTAATGTTTTAAAACTGAATACTGCATTAATAAAAATCCCCACTACCATGTATTTTCCCTCGAACGAACAATGAAAAGTAAAACAACGGTCTTTTAAATGGGACTTATAAGTACCGTCAGGGCATAACGATTTGGCGCAGGTAACTAAAGTTAAATTTTTCTGAAGAATTTACTTACTTACTTATTACCTCTGTAGACTTTAATGTGCTAAAACCGTACAATAATTCAACCAAAAAGTTCCAAATTGCCCCCCATTTTCTCCAAATGAACAACACTGAAAGGTAAAACAACGGCCTTTAAAGTGATATTTATAAGTACTCCGCCAGTAGGTCAAAAGTCAAGAATACAAAATGAGACTACCTTTGATAATCATTCTACTATAAGCCGTGTGACAGATCCTGACAAAATGGTACACAGTGGCAGAGCATGAACTCGACTTTGAATTTACGTGGAAACAAATCTTCAATAAAAGAAGCCGGTTTGAACAAATATGTGTCGAAGAGGGGAGAACACCGATGGAAACTTTTAGCATGCTTATCATTTTTTTACCAGTGGTGTTTTTACAGGAAGTCCTAAGTTTGACGTATACCCATGTTGAAACTTGTCTAAGGTACTTCCCCTACTAAAAAAATTCAAACAATTAATAAATAATCAACAGCATTTAAGTAGAAATTAATTCATAATAAACAGTTGTTAACATGCAATTAATAAAAACTCATTGGACGAAAACTTAAGAATAGATTCTGGGCTTGGTGTAGCTCTGGCCTACTTTATATATAGGCATTCAGAACCAGAATCCTTATTAAGAGCAACAAATTATAACAGCAAGTAGCAATTCAAAAGTCGACCACGAACACCTTACACTCCAAAAGGTTATATAACATCCTTTGACAGACGACGACATTGCATGAGCTCGTCTGGCAAGCTTCGTTCATGGGTCTTTCTACAAGAGTAACTCAATTTTTCACTTTTCAGTGCACCCCCCCCCCCTTTTTTTTCTTTTTGCCCTGAAGTTTGCCTTGAAGAAGGGCATCCTCCCCATTTTTTTAAACCTTAGATGTTATATGTAACTGTACAGTGGACAAAGGCAGAAAAAACGTCCATCATAAAGGAATTTTCTCATAAAAATCATATTGAGTTGGCAATTTAGAATTTTTCTGTACTGCAGACTGTACTGTTGTCAAGGAAAAATTGACAAAGGCCATACGGCTAATTTATTTACGTTCTGCGCGGCTAAAAAGTCCGACGAATACCCAGTATAGAGGGAGTGCTTAAGGTCTTCAAAGTCCCGATGCCACGGATTGTGTTTAGAAACAGTACAGATTAGTTAAGAACTGCGCAACTACTGTTTTGAGAGCCGATGCTGGAATTTTGCAATAGGTTGTTTAGAACTTCGCAACAAGAAAGTATGTACTTCATCATTGTTTGTTGATTTGTTAGGAATTATTTGTTGCTGGTGTTCGTGTTTATCATTAAAAGTCTTGTCAAGTATATCTCATAGAGGTAGGAAGGAGGTTCTCCTTCCTACCTCTATGGTATATCTTGGTCATATTATTTCATTTATCAACATATTGTTTTTCGCAATCACGAACTGAATGCGATTTTTTTTTTCATCTTATGAGTGAACTACTGAGCTCCCACCGATTCTAAATTTAAGTAAATTTCTACCAAAGAAACTATTTTCACCAATAATCTACAATGTTTTCTTCATGAACCTTCTCATGTATCTTGCTCAAAGTTGGAGATATTTTCTAAATAGTTCGGACAAGTTAGCTCAGAAGAAATCTTACCGAGGTTTGTTCTTGAGCTTCCCCCTTTTAAGCCCATTTCACACCTAGTCACAACTACTTGCAACTCCCATAGGACACCATGCATTTAAAAGTTGCACTCAAGTCGTGAGATTTTTTCATGCGAGCACGAAAAAATCTCAAGTTGTATGTACCGTTAGCCAATCAGAATTCAGTATTTGTTTGGCTACATTGTGGCGAACTAGACTTCGCCAACTGGTTGTTTATTTACTTTTTTAGACGCCAACTATCCTTGCTTGCAAAAAAAATGCAAAAATCTGCGAAGTTAAAAATGGTTAGTAAATGGACGGCAAAAATGGAAATTGATCTTATTAATGAAGTTCGGAAACATAAATTTCTGTATGATACAAGCGATGCCCTGCATTCGAAGAGGACGTTGAAAGCCCATCTTAAAGGGTATATCACACGAGCAACTTTTCCCCAACCCAACTCCCAACGCAACCTCTGTTCCGACCATGATTGGCGGAAATTGCCACGTGCAATGACGTAGGCGTTGGAGAAATTTTCTCCAACTCTGTCGATCTCTCGCGACGGAGTTGGCCAACTTGGTCCCAACAACCAATCAGGTGAATCGGTGACTGTCGCTACACTGACGTCACGGTTCTGTTTTGGTTGAAGCCAAATCTTCAGGTCATATTGCGCCAAATTGCTAAGCTGTTGTTTATTTGTTTTACAAGCACGATATTTTGATTTTCAATCTGAAGTATAATAAGCTATTTGACACAAAGAGGAAATAGAACTCTTTGATTTGACATTTCTTCTTATTTTTTCGATAATTTTTTTTTGTTAAGTTGTGGTTTTTTTAACGAAAATTGTTACTTAGAGCCAATTCCACACAAGATTTATTTATATATCTTAGATAAAAAATCATTTAGCACAGCTTTTAGTTCAACTTTAAGTGTAAGAAATAAGCTATTTTTATGGATTTTCTTTCGTTAATTCAATAATTTTATAGATCATTTGCTATAATATGTAAAGTAGATGGGTAAAATTTCCCCTTTTGTTCTAAATGTGAAAGCTAAACTGTATATCAGCTTTAATTTCAAATTTGTAAAAAAAAATATTTGCAATTTTAAGCAAAATTCCAACAATGTATAGCCTTCAAGATATCTCTGAACGCAAGTGTGTTAATTTAACAATCTAGTTGGGAAAACTAAAATTTTCAACTTATATCTCTCAGTGTTTATTTGTTTTATTACAGAATATAAGGATTTTACTAGTATGTAATCATCAATGAATTCAGATATATGTGGCGGTTACCACACGCATGCAACCTCAATCAATCATCCACTCGCTAGAGGGCGCAGATTTACCTCTGTGTTCCTACAAGTATCCTGAATAACATCGGAAATAGTAGTATATAAGCCGAGGTAACTCATCTCCACTTTGAGGATCCTTTTGGTAGACTATGGGTTACTGAGGCCGCTACAGTGGTGACCCGGACGTGATGTCACCCACTCCAACGACGCTCCTGCTACGATGCGCTCAACCACGGTTAGCTCATAGAGTAAGGAGTGGGATAAAGAGGCTCCTCTCTCATTGGACACCCATACAATCGCCTTAACATAGGAGTTTCCCATAGACACTAGCGACACCTTCGCAAAACGGGAAAGGAATGTGAAGGGGAGGAAGTGAATGGGAGGGAGGAGGAGGAAAAGAGGATGAACAGTGGCGCCAGCTGTGTGATTGCAAAATTACTGCCAAGAGCACTGAGCTAAAGTATTCTTTAGCTCAGTGGACAAGAGGGGAAAAAGAATTCGTGGGGACAGTCAAGATTTGATCCGGGGGCTACGGGACAAGAGTCGCATGCCACTGAACCAGGGAATCTTGTCTGCGGAGCACGATCTAAAGTTCAAGTTGATTTCTCATTATAAACTACTGATTCTTATAAAAGTCGTCTTTATTAGTTATATTTATTGAAAATGGATAATAAGAGGAGAATAAAAGATATAAAATAAGTAACACAATTATTTTATACTTGCATTTATTTTTTTACACAATGCAATATTTTTCTTGCATACATAATTGAACTCAATAGAATTTTATCATGAATAAAATTAAGACGCTTATTTTTTTTTTATTTTTATGATAACTTATAGTGTTACAATTTTTAATTTCTTAACTTTTTATACAAATATAATATTCTTAGTAAAATGCAACGATAAATTAGAAAAAAACTAGTTTCAAAGATAACAATTTTTCATATTTTTTTTAAAGAGAATACTTAAAACTTAATAATTTTCTAAAATATTATTTAATTAATAAAACAAAAAAAAATTGAGGTACACCTTTTTATGCGCATCATGTGAATCTATTAACAAAAAAACTCTTTTAAATAGATAATGCATGAAGATGAATACAATTATTATTTTACATTGTTAGTTAACGAAACTTTGTTCAGTTATACGTTTGTTCTTTTGTACGTTTTTTAAATTATTTACGGTTTAAAATTGAGTAGGGTACGAAGGTATTTTACTAACATTTAAAAAGTTTCGTTTTAAAATTTATTGTAATGTTTATTAATCTATTTTTTCATTGAAAGCTAAATTGAAATATAATTATAACTTTTTAAATTTAATTTGTATGTTTTATTAATACCATTTTTAAAAAAAATATTTTTTATATTTTAAAGGAAAAGTTAAATGCACATTTTGTTTTATAAAATGTTTTATAAACTACAATTTTCTGAAATATATATTAAAAATTGTAATTTAAAGATTGTTTTTTAAATAAAATATTGTATTTAACTTATTCACAATTTTACATTCTTTATATTTCTTATTTCATATCATAAACATCTTTAATAAAAGTATTTCGACTGTAATTTTTAAAATACTTTAAATATTATGCTCTCTTAATTGTCTTTTATAATTTATAAATATAATGCACACGTTTACTGCACACATATAATTGACGGTCGAATCATCGCGTTTTTTCTGTCCTTCCAAACTCGAAGTCCCTTCACGTTTCTCCTCACCCCCCCGCTTCGTAATACCCCTCAACCCCCCCCCCCCCCCCCCCTATGGCGTGACGTTTCGAAGAGGGGAGGGGTGGGTAGGGCCACATTCCAATCCCGTTTTCCGTAGATGGCGCTCACATCTGTCTACAAACCGGTTGGTGATAGCATTCGCTGCTAATGCTCTCAACGCTGCACGTAACTCAACGCTCCCCGCAACTCAACGGCCAACGCTGGCACACAATTCAACCGCAGCACAACGCACAGCGAAGCAACCTGCGCACGGTTACTAACCTCGTTTCTAGGAGTGGAGTGGTGTGTGGGGTTACCACACGCATGCAACCTCAATCAATCATCCATTCGCTAGAGGGCGCAGATTTACCTCTGCGTTCCTACCAGTATCCTGAATAACATCGGAAATATAGTAGTATATAAGCTGAGGTAACTCATCTCCACTTTGAGGATCCTTTTGGTAGACTATGGGTTACTGAGGCCGCTACATATATATTAATGACAATTTCAGTTTGACTTGTAAAATTCTTTTCAAAAGTGAGCAATCTTTATCAAATAGGGTACTTGACTGCATCGCCAAAATACCTTCCAATATATTTAAATTATAGTTGACAGTCAAAAATAACAAATGCATATAATTTTTTTTGCGAAATAAATCTTTAAATCATTAAAAAAATCATTTTAAAAAGGAATTTTTTTCACGTGATCATCACGTGATCACAAACACAACGGTTTGGATGACGTCACTAGTAACTATAAACAAACCGGCGTGATGTTTTTTTGTTTTCTGATTAAACTTGATTTAATCTAATTTACTCTTGAAATAATAAATATCGAGATAATGTAAGGCTTTTTACAGAAGCGGATATTTCAAATTTGCCTAAAATCGATTCCAATGTGGTGTTTCAAAGTTTGTTTATAGTCACTAGTGACATCACAGATACCACGTGACAGCCAGGAAGCGTTTTCGGGAGTGATTTTTCGTCCTAATTTTAAAATTCATCTTTCTGCCTTTTTATGGGGTATTGAAAAAAAAGAAAAAATACGGGTCTAATATTTTTGGCATAAGAATATTTTAAGCCAATAAAAAAATTTAGTCAAGTACCCTATTGTAACATTGTTTTTTATACACTCTTCACAACTTTTTTTTTTTATGTAACCACTGAAGGATTATATGTAAAGAAAAGAAATAGCCTCCACAACCAAACCCCAAGACTAAAAATATTTTTTTGTAACATATACATCAAGTGATCATTTCCATCACTAAACAAAACTGTGAAAGAAAAATATAATACTTATAAGAGAAATCCTACGCATGCGAAAAAATAAAACTCAAATCAATCCAAAGGTCCGATTTTTTATAAATTGTCGCCTACTGTAGAGATACCGTTTTAGTTATGACAGTCGGAAAAGAGAAATCTTCCCCTACTCTGGCAACCCTTTAACACCTTTTGGGGGGCCGAAATTGGGGGGGGGGGGAGAAAGTTGCGTTGGAGGTTTGGTTGGGGAAAGACGCTCGTGTGATAAGGCCTTCACGAGTCTATGGTTTGAATAAAGTATAAAGTTTGTTTATAAAAAGATGAAACTTGCCAAATTGTGAGGTAAATAATTTTTTGTGGAAACCCGAAAAACCAGGTTACCACAAGTTACGAGTTGCAGTTGCAACGCAACGGAATTGCAAGTAGTTGTGCAGGTGTGAAATGGGCTTTATGAAACAACCCAAAAAATCTAACGAAACCACTTTTGACGTCACATAAAAAAACAATACTTTGATACTGAAACTTGACTGTGCAAAGCAAAGTAATAAAACACATTTTTGGAATTAAAAAATTATTATTAAATTATATAAATTTTCATAGAGGTAGTATTTTATATGCAACAAAAATAAATATTTTTGACAGGAGCCTCCCAGAGGAGTCTCCTAGGTTATCTAATAAAAAGAACTACAACTTTCTTTGACTACCGTTCGTTACGTCATTGCGTGTCAGACACTGCAGTGTTGTACCAATTTGTTATTTCTAAAGTTTTATCTATTTAAATATAATAAACTGTATATTTCTTGTATAATAATCAATCGTATCACAAAAAAATGTAAGTATTTCAACTCATACATTTGAAATGCAATTATATAGCCAGATCGGTGATTGTGGCATTTATTGATCCGGTGTCCGACGTGATTTCAATATTGGGCTTGTGATTAATTTAGTAGCTTACATTTTGTCTTATATATTTTTTAATTTTATAAACCATTGAGCATTATATAATGATTTCTATTGTTAGTTCAAGTACTTTTGTAGCAAGATTGTGGAAATATGTATGCTCATTTATTATTACTGATGCCTTCACAGAATGACCTTTGATACCTTTCGAAATCATGACGTTTCGTTAAAAACATTAGATTATTATTTAATTTCAAAACTACTTGACTAAGTTCATTTGTTTGCATAAATATTACTGAAAAAATTCTTGCATTAAATATAAAATGTTTTGGACAACCGAGTAATAATAATCTAGATATGTGAAAACCGAAACTAACTATAAACATTTACATTTAGCCTTTAATTCAATTTTTATTGGTGGTAAATTTTATTTCCTTAGGTAATAATTTTTATGTTTTTGGTTAGTCATATTCTCAAAATTAATTTAATGCTCAAATTTTTATTCTGAAAATGTCAGACAAGCTGGCCTTTTTTCATCTCAATACCCAATATTAGTTCACTTTAATTTTCTTGATCATTATTTTTTTTAATCGATACTTTTTTTGACGCAAATACCTAAAATTTTTTACAAATATTCCTTGAAATACGTATCTATATCATTTTTTTTAGGTGTTTCCAAAGAATATTTTTAAAATCCAAGTATAAAATATTAGTTTCTTCATAATAAATATTTATTCAAACAAATCTAAGTATTTCTGTTTTAAAAGTCATCAAATTTAGAAGTACCATTAAATAAGAATATGCTGACATTCTGAGTGCTAATATAATATATTTTCTGAGGTTTTCTTTAAGCCTTTACAATAACTTGTAACTCATACAGACATTTAGAGTTCCCAAAAAATCTCAGTTCAATCTCCTGTGTTCTCCAGGTTTTTGGTCTTCTTAGATAAAATTTTAGGTAGATCTAGGCTTTTCCTGCGCTGTAGCTTACAACATTACAATTTCCAATAGTATACATGTACAATATATTTTTTAGTTTTTCGTGAAGCCTTTACCATAACTAGTAACTACTAGTAAGGACCTTTTGCGTCTGTTAGAAATCTCAATACAATCCCCTGGGTTCTTCAGGTTTTTGGTCTTCACAGATTTAATTCTCGGCAACTCTGTGGTGCACGAGCTGAAATACTTCCGAGCAGCGAGTTTATTTTCCCTTGATCCTGGATGGCAACAGCGCACCTCGTGCTAGGCAACGTAACTTGCTTCAAAACAAAACTCTCTTGCTGTGTTCATGAATGCCTAAGCTACTGAGCTTGTAATTTAATTTATTCTTAAGTTTATTATTTATCCTAAATGTCTCTAAATATATATATTGGTAACAAGTTGTAATATTAAGGCTTTCATTAAAGACAATACCTCTATCATTTCACCACTAATATATGGCATCTTCCTAACAACTCCACACTTTCCAACAATATAGTACATAATCAGTAGTTTTTACATTTTAATGTGCTGTCTTTTGCATCGGACCATATTTCTTATTGAATTCTTTATTGAGAAACTGACCTTTGTGTAAAAACAACTTTTATTTTTAAAAAAATGATCTTAGTTTATGGATAGCTTAATTCCATAATACCTTCCTTTGCTAAAAAATTTGGTACTTGCGTATTAACGTCACCTTTCCTTAGCCGAAGTTGCGCAAATGCAACAATAAAGAGCAATCTTGTTGTTTGCACATGACAACGCCATTGTTCACACACAGCTATCTTTTCCATTCCTTGGTTTTTACTGATTTTTGATGCCATTTTATGCCAAAATCCCATTTGGCACTGTAAGTTTTAGGTATAGAATGCTTCTTGTTTGATGATTTTTAATGGTATAATTTTGGGTTTAGATTGGAGGCACTTAAAGACCGCCAAATCTGTAGCTGCGGTGTAAATGTCAAAAATTTCTTTAGTGATGGGTCTGCAGTTAATCTTGTTATGTTTTTCATGCAGGTCAGCTCCAGAGGCAGCAGCGGCGGCGCCCCCAGCAGAGGGCCAGGAGGGGGCAGCAGGAGAGGGTGAGGCCCCCAAACCCCCCAACCCACAGCACCAGGCGGCCTCCAGAAGGATACAGCAGACACAGGCACAAGTCAATGAGGTATATCATTTTACAGGAGTCTGTTTTATGGCATATTAAGGTCCTTTAATAGGCATTTTACGAAATTCTGTGTGTCCTAAACTTTTGTCTTTTAATTAAGCAATGGTAATAATTGTTTTTAGAGCAAGTCTTTTATGTAACTATTTCATTTTCTAAAATTTATTTTGCTGTTTTTTAAGGCATTCGTACAATTAAACTTTTGTTAACATTGAACTTCACTTAAACAATAAAAATGTAAACTGTAGAACATTTACTTATTAGATTCAAAATGTTTTTAATCACAATTTATGATAGCCGGACTTGGCATTCACCTTCGTGTTTTTTCAATCACCTGAGTTTCCGAATTTTAAGATCGCAGTAAATTTTGGGATTTTATTATTGCCAGAGGTTTGCAATTTATAGATTGAAGATGTTTCAAAATGTTTACTTTGGCGGAATTTTAAAATTTATAGATCACCAGAATGGTGCGATTTTAGGATCAGAACATTTAGGGTTTAACAAATACAAATACAAAAATTGTCGACCAACAACAGGCCAGAGGCCCAGCAAGGTTGGTCCAAATTAAATCTAATACATTACCAGTTTCCAATGTCCGTCAAGTTTCTTCTTAAAATCTTCTACTTTCTTCGAATGCACAACATAATCTGGTAAAGCATTCCACTCATTGACAACTCTATTGTAAAAATGTTTTCTTACCTCCCTTCTAAAGCTCGATTTATTCAATTTCTGATCATGACCTCTGGTCCGGTTATTTAAAGTAAAATCTAAGCCCTCCATGTCTCCCTGTTTTATGAACTGTATTTACAAATTAGGGTTCAGAGAAAATTTGCATTTGGTGATGATTTTAGATGATTACTTTCGGTGAAGTAGTTGAAAACCACTATAAGAATATAAGAAAAGTTGGTGTGGACAGTTTTGAAAATAACTAGTTGTATCTTGACATTTTTGTTGTTACAAAATTGAAGAATTTAGTCGCATTTTGCAACTAGTGACCATTAATTTCAATAGCAACAAGCTTTGGATTGCACCAATAGAAAGCCTTAAAAAATTAGTAAAATCCTTGAAGAAAAAATGAAATAAATATCTAATAATTGTGTCAAATATTAAAACATCTAATCATTTTGTTTAAAGGTTGTAGATATTATGCGAACCAATGTGGAGAAGGTTCTAGAAAGAGATCAGAAACTATCAGAATTGGATGACAGAGCTGGTAAGTTTGCTGAAAACACCAAAATTGCTTTTGCTAATTTGAACTGCTTTTCTAGTTAGTTAAATTGCTTTTTAAGTAATGCTAAAATTGCTTTACATTTTCAATTGTGTTCTATTAAATTTCTGTATTTACTGGACCAAGAGAGCCTTTATTATTTTAATTAAAGAAAACCAGCATACCTAGTTCAGTGTGGCTGTAAGGTATTATGTGCCTGCTTCGTAAGCCTTCTAACATTCGTCCCAGTCAGTAGATTTTTAGGATGGGGATAGTTTTTGGCATGCATGTCGTATCATTATGTGGCATGTAAAATATCTCTTTGAGTACACATTTAGCGTTTCGGTTTTCTCTCGGCATACTTTAACGTCCACAGAGAGCTTCGATTCAAGGAAAATTAGAGAGCCGTCTAGATGATGCCACAAAAATAGCTCTCGGTTCTGAGAAATATGCAGAGTCTGCAAAAGCTTGATCTGCCAAAAAAGCAATCTCTGTTTAGAAAAGAATTAATTGGTATTGTTGTAACTGAGTAATTAGTCTGTTGTTCAAGTTAAATTGTTTTTAACATAATATTTTATAAATATGAAAACTGTTTCAGGTTTTATAAAAAATTTGACTAAAATTTAAATTATGTTTTTTTAAATAACAAATTTTTTATTTTGAGTATGAGTTAGGAAATATTAAACATATAAAAACGCAAAACAAATATGATGCTGAGTTGCATGTATTTTCCATTGACCCTTTATACTTGTTGCTAAATTTATCCATTTGCATACCCTATTTATGTTTTGAATTTGTTCAGAAATTCAGTAGTAAACTTTAATAAACTTTTTGTCATTTTCTGCAAAATAGTTTAAATGCAAAGATAAGGCAGATTTTGTTTCATGTTTGTACAACATTGAAAGCTTTAAAAAGTTGTATATAGATTAAAAAAAACCATAATAAATATTCTTTAAAAATCAAAGCTCATAGTTTCATATTTTAATTTTTAATATAGCATTTGAAAGTATGCAATGAAATGACCCAATTTATAAACTAAAGCATTTTTATTTTACAGAGGCCCTACAGCAAGGTGCTTCACAATTTGAACAACAAGCTGGTAAACTGAAGAGGAAATTCTGGTGGAAAAATTGCAAAGTAATTTTTTGTTAAAATATGGAAATATTTTATATTGCAATGTCACGTCATTTCATTTTAGCACGCGATGTCGTCTCCTGCTGAGCACAAGCCGCATCGTATGATTTGTAAAGATTGATCAAATTGGTCTTTCTAACGTTTTTCATCGACTTGTAGTTTGGATATCTTTTGTCTCTATCGTTGAATAAATGTTCTTCTTTTGTATGTCTTCTGCAAAGTCCACTATTCACTCTGCAAACTTAACAGGTTATGGGCCCAGCACGCTTCCACTGCGCAGAAAGACATATAGAAAATTTGGAAACTGATGGCCGGGAAAAAATGGCGTCATATGGAATGAGAATTCAACTTTTGGACGGAGACAACTATGAAACTTGGAAGATTCAGATGATAGCTCTATTGATCAAGAATAATTCATGGAAAATTGTAAATGGAGAAGATAAGAAACCAGAATTGGTTCCAGGTGAAAAGAATTCGAAAGAAGAAGTTGGAAAATGGATTGAGTCTGACGAAAACGCCAAAGCTGATTTAATTCTAAGCATAGAGCCTTCAGAATTGAAACAAGTTAAGAACTGTAAAACATCGTTTGACGCGTGGAAAAAATTGGAAGAAACTTATCAGTCAAGAGGACCTGCTCGAAAAGCTTCTCTGCTGAAGTCTTTGATTCAACACAAGATGTCGGAATCTAGAATGGATGTCCGAGATCACTTGGGAACTTTTTTCGATTTAGTAGATAGATTGTCTGAGATGGAAATAAGAATTGATAAGGATTTAATGTCTGTAATGTTGTTATACAGTCTACCAAATAATTTCGAAAATTTCCGCTGTGCAATAGAATCTCGCGATGAACTACCAGGAGCTGAAGTACTCCGAGTGAAAATTCTTGAAGAAGCCGATGCAAGACGTTCAAGAAATAGTCAGGATAATGAAGCATTCTCCACCGGATCATTCAAAGGAAAGAAGTCGCGATGGAAGAAAGAAAATGCCAATGCACAGAAAGAATCGGCGCCGCATTGGAAAGGATCCGCCAAACCAGATCGAAGCTCAACAAAGCAAGCACGGCATACAGATTCTTCTAAAATACAATGTTATCGTTGTGAACGTTATGGACACTTTGCATCGAATTGTGACCAACCAAGAAAAACTGTTTCTCGCCAAAATGTTGGCCAAGTTGGCATGATGACGAATGAGTTGGAAGACGCTCTCTTTTCTAGTAGTGAAACGATGAAGAAATCATGAATTCTGGACTCTGGTTGCACTCGTCATATGTGTAATAATGAACGATTTTGAAACTTTAAATTTTAGTAAAACAACTGTTAACTTAGCTAACGACAGCACTGCAACTGTGAAAGGACGTGGAAATGCTGTCATCAGAGCTCAGGTAAATGGTACTATTAGAGATGTAATTGTGTACGATGCTTTACTGGTCCCTAGTCTTCGTACTAATTTAATATCTGTTTCAAAATTGTGCGATCGTGGGTATGATGTTATATTTAATGGCAATACTGCAAATATTGTTAATTCTCAAACAAATGACAACATGATAGCAGTTAAAAGAGATAATTTGTATTTCTGAGGAATTTGATGAAAGCCATTCACAATAATTTCAAATCATGCTCAGATTCATTGATGTGGCAAATAAGTGCAGACTGCTGAAATGGCATGCACGTATGGGGCATTTAAATGTTAAAGATTTGGTTGAATGCAGTGTAAATGGAAGTGTTAATGGGTTAAACTTAGAAAAGTCTCCTAAAGACTTCAACTGCGAAATATGTGCAATTAGTAAACTCACACGTGCTCCTTTCCCCAAGAATTCGGAGCAAGAAACAGGTGTTTTGGATATTGTCATGAGCGATATATGTGGTCCCTTTAAAATTGAAAGTCTAGGTAAAGCTCGCTACTTTATCACTTCATCGATCATAGTACTAGGTACTGTGCTGTAAGGTTCTTAAAACACAAAAGTGAAGCCTTAAGTGCATTTAAAGAAGTTAAAGCTTTGTGGGAAAATCAAAAATCAGCCAAAAAAAAGGTGTTTATGAGTGATAATGGAGCAGAGTATATAAATAAAGATTTCAATGATTTTCTCAGTGAAAGTGGCATTGAGCGAAGAGTCACGGCTCCATATTCTAGTAGCTCGAACGGGTGTTGCGAAAGAAAAAATCGTTCTCTAGTGGAAATGGGGAGATGCCTTTTAGCTCAATCCAAATTGCCTTTAAGTTTATGGGCTGAATGTATTAATAGCTCGATATACATTCAGAACAGGTGTCCCACAAGCGCTTTAAATGGAAAAACCCCTTACGAGAAATGGAATGGGAAAGTACCTAATGTGAGTTATTTCAAGGGTTTTGGTTGCACAGCATATTATTTAGACAACAAGCCACATCATAAATTTGCGCCGAGATCCAAAAAGGGAATATTTGTGGGTTTTAAGGAAGGTTGCAAGGCTTACCGTATTTATTTCCCAGACGAGAAAGAGTTGTTGTATCTAGAAATGTTAAGTTCTTCGAAAATACTGAAACTTATCCAGTGGGAGAGTTAAGTGAATTGTTGAGTGATTTAGAATTGGATGAAAGCAATTGTGAAAAGTTGGAACGAGAAATAATTGTCCAACCCCAGTCATTGAACGGCTTGTAAAACTAAACGAAGGGAAATTGAGGATAAACAAATTGTAGATGGGAATGAAAACAAGGATGTCCCAAAGAATACTCTTTCTCTCCGTAATCGTAAAGTTGTTCGTTTTGCAGAAACTGAGAAATCAAATGATTTTGGTTTACATGCGGAAATACCTATGTCATTAGCTTTAAAGGGCTCAGATGGAGATAAATGGCTAAGTGCTATGGCAACGGAGGTAAAAAGCATTTTAAGTAAAAATACGTTTGAGTTAGTGGATAGGCCAGTTTCAAAGAAATGTATAGGCGGTAGATTTATCTTGACAAATAAGTATAACTCGGATGGAACACTTCTAAAGAACAAGGCTCGGGTTTTCGCCAGAGGATTTTCCCAAAATCCTGGTGAGGTTGGAAATACTTTTGCACCGGTATCCATTCGGTTGTTGTCGGCCTTGGCAGCTGATTTGAAAATAAAAATTCATCAGTTTGATGTAACTACTGCGTATCTAAACGGAAATTTGGACAAGGAAGTTTTTATGGAATGCCCGGATTATTTTGTCCACATTCTAGAACATATTGCAAAGAATGAAAAGTCAGATAGTGCGCTGTTCTTAAAAGCATCGGAAATGCTCCGTGAGAAGGATAAGGGAGATAAAGTTCTTCTTCTTAAGAAATCCCTTTATGGCTTAAAACAAGCCGGTAGATGCTGGAATACAAAATTGGACGAGATATTAAAGAATTTTGGACTTAAACAATCAACTGCTGATCCCTGTGTTTATTATTTAAAAGACGATAAAGGGCTAACAATGATTTCAGTATACGTGGATGATATTTTATTCATGTCAGAAAATTCTAAAATGCTTGACAAGTTTAAAAGTCATTTAAATATGGAACTTGAGGTTAAGTATTCTGGAATCACTGAATATTGTTTGGGCATAAATTTTCGGCAGGAATATGCAGTTGTGACCATGAGCCAATCCAGTTATATCAACGAATTGTTAAAGCGTTTTGAGATGTCCAATGCTAAAACCGCAAATTCTCCAATGGATATCACAGTGAAATTAAAGAAAGCCGAAACTTGCGACGAACAATTTCCCTATCGCGAATTAGTAGGCGGACTAATGTATCTTGCTACTTACACACGCCCAGACATAGCAAACACAGTAAGCATACTCAGTTAGTTTTTGTCCGGTTATGATAAATCGCATTGGACTGCAGCCAAACGCGTTTTGAGGTACCTAATTAAAACTATTAATTTTGGTCTGATATATAGACATACAGATGATAAATCGTTGTTTGGGTATACGGATTCTGATTGGGGGAACTGCCAAGAGAGCCACAGGTCATATACAGGATATTGCTTTATTTTGAGTGGAAGTGTGATTTCGTATGAAAGTCGTAAGCAAGCGACAGTAGCACTCTCTTCTACCGAAAGTGAATACATGGCTCTTTCTGAGGGGACTAAAGAAGCTATATATTTAAATAAGTTGTTAGGTGAACTTTGCTCTTACAGCTTAGGAAAAGTGCGCTTACTTGTTGATAATGTGGGGGCAATAAAACTTGCCGAAAATCCTGTATTTCATAAGCGTACTAAACACATTGACATCAGACACCATTTTGTGAGAGATGCCTTGAAAAATGGGCAAATTGAAATTTACCATGTACCAACTGAAGAAATGGGAGCAGACGTTTTAACTAAGCCCTTAAGTCCTTCAAAGCATCTCAAGTGTTTGGAAATGATTGGTGTTGGAGACGTGAAACAAATTTGTGAAAAATGACTTGACATTGTGGGGGAGTGTTAAAATATGGAAATATTTTATATTGCAATGTCACGTCATTTCATTTTAGCACGCGATGTCGTCTCATGCTGAGCACGAGCCGCATCGTATGATTTGTAAAGATTGATCAAATTGGTCTTTCTAACGCTTTTCCATCGACTTGTAGTTTGGATATCTTTTGTCTCTATCGTTGAATAAATGTTCTTCTTTTGTATGTCTTCTGCAAAGTCCACTATTCACTCTGCAAACTTAACATTTTTTTTATGTCTTTTTAATGGCTTTAAAAATACCGATTGCTTTTTCATTTAATTCTTTGAAATCAATTATTTATTTTTTTATTTTTCTGCAATCTTGACAGAATATTATTTTTTTTGTGTTTAATTATAAATATTAGTTTATGGGAAACTAAAATTATATATATGTAATCTAGTCATGGAAATATTGAAGTAAAGTTCTTATAAAAATAATTTAGTTGCAAAGTTTAAGTTATTAAATTCTCCTAATATGTTATAATTAACTTTGTAATTTTAATTTCAGATGATTATAATAATGGTAGTTATTGGAGTAGTAATCGTCGGTGTTATTGGAGGTAAAGTTCTTACAAATTTTTGAGTTCTTGTGTCTTTTTACTTTAGAAATTCATGATTAGTGTTCAGTAAAACATTTTAACAGTTTCCTTATTAGTCAATTTTACTATTAACCTTGAACATAGTTAGTGGATATTTGTAGACTGCTAGAATTCTGGAATAAACTTAGTGGTTTATACGCAATTTCGAATGGTTGATTGAAAATGTTCAGTAATAAATTTTAATAAAAGAATATAGAATAATATAACGTATGTTTAAAAACTTATTCTATTTTGGTTTGTTAAGAGGAACTGTCTGTCCTATAGAGCTAATGCATTAGTTTTGAAATCACAACTTTTGCAAAAGAATTGCTTTGCCATGTTATTTCATTTTCACCGGGTACGGGAATCATTATGACTTCAATTTAAAGCGAAATTGAAAATAAAGTAACATCCGGTTATTTAATTATTACTGGATAAAGTTTTAAAATAGTGTTGTCATCTGCTGTATATTTTTGGCATTTTAAATTTTCAAAACTATATAATTAAATGACTAGATAACATTTTCATTTCAAGTTTGTCTTATTTCGATGTTATGTGGATCCCCATACCTGGAGAAAAAGGACTAACATGGTAAAGCAATACATCTGTGGAATTTGTGATTCCAAAACTAATGCACTAGCTCTATGAGACTGGCAATCCCTCTTAAATTTGTCACATGTTTTATCAATAAGATCTCCCATAAACATTTTGTAGAAAAGGTGCTATGCTATATTTTAGTTTTGAAAAAAAAAAACAATGAAATTAATGTTCTTTCACCAACCAGTTATTCGACTGGAAGAATGAAAAGCTTTTAATAAATTATTTACTAAAAATATATTATACAATTTTTCTAAAAAAAAACTTTAGTTTTTATCGCACTAAAGTGTCCTTTTACTGATAATTAAAATCAAGATTATTCAAACTATTATTTCTCTCTTATGTATGGGTTTATAACTCTTCAAAACATGTAAAAACGTTAATTTATAGTCTTATATTTGTAGTTTAGAGATCTATGCAAAAAATAATCACTGATATGCATTTAAACTATGCGTCACTTCTGAATTGAAGTAGAGAAATATATAACACAACGAATGTAAATGGTGCATGTGTGTCCCCTCACCCAGTTATACAAGTCATTAGTCTTCTCAAATGACTTTCTCCAGTACCAATAGACACATGGAAGAATTTCCGAAGAATCAGTGCTATCTTCAACAACCCCATTTAAACCTAGACTAGTCCACTCTAGATTTGGCAATGACAATAATCTAGTTCTCAAACAACATGATTTTTGAAGCCTAATTACTTTCTGAATTTAATTGGTTAAAACCACTACATTTTATGATTTTCGCTTGTTGACCTTTCACTAACCCATGATTAAATATTTTTTATTTATGTTTTTTTGGTTTTTTATGTTTGCTTAATAAACTATAAGCTACAAATACCCTCTTTTAGTCATCATACTACTGCTTGTACAATATCAAAATAAGGTTAACATAATAAGTAGTTGCTTTAAAAACTGAATATGGTGGTTTTAAACAGAGAATTTTTTTTTTCAGCCTATTTCTACATGTGATGCCCACAAACCCTTTATTTTTTTGCTGTCTCTCGTGGTTTCACCTTTACAAAATTTGTAAATTATCTACAATGGGACTTTGAACTAGACAAGTAGGTATGTTTAGTGTATTATTTTTAACCTAAAAGTGCAATGAATCTAAAAATCAAAGTATTTTGATTTTTTTTTTGCATTTTTAGGAGTATTTTTTAAAGGTTAGCTACTGGTTTATAAGTCCTTGAAAGCCATGTTCAGTACTTGTACTATATTAACTTGAAAGTTTTAGTTTTCATAATTTCTAGATTTCTTACCAATTTATTAATCACACACTAATGTGCTTATTTGTCTATATTTATAGTGTTGTATTTATGTCTACATGATAATTTGTATTTATTTCGGAAGATTTGTCATAATATACTTAAATATTTTAATTGAAACTGTTGACTAAAATATTATTAATAAAATTTTAGTTAAGAACAACGTCCTACTCAATTTTAAGGCCAGATAGCTTTTATGTGACATCACGCTTTCCGTTTGGTTCTGATGGCTGTTCCGAAGAAGTGCAAAATTTCAGAACCTGAAAAGTACAGGGTTTCCGTAAAAGAATGTCCAAGTTTTAATAGTATATTACAGGAGTTTATTTTATACTAAATATAACAAATCATACATGACGTTGAAGGAAAACTAACCTAGTTTTTCCTATAAGTGCTCAATGTGCGCGCCTTTAGTGATACGGCACACATCCAAACGAAAATGCAATTCTTCCCATACTGTCTTCAGCAAGTCCGGAGTAATGGAAGCAACAGTCTGTGCAATTCTACCTTTTAAGGTTGGTAAATCGTGGGGTAGGGGTGGAACGTAGACCCAATCTTTAACGAAGGCCCAAAGGAAGAAATCGCAAAGTGTGATGTCAGGTCACAATTTGACACTCGGACATTCTTTTACGGAAACCCTGTATAATAAAATTAGAACACAAATTTTCGAAATCTGAAAAGCATAATAGGGGATACATGAACTGCTTTGGATCTTCTGTTTCAAAAAAGCCTAGACTGAACTGGGTGGAAAGTGTGACATTACACAGCTCTTCTGGATCTTTTGTAAGTGTGTTGCCAATGAAAGACATAGTTTGTTCGGATAAAATTCACGTGCATTCTGTTTGTTTTCATTTTAATAGTGTATACAAATGGAGTTTCTTTTTAATATCTCTATAAACCTTAGGAGATCATTTGCAATCAATTTTTATTGCCTTGTTAATGTCTGTTTCACTAGCAACCTAGGCATTAGGTATTTAAGAATCAATCTGTTTTGTTGTGGTTGAAGGTGACGGTCAGTTTTAAGTTTGTACGTTGATATGAAATGTTTTACTTGTGTAGGCTTCCAGCATACTAACCTAGGCTCCTCATTTCTACATTGTAAAACCTTAGAGAAAATTATTTGGATTTTAAATAACCCTCTCTAAAAAAGGCTCGTATGCTGTAAAATAATTAAAAATTCATTATGTTTCATAAACCTGGAAAAGTTGGTAAATTTCTAGAAGCATTTGTTGTTATTAGCAATAGTGTATAATGTATATGTTACCGTTAAAACCAGAAATCAGCTAAAACTAGAAATAACTAATGGGAACTAGTTTTAACGTTCGTCATAAGTGAAAACTAGTTTCCTCTTGCTACCTTCCTAGCTAATACCAGTTTTTACCAATTGCATTGGTTAAAACTAGTTGTTAATTAGCAAAAACTTGAATTATCTAACATGTTTTAGATAAAACTAAAATTAACTGTGAATGTTTGAATTTAATGTATTGTGAATGTTAATTTCTCTAAAAAGAAGTGGTAATATGTAAACTTAGAAAGATTTGTTTGCTTTTGCAAATCCTTGTTGTTGCCCTGGTTGTTTTACTTCGAAATTTAAAAGCTCAACTTTATTAATTGAACATGAAACGATTATTAAATTATCTAATAGAGAAATTTGATCTTATTATGACAATGATGTTTTTTTAAAAAGACACACTATACCTTTCTTAAGGGAGAGTCTTCCAATAACCAAACCACCGTCATTGCATTTCAACAATAATTAACTTAACTAATCAAAACTTATTATCCTAAATCGTGCTATTTTCTATTAATTCTAGTTTTATCTAATACAAGTTTTTTATACTAAAAATTATATTTAACCTACTATTTCATCCAAACTAGTATTAGATGGGGATAACTTATTTTAGCTGGGTGGTTGAAACTAGTTTTAACTAATGCCCTCAGTTAAAACTAGTTCTCACTAGTTAATTCTAGTTCTAGCTGATTTCAGGTTTTAAAGGTAACATATACTTTGAAAAGTTACTTGCACTTATTATTTCTAATTTTAATTGGGATAATGTGTTTATTTTATAAATTTTTTAAATTATTTTTGTTTGTATTAATAATATAATCTGAAATAATTTTTCTTTTTTCAGCTTACTTTTATTCAAAGTACAGTAGTTAGATCCAAGACATTGTAGCCTACCTTTTCCCCCCTTGCAAAGCTTGCACATGTGCTCAAGGCTTCCCAAATCTTCAGTATCTGCATGAAATTGGTGTTATACAAAGCAGTTTCCTCTGAAACACTTAGAAAGTTGACAGTTTTTCAGAATTGCTGGAAAATATACTTAAAAAAAACTATTGAAATATACGCAATTCCATTTTTTTGGCAAACAAAGTGGTCAGACATGCTTTATTTTAATTGATCATAATTCCTCTAAAATAGCAAACATGTAATCTGAAATTGACATAGTAAACTTAAACAGCAATTCATGTGCATAGCTTATGTCATATTTTTTTTAAAAAAATTAAATTAAATTGTATTATTATTATTTTACACTAAAGTATTCATTGGAATGAATGTGAAAATCTTACAATTTAGATTACCTAATCATATTGATAGTAAAAAAAGTTTTGAAATTATGACATTTTAATGGCAGAGCAGAAAATCGAAATTTATTGTTGATTTCCCTGCATTTAAATTGACAGACATCTTGTGTGCCAAAAAATTGGAAAACAAGCGTAAACACGAGAGGTCGCATTTTGTCGCGTTGTACTAGAGTTTAACCACTTTGCTCTTCTTTAGACGTAGTCTGATAGTGAATGCTTCATTTTCACTTATTAATAAAGTCATCATTGCTACTGTGTTTCTTCACTACATTTTGAAAGAATACTGTAGTACCTTCACCGGAACTCTGAGAAACTTAACTAAAGAGTGTAGGTGGAGGTAAGAAGAAAAAAAGAACTTTTAGACTGCATTAGTTCTCTGACCCCAATTAACTCTATTGTATGTGTATGTACAGGGAATCGAGTACCTTATGTATGTGCCTGTATCTCTTCAGACGTTTTGAGATTGTGTTTAAGTCATTTAATCATTGCATGTCAAGTATGACTGAAAGCTTGCACAGTTATGCCAGTGTTTCTTGGAACTGATGGTATTCAGTATGTAAATCTCTGTGTAAGTGTTCAGTTTGGTTGTCTGTGCTTAAGTTTTTACATTCCATACAGTATATCTGCACCCTGGACGCAAGAAAGACATTTCACACTCTTTATTCAGTTGGTGACCAGATAGATTACTGGTGGCGTGAAATAGAATGTATTGCCTAGTGAAGAGTGATAAATAGTTAAATTTAGCAATTAATTCTCTGGAGAGGTAAAAACAGGTAAAGTAGTTTGGTTGTGTGTAGTAGCTAATTTATTGCTGTGTAAGAGTTGTGCTTTGTACCAGACCTAATCATACTTTCAGTTGGGAAAAATAAACTTTAGTAAGGGGAAAATCCGTCAAGAGGATGACTTTCTGTATGAAAAGACGCCAAGATTTCATTGTGGACTTAAAAAGGTTACCATTGTATTGGAATTGAAACAGCTTGAAAGTAAACATTGTGATAGGTCCTTTTACCTTCAGGGTGCAGATATATCACTTAGGTTAGGTGAAATATAGAATTTAATGCTGATTAATGTTTTTACGGTGGTACTGGTAAACTTGTCTGCTTCTTATTGAAAACTTCCATTAAGTTTAGGTTTCGAACCTATTCATATCTATAATTAAAGTTTTTTTTACAATTCTAACTAATTTCTTTTAATTAGTTGTTATTTCTACTAAAGTTTTTTTTTATCAATATACTATTCATTGATATTTTTTATTCAACTCATCAAACTGTTAATTTTTTTTATTTGCAATTATTTGCCGATCTACTATTTGAAGAGTTTATTGAGTGAGTACTATATTGTTTATATTATTGGAATGTTTAGTCTAATGGCAGTTATTATTGATTATTTTTAGCTATACTTTCAATACAATAACTATTGCATGCTTTATACTTTAAAAGCATGCCTTAGTTTGTGCAGCCTATGCATTTATGCATAGTCTTGATATATATTTTTGATTATACACTTGTATTGCTTATTTTTAATTTTACTTGTATTTTTCTTCTATATTAAATTAACTTTTACATGTAAACACTATTCCTTATAAAGTATTAACTAAATATTTTACTTTGTGATATAATGAGCATTTATGTAGGTATATGTATGAACTCCAAGATTTATAAACAGTTAAAAAGATTTTCTAAAAAAAGTATCAGGCTGAAACATGAAAATTTTTCTTCATGTCTACCTTCTCATGTTAATTTTAAAATATATAAAATTTTATAATGTATTATGTTATTGATGAATTCTTTGCGTTTTAATATCTTTTTATATTTAACAATTTTATTAGAACATGCCTTATTTTCCCCTAAAGTAAATAATTAGAACTATCATTTTTATTTTTTAAATATCTTTGGCTACCTTTAATTGTTTTCTTTTATTTATTACAATGCTGGTAAGCATTGTATTTTTTTGACTCATTTTATAAATGCTATAAATTTAAAATGCCTGATATTTTACTTTTTGTGTGTGAGTGAATGTTGGAAGGATCATAAGTTAAAAAAATATTCAAAATGTTAAATTTTAATTTATTATTCAGGCAACTCAGCCAAAATAAAAAATATATATGTATAGTTATAAAGCCATATATATAATCATACAAAAAAAACTAGTCTTTCGGTTTAAAGTATCTTATTTCAGTCAATGTGCAAAATACTAATGTTCTGAACTAGTTTGTAAAATTGATGATGTGATTGTGTATCAAGACTGATAGTTATATGGTTATTTTGTTGCACATATTTTTTAATATTTTGATATCATATGAAAAATATGTTGTTATTTTCGTATTTATTTTTATTTGTTGCTATGTATCATTTTCTATCGAACATGAACTTTGTTAGAATTGATAATTTAAAACATCTGTTTTCTAAAAAGACGTTCTTGTCTGATATGCTTATCAGTATACTTGTGCTCTCTCAATATTTCTTAACAATTGGTATTTTAAAGAAACTGATTTTTTTATTATGAATTTGAATTCCTTTGTATATATATATATGCTTTTTTACATTATCCTTTTTTATTTAGTCATTTTTTTTTATTTAATTTTATTTTTATTGTTATATTTTTACATTGTTATTTGCCTTCTTTGAGTTATTTTGTGTTTAAAACTAGTCTAAAAATATATCATTAATTGTCCAAAGATAGTGACTATGAAATGTTGCCTTTTGGAAGATTGTAAGACATAGAATTAGGTTAGAAAGAATATGAAGTGAAATAATGTTAAGAGTGAATGGAAATAAGCACAACTTTTATTTTTAGCATATTATTTATACATAGATCATTTTCCTCTTTTTCCTGTGATATTTTTAAACAAATAGAAGCTTTATTTGGTTTTTCTATTGCTTCTTGGAGACATGGTTGTGTTTTTAGGATTTCTAGAAATACGTTGGAGTCGGATGTATTATACACTAATAATGACATTTGTTATTTTTAATCATACATTTAATAAAGATGGTTTCATCTGCTCTATTAAAATGTTATAAGAAAAATGTTTTCTCTTTTTTTTGTTTTCACAGAATTTCATTTATATGTTTCTTTACGGGTCCTTCCATTGGAAGCGGACTGGGAAGTCGGTAAGACGCTTGCCCTGCGTGCGATAGGTGGGTCGCAGGTTCGGGCCTGAGCATTGCGATCTATTAACGGCCTGTGCAGCCAAAAAATGTTTGCGGAATAGTACCTGTGTCGTTAGAGTGCACGTTAAATTTGCTCCTGAGTTCCGAAGCTGTGTACGATGGCGCCATTAAAAGTTGAGTTGGGTGCCTGGTGTCGGCTCGCCACTCGACTGTGGTTCCTAAATTACGAGGCCTGTCGCCACAACCTTACGTGTAGCCGTAGTACGACGATAATTCAACTAACCTCCCAACCATTAGAAAGAAATTACACCTCCTGCATTAAAAAAAACTTGGCCCTTTATTTTATCCTAGAAAATATAATCCTTAAAAATAATAAGTATAATAATAAGTATAATAATAAATATAATAAGTTTCTTTGAAAAACATCCTTTGATTTTTTTTTTGGCGTATTATTCCTCAACTGTTTAAAGGTTGTTTCTTTTCAGAGATTATGCCCTCTTCACTTACCACCGTTCTAATGTATGAGGGAAGTCCTAATTTGTAATGTAAAAAGTAAAATTGCACGTATGACTCGAAGTAAGGGAGACTTGGCCCACCTTTAAATTTTAGTATTTAAAAATATTTTAGCATTTTCTCAATAATAGATGGTACTCAAAGCTACTGTTGTCAGCAGATAGCCACCTTAGTTTTATTGGGCTACTTTTTTGCATTGATGAGAAAATAAAAAAAGAAAGTTTCTCACCCCAAAAAGTAAACATTTTAGACATAATTTGTAAGATTTTTTCAGAAAAACCAATTCATTTTAGTTTAAGTATATCAGGGGTGCCTACAAGGGGGGGTCAACGACGCAGACTGCGTCGTTCAAATTTTAAGGGGAGGGGGTGAATTTTTTTTATAAAATTTATTAATAAACTGCCAATCTTGATAAAAAAAAACTCGGCTAACTACTCTTCTTCATAATAATCTCCCCCCCCCCCCTTCCCGACGCAACACCGGGGGGGGAGGGGGGCTCAGAACTTCTATTCTGGCGAATTTTATTTGGTTTAAAATGAAACACAACAAGTGGCCCCCAAATTTAAGGGGCCCCTAAATTTCAGTTTCTATTATGCTAAATGCTGTAAATCCGCAAATTATCTTTAAACTAAAAAAATTCTGATACTCCAGTTTGTTTTTTTTATCAATTTTGACTGAGAAATTGACCCAACGTGATTGTTTTGATCGATGTTTTTAAGGAAGCCTATAAAATTGTAGCAAAAATTTGATACATAGGTCATATAGCACCATCATTACTGGAAATCATACACAACATTTTCCCTAAAGGGGCCCCCAAAATAGGTTGTGCCTATAGTCTGAGATTTCTTAGAACAGGCCCTGACTGTAACGAAGTTTTAAACACTCATAAATCTCACGCAGTTTATAAAACATTTCGGTGAATTGATGACGTTCGCATAGTTTGCCAATGGTATCAATGAGATATTCCCGCCATATTTTGCAGCTGGCTCATAAATCTTTCAAACTTTGTATAACATTTTTACGAATTAATGACCTTCGAATAATATTTCTGACTTTTTCCCGCCAAATTAGACTCGAAGCTAAAATAACTAAATGATTACTTTAGAATCAGTAGGAAAATACTTGTCGTCTTGTGTCAAATGTGTGGGTCTGGGTGATTGAATATAATTAAATAGTTCAATTCCGAGTTTCAGGGTAAGAATTTTATTTATATTTAACGTTATTTTTTTAAGTGAAACTATCTCTGTAAACATTATAAAATAATTCTGATTTGTTTGATAATGTCAAATGTGTTGTATTAGATGAAAATAAGCTATACCAAGATAAACTTTTTTATGCGTCAAGAATTGAGGGAATGAATTGGAAGCCGTTTTTGATTGGATCACGTATCCGGCTATTTTTATTGATTTAAAAAATAATATAATTACATAAATTTTGAGCGGAATTTTTACCAATTATTTAGTTTCCCATAGCTTTTGCTGTAAAAGAAACCTTAAAGGACAATTAAAAATAACTTGTAATTCCGTATTATAAAAGATATTCCAAAAGGTGCTTTCCTTTTACGATTAGGGGCAACTCTGCTTTGACCTATTAGTAGAAAATGTTTAAGAAGAAAGTCAGTACTAGGGTTTTATTTCTTGGGACAAAGTTACCTATAGTTACCCAATGGTACTTAAAATATCATTTTACTATTAGGTTTTCTATATACACCGTAAAGATGTAGTTAGATGCTACTTTGGTTAGGTACTCCATTAGCTCATATAACTACAAAATCCTCACCGTTTTTTTTTTTGGGGGGGGGGGGGTAATAATTTTCTAGGGGGGGGGGTGCCTCTGAGTATATGGTATTTTAAAAATATTGTTATATTAAGGTTTTATTTTAGCTATAAAGTTTATGCAATGAAGTAGGCTTCAAAGCACCATGTGCCATTCTTTACGGAATGGCTATGTGGGGAGGGTTGGCCGGCCACTCTATGTAAGGGAGGAGGGTTGGCCACTGGACCAAGGCTCTCTAAGTGAACTAGGTATGAAAATCTATGCAGAATGTTTATCAAATACACGGTTAATAATAACGTATGATTATAACTTTATGAAGGTAATAGATTGATTATTAGTATTTGTACTTGTTTAGAATAAAACGAAAACCTCAACTAAATCAAACTTATCATTTATGACCAAATTTCAAACTTTTTTTGCAAAAACTATATAAGTTATTAATTTAAGTATAATAATATTCCAGATTAATATTAAGATATCAGATTTTTTCTTTATAGGGGGAGGGGGGACGAACGAGTAGCTTTGAATGTGCGCTTTGACTTTTACAGTTTGTGCCGTTAAAAAAATCAAACAGGCTTATATCTTGTGCATTTTAATGTGTATACAAACTGAATAAAATATATTTAACATAAATATAAAAAATTATTTGTTAGGAACAATATTAGAATTTTTAATTCATACAATACTAGAAAAATGTTTTACTCTAAATATTACGGTAAACATGATTTTTAAATGAGTTCCAGAGTGTTGAATTATATAATATAATTTTTTTTTTACATTTAATGCTTACAAAATTAATTTGAAATATTTTTTATTTTGCCCTTTAAAATTAGGCATTTTTGCATGGGGGCCAAGTTTCTAAGTTTTAAAAAACAATATATTTAAAAAAGAAAAAATGCATTATTTATATTATCACTATTATATACTTGTTGCCAATAAATTTCCTTTAATATGTGCTATTACATGAAACTTTAAGTGCAAAAATAAAGTTTATAAAAATAAAATTCTAAAAGCATGGCCAAGGCTGCCCATGCTCCCTTATAGTAGCTGTAGTTTGACTTTTTAATCCAAACAAATCAAAAAGGTGTAAAAGTTGTTTTTAATGTTAGTCTTTAAGGGGATACGGTACCCAAAACATTATTTCTAGAAATAACATATAAACTTGTAAATTATAGTGGTTCTATATAATTTTCACTCTAAATAAACATTTTCTAGCAATAAAAACAAATATTTACAAGTAGTTTTTCATTTATTTAAAAAAAAAGTCAAAATTTTGAACTTTTTTAAAACGCTACTCTTTCAATTTTGAGAATAACTCCACCAAACTTTTATAGTTTGTTTTTAGTACTATTAGTTCTAGAACTGCGCATGGATTTTAAAATGTGAGCTACAGTTAAAAAGTAACATGCATTTATACTGAAAATCACAAAAAAATTACAAATTATTGAATTCAACATTTAAAAAAAAAAACTATACATAGTAGACCTTATTCCATGCACAATTTTGTGCACCATATATATAAGAACACAGGTTAAAAATTTCAAAATTCTAACTTATTAGAAAAAAAGCCTTAGGGATTTATTAAACAGTGAAACACAAAAATTAAAAAACGCGAAGCCGAGAAAAAGGTTGGAAGCATACAAAATACGTATTTAAACTTATAGGAATGACTCCAGAAAATATTTAATAACTTTTTTTTCTACAAAAGATATCATTATGAGACTTTCAGTAAATGTTCAGAAAAATATTGTAAATAATAAATAAAAACTGAAAAATCGATACTTTGACCAATTTTTGAGTACCGTATCCAATTAAGGAAAACTGATAACGATTAGTCAGATTAATATGAAAATTAATAAGTTATAGGTTAAAAATATGTGTTTTTGAAAATTGGCTAAAAAAATTGCTTGGTTCAGTTTTTACTGAATAATATAGTAGTAGGCACAAAAAAAACACTGAAAAAGTATAGAGAATAAAATATCAAACTCTTGAAGTATTTAGTGTGGTTCTAAAATACGACGCCCGTCGCCAATAGCCCTCGTGTAGCTCTAATGCGACGATAATTCGAACTAAACTAAACTTAAAGTATTTAGTATGCTGAACAAGCATATCACTCTAATATTAGTTAGTATTAACAAATCTTAAAACGTAAAACAATTTATATTTTCTGATATAAGCCTATATTTGTGATACTAATGCTATATTAAGTTCAAAAATTCTATAAAATGACCTATGTGATTTATCTTTAGAAAGCCTTTAAATTTTTCTGAATGTTTTGGGGTATTTCCACGCGTGACTTACACTACATCGGACGATTTAACAAATTTCGTTTGCGTAGTTCATAATTATTTTCTACTTATTAAAAAATATATATTTATGCCAGTTTACCCCTGAACATATACTATTTTTAGAAATCATATAAAACCATTTTCATTTAGTATTTCACTAAAAAAATAATAAAAATGTCATACTGTGACTTACACTACATGAAAGGAAGTCGAGTTTTGGTTATCATTTAAAACTCTCATTTCTTCTTCATAGTGCAGTAAATCAACATTTTACCAGTGCTTAATTTAAGTACAAGCTTTAAAGCTAAATAATTTAGTTGCAAAAAAGTGTGTAAATATCATAGGAAATAATTTATTAAAATTTTTGTGCGTGACTTACACTACATTCAATTTGTGACTTACACTACACCATGTGAATTGTATCACAGATATGGAAATTTAGGCAATAATAACATAACATATGTAAATAATTTTGAATATGGTAAGTTAAGAATTGCATACATGGTAAAATCATAGTTAGAAAAAGTGACACAACGTCCCCTATTTCTTAATTCTTTCTTCAATAGAATTGTCTGAAAAACCTTCCTTCTCAGGCCACGCAAAAAGACTTCCTGACCATTGTAGATGTTTCAGTTTTATTGAATAAGCATCTTTACTTAACATTTGCCCCACAAAATATTTAACGATAATTTTCCTACAAAAGGAACTAAAGCTCTTCTTTCAGCATCAAATTCATTTTCAGAATTTTGCTGAGAGGTATTTCCTTTTACAACATTTCCATTTGTTTAATCAGCCGTGTTGTTTTTTGGGGGATTTAATGAAATATTGGCAGTTTTAAGTAAGTATTTGTTTAATTTTAAAAAGCAGAGCAATTTTTGAGTGTCAGGAATCGGAAATGTTTATTTTCCTTTGATGAGCAAATATCATTTAATCTAACTATTTCGCCCTTTATACAATTGTCAGAAATGTATAAGAGTGATATGTTTGGGCAGATTTCTTATGCAAAGTGAAAACATCTTTAGCAGAATGTGGGTCAATTTTCCTGGAAGGTGTGGCTGCTTTTATCCTCTCCTCACTGTATCACCAAGTCCATTAAATTGTCCTTTTTCATGACTAAAGGTAAAGATGACCAACATTGGTGGCAGAGAAATGCCATTCAATGTTGTCTAACGGTTGTAACATTGCAATAGAGATGGTGTATTTTTAGTTAAAGTGTTGTCCGTAAAGTCGTTTTTGCTTTCCTGTTCTTTAAAGGTTTGAAATTTTCCACAAGCTTAAAGTCTTTCCCTTTGCCCTTTTTTTCTTTTAACTGTTGATTTAGCCATCTTAATTTAAAATTATCAAAATATAAGAAATCTACAAATATTATAGCTAATCTATAATAGATAAATCAAACAGAAGCTGTGACTAACACTACGTTGTGACTTACACTACAAAGTTAAAATGTTTTATAAATAGAGAAAATGCTTTTTATTTTAAAATTTAAAGGTGTGGAATTACACAAAGGTTAATATAGAAAGAAAATATCTTAAAAATTTTGAAGCAAAGCCTTACTTTAAAAAGTTATAGAAACTTTTATATCTTTTCGTGACTTACACTACAGCCAAAACAGGGGATGTTTATCTTTCTAATTAAGTAACTTTTATTTATAAATGCCGATTAAAAATGTGTTTTCAAGATAGTCATTATAGTGTAGTTTAATAATTTTATCAAAAAATCTGATAAAAAATAATACTTAACTTAAAATTCAAGAATTCAAAATGATGAAAAACCATAACACATGCTTTAAAAAAAAGCAGCCTTTTTGAAACTTCAGTTTTGCCACAGAGAAAAACAATAATAGTTTTTGATGTAAAATTTTTATAGTTCAAACTTTTCTAAATCACAAATAAAAGTTTCAACTGGAATAAAAAATATTTTTAAAATTAACTTGTGGTATGTATTTACGTAGAATTAACCTTTTATGGAAAATTATATTCTATTTAATGCAAATTATCCAGAGGTTATTTCAATCGTCAGGTTTAGATAAGAAACGTTTCAAAATAATGGTTTGAGAGAAAAAAAAATTAGTTATTTGCATTTTTATATTGATATATATTTCTGGATTTATTTTTGTTTTTTTAAAATTTAATTTAAAAAACTTATTGTTAAGTTTGCTAGCTACTTGGGGATACTTGCAGAAAATGTTAATTTTTACCTTTTGTCTGAAGTTACGTTGGGTGCCTACTCAGTCGTCAGTTTTTTACTTGACTGGTTCTAAATTATGACGATCGTCGCAATAGCCCTCGTGTAGCCCTAGCGTCACGTTAATTCAACCTAACCTGACATTGGCAGATTTTTTTCAAAATGTATGCCTTAGATTTTTATAAAACCTAAAAATTATAGTTTAATAGTATAGATTTGTATAAATCTTAACGTTATTTTTCTTAATCTCTGTATTTTAATTATAATTTGTTGCAATTTTTTTTCCTTTGAAAACTATGCCGATTTGATTTGAAACTCCTGCGCGAAGATGGTTTTCCGAAGAAACAGCACTGTCAAAATTGAACTGTTTTGTTTATTTGAAATACTTGTTTTCTTAACCAATAAGTTACAGTCCGGCTCTCGATTGCTGGCCTATGATGTCAAGAAGAGTCAACGTTGGAAAACAGCATAATGATAGTGGTTACCAGTAGTACAGCCTAAAGAAGACTACCCACCTTTGTTCCGTGTGCTGTGTTTTAGAAATATGGTGGTCCACTAACAGCATAATGATAGTGGTTACCAGTTGGACAGCCTAAAGAAGACTACCCACCTTTGTTCCGTGTGCTGTGTTTTAGAAATATGGTGGTCCACTAACAGCATAATGATAGTGGTTACCAGTTGGGCAGCCTAAAGAAGACTACCCACCTTTGTTCCGTGTGCTGTGTTTTAAAAATATGGTGGTTCACTAACAATGATTTCATAAGTTAGAAATCGAGAGAGGGACTAGACGGATAAAGTATAATTAAAAGTTGTTGTAGAAAAGAATTTTCCACATGATCGATCGATCCACGTCTTCGATCTCATCGAGCGAGTTTTCAAAGAGAAAAAAAAACTGTATTAAATAGCAATGTTTTTAAAGATTAATGGACTGTAAAAAGATAACGGACCAGACTTCTAGTGTCTATATTAAAACTTAAGTTTACAGTTGACACTGTGCATCAAGCTGTAATTCAACTACATATATTTACTGTTAAAATAATTGGTTTTCTTGTTCATATCAACTCTTTCTGCGTCATACGCATTAAGCACCCTGTGTTCTGAAATATACTGTGCTTGCTTTTTCAAGATAATGCTTTAATTATTACAAATAACTGGACTCTTTGGCGATACCACTGCTGTTTCAATCTATCTAATCTCAACCCTTTGTACCATATGTCAAATTTCCCTGGATCATGAGTTAATATCACTGGAGGGCAAAGGAAATTGAGATAAGACAACCTGATATTCACTAACTGCGTTTTTAATCGATTTTTTTATGTGTGTGGGTGTTTTTTGGCTATTATTGATATAGAAGATTCTATGCTCAGTTTTAGCTCACCGAATCGCAGGTCTAAGAAATATCATCAACACATTCACTGGATTACAAATAGAAACACTCTTATGTGTTTGCTTTTGCTATGGATTTCAGTTCACCTATTTCTATTGTTGAACATTATTCTCCATTTTGAAAACTGACTGATATTTTACCGTCAAAAGTCTGTCGAAGAAATACATGAATGAAATATAATTATGTGCTTCACGTGAACATCACCACAAACATGATTGACACATTTTTGTCTTTTCAAGTTTCTTCCTGGATAATTTGAATAATCGAATCCGACATTTAACGATGAATTCTACTAAACGGTTTGTTTTATTTTATATTCTTTTTGGACAATTGATAGCTGATAACAACCGAGACGAAGAACTTTCTAAAATTGTTAATGATTTACCATTGCATTTTAACAGTAGTGCTATTCCTTCAAACCCTGAAGAACGAAATGGATATTCTTCAACAATTTTTAATCAAATTCTAAATCAATCGAAATTATTACTGGACGAAGATATTGGTAAAAAATTATTTAAAAATGGGACAACTTTAGGACCTCTGTGTTCTCCATTCGACTCTTGTCAATCGCGTTGTGGTGAAGTGTCTCGTGATTTTCGCCATTCTTGCAGTTGCAATTCTAACTGTGCCATCTACTCTGACTGTTGCGTGGACTTTGAACGGGAATGCAGAGTTGAAAGTGCTGAACAGTCTAACCAACTCTATGCGACTTCCAATGTGAACGTTACTTGCGAAATGATGTTTGACAGGTATCCCGTTCTCATGGTATCAAAGTGCTCGCCGCAATATCAAGATACTCTTACTACAGAACTCTGCAGCCAAAAATTGCCATCCGAATGTTTTCTACCCAATCTTGTATTCGAAAATGAGAGCGGAGATGCGTCTTCTTGCAAAAACTTTGTATTTGCTCTTTGTAGCGAACAATTACATGCTAAGTGCAATAATACTCTTGAAGTAAGTTGTTCCAAGCTCATTTTCACTGTATGTACTAAAATGGCTTCACAAAAGTGTCAAATGTGTGCTAAATCATTTTGGCCAGTCCTAGATGCCAATGGGACCGTATACAGAAACTCTTACTGTGCTAAGTGTAATTATCTAGATAATTACATAAATCCAAAATTTCGAACTTATTTGGATATTTTCCAATCTCCTTCGCCAAACGCTTTTATTAATTCAAAAACTAGTTTCAGAGTATGTTTTCCATCAACTACGGACTACTGTGATGGGAAGGAGGATTTATCCATACCCTGTAAAAGCACTTCCGGTCCTGTCTCACTAAATACAGTTCAACATGACTACAATGTGGTGTACAAAAATATTTACTGTGCAATATGCAACAACGCAACTCTAAGTGATTTAAAATGTGCTTCTTTGTGGCCAGACGACTCAATGCAACACAGTTTGGTGAAAAGTGTAGTAAACCCCCTAATTGAGGATTTTGTAAATGTACTTTCGGCTGATATAGATATTTTAAGATTGGAGGACATTCCTGCAACTTTCTCGATGTTACTAAACTTTGGTTTGGCTGGGCGACGAAGAGTGTATATTTCTTCTGAAGGAAACGATGCCATGAAACAACACCAAAAGAAGTGCGGTTCTGGTAACATATGGGACCCTTTCAGCAATGTTTGCCGCAAGCTCCACTGCAATACTGACTTTGCATTAGTGGATTACCAGTGCGTTAAAAAAGAGAGCCATGAAGAGGATAGAGCCATGAACGACACTGACCCTATAGTCACTTGTCCAGAATATGATTTCGTACACTTGTCGTTCTCGGCTGAAATGGAATTTCTTGACATTTTACAAATATATAAACAAGACATAGAAGTAATTTGTGAGTCGATTCGAGAATCATTTTCCACTTCCTTCAATATTAACATAGATCGTATAACAAACGTTAAGTTCAATATCTCAGTTGGAGATTCCGAAAGTCTTGAAGAAATGTTAGATATTATTAATATCATGGATGAAAACCATTTGATAAATATCACCATTAGTCTAGACTTGTACGAAAATTCTGGACAAACAGAATCTGAACCTTCGGTCGACAGCATCGTGTCTCTTTTGGCTTCTTCCCTCTCTGTGAATGGATTAGAGTTCGGAATAAGTAATAAAACGAGTCGAATCTACGAGATCCACCAAAGTTCAGAATTCCTTACGTCTTGGTGCAATAGCGAAGACGGAGGTGAGAAGATAAATTACTCGAATTCTGATTTCCGTCTAATACTGAATGAAGATTCTTCTTCTAGCACAAGCGAAAAAATCAAAGGTATCTATATTAACAAAACTGGAAAATTTTATTCCAAAGGAGAATTCGTAGCTAATATACTTTATCAAGGATATCAATTCAATCAAAACTTGATCAATGTGAGTGGTGTAGCCATCGTTTGTGATTGGAAAATTAGATTAAATGATTCGTGTCCAAGACTTCATTTGAATAAAAGTGAATATTCCATTGCAGAAGATGGGAGTTTACTTATACCAAATGCAAGTTTAAGAGGAATAGCTGTAGACCTAAATGTTTATGAGGATACTGGAGATGGTGTTGTGGTATGCTTAAGATCTAACATGTACTTCCTATCAGATGAAACTTATGCTTTAAAATTTGATGTTATTCAAGGATACCTAACTTACATATTGTCATGGATTTCTATTTCGGCGATGCTTGTCGTCCTGATCACTTACTCATTATTTCCCAGTCTCCGAAATCTCCCAGGATGTAATACCATGAATCTGACCTTTTCTCTAACAGCCATGCAAATAACATTCATTCTAGGTCAACGTGATGGTGTCATAGGAAATGAATGCAAAATAGTAGCTTGGATCTTACACTTTGAACTTTTGGCTTGCTTTATGTGGATGAACGTTATGGCGTACGACTTATACAAGACTTTCGGAACCAAAACCATCATGAATAACATACGCAGCACTCGCAAATATTTGCCCCGATATATGGCCTACGCATATGGAATTCCACTAATCTTTGTCGTAATCACGTCATTGCTTGATCATTTCTTAGAGGATTCCCGGTTTGCACCACATTATGGAATGCAAAATATTTGTTGGATTACCAGTAAACATTCAGCTGCAGCATTCTTCGCTCTTCCTTTAGCCACAATCATGTGCATAAATAGTGGCTTTTTTATGTATACCATTTATTCTATAAGAAGTGTTAAACACGTTCTTTACATGGCTGATGAGAAGTCCAAACAGCGAGGGAAAAGTGATGTCTTCCTCTATGCACGAATGGCCTTAGTCATTGGTTTGACGTGGGCCCTTGCATTTGCGGCCGCGTATTCGAAGCAAGACAGTGTAACCGGTAAAATTCTTACTTACCTTTTTATCATCTTCAATACTTTGCAAGGACTCTTCTTATTTTGTGTGTTCGTCTGCAACCGCAGGGTTTATGCTTTATATCGAGAAGCACTTCATAAGTTGTCGAAGAAAATGTCAAATAATTCATCGAACGAAAAATGTATGAGAACATTTCCTAGATTGACAAATGCCATGCATCGAACTGTATCTTCAGACACTGTTGTATCGATTGTTTCAAGTTCTAGTTCATGTTCAAGTGACTCAAACTTACAAACTATAAAAGAAGTTGAATGATGTGACAACTGATCGTATGTATATTCTCATGGACACACGTATATATCATTTTAATCCATTTTTATCTACCATTATGAAGCTTTAGGAAATGAAGAGTACAGGAAAAGAACCCCTTCATTGCATAGGAATCTATATGCAGTAGAGATGCTCGGTGAAAATAGCGAGTCCTCGCCTAAACTAGTGTGAAGAAATCAGTTTTCCCATGGTTCTTACGCACGGGTTTGCTATATCTATGTTTGAGATACACGCCAGAAATAGTCCGACACTTGAACCGCGGAAGAAGAACTAAAGGAGAACCCGATTTCCAGTCGCTACTACTCGCCAAGCCAACGTCAATTCGGACAGATTCCCTGTCGATGAAGGTTTTTTTTCCTTGTACTCTTCAAATATCGTGTCTTATAAGAAAAGCAGGCTTCCTACACTCTTAAAACAAACGAGCGGTTTTAACTCAGTCTGAGTTAATTTCCACTCCTTTCCGTGCCGAAAATGCACTTCCTCTATAGGAGTGGATTTCACTCTTTTGTTTTAAGAGTGTATTCTTTTATAAAGAAAACCTTTAAAGAATTTAGCTATTAGTATGTATTTTTAGACTGTTTTCTTATTATCTTTTTGACAGTATTTACTTTATGGGTAGAGTAAACTTTCAAAATGACAAAAATCCTTAAAAATCTCACACGTCCATTATCGAACTGTGTAAAATCATTGATTGATAACGATTAATGAAACGTTCGATTTAAGTTTAAAAAATTGTTGAAGTATAATTTTAATACTTGTATTTATGTACAGGTAACTTAATATTTGCAATATAAAACAAATTTGTATATATATGATTTATTTTTTGTTACAAAAGAGTGTCCATTAATTTACGTGAGGCGTTGTTGACGATTTTTTACCCTCGCCACCGGACTTTATGGGGTTTTCTCAACCCTCTCTCCCTTAATTACTCCCAGGATACCCTCCAAATCCACACAATCTCTATCCCTTTTTAAATCAAGTATTTTTAAATTTTCATACATTTATAAAGGATTCCCTTTCCAAAAATGCATTAAAACAAATTTTCAAATTTGTCTGATTGTAAGATTTTTTTATTTTAACATTTAAATATTCTCTAATATTTCACAATTTTTTTGAAAAATATTCAAAGTATTTTGAAGTAAAGAAAGTTATGAAATGTCTTCTGTACTGTTAAAATATTTATACATGAATATTTATTTAAAAAATTCATAAGCAATTAAATACAGTATTAAAAAAAATCTAAAGGTACACGTAAAATAGGCATACTAAGGGACTCGGTTCCTTGAACCTGACCATAAGTTTTTTTTCTCTTTGATTGTCTTATTAATATAGTGGGCGACACTTACGTATCACGTGGGCACAAGGTACCGATCAAGGAGGAGAAAAAATATACATCCGGTCGGGTTCATAGGACCAAGTCCCTTCAAGTATGCTGTCACCTAACTTTCAGTTTCATTAAATTTTCACTCGTTTTTAATTGAATCTGTAGTCTAAATAAAGGAATAACTAAAAAAAATGCGATTTTCGGGAAATCGAAAAATGAAAATGTAAATCCGTTATTTCTTAACACTTTAATTTTTATATGGTTATGACAGTTCATCCTCTTAATGCTTAAATTTTACTTTTTCAAAGAAAATTTCAACATAACTCGAATTTGAATGAAATTATTAAAATTTCAATTGCAGTAAATTTGACTTCAAATTATCGTGTGATTTATAAAGTCAGATCATTGTAGTAGATCAAGTATTAACGATGTTCTGGACAACACAGTTTCCCATTACATTTTAAATTAATGAAATAATAAATTGATAAGTGAAAAATAATATTACAAAAGCTGACAATAACCTGAGGAGCTATATTTCATATTCACTGCAACTATTTTTTCTGTCATTCTTGTTAGTCTTCGTAACATGTTTTTATAGAATTATTTTCTGGTATATATTTTATGAATTTTGTTATACTTTTACCTATATTTTCTCCTAAACTGGCATTATATCAGTATAAGCTTTCTCGGCAATCCGGATGAATGATAATTTGAATAAGGAACTCCAAAAAGTTATTTAATTATTAAAAATAACGAATAGTCTCAACGTCAACTTAACTTTTAAGGCTTCCCGTTTTTGCTATTTTTTTTTCTCTCAGACTGTATGCGTATACATGTAAAAAGGCAAAAAAAATGAATTTCGAAGTTTTTGGAGTCATTACCTTATTCAAGCAAGTGATTCGATTTGCTTTTAACGTTTTGTACATATTTTTCTTTTACAATTTAAAATAGTTTTAGTATCTATGGTGTGTTTTTACTTAAGTTGAATATTATATAACGGCTTGTTAGTGTAAATATGCTATGTTAATTTTTTCATGTGTGAAGTTACAGAAATTGTCAATAAGTACGATTAAAAATTTTTATTTGAATATTATTAGAGACAAGTGGTTATCTTAACTAAGTCAACGATGGTAACTGATTAAAATATAGCTATTATAACTTACACATGTATTTGTGATATTAGTTTTTTATTTATGTTTTCTGAAAAATTTTATCTGATAAAAAAAAACTTTTGGTATCTATGATAATTTTATAATTGGAATTACTACTAAGCAAACTCTGGATTTCAAAAAAAATCCTGTTTTTTTTGTGTTTTTTAAGAATTAAGAGTATATGTATTTTTAATTAAGTAGTTAATTCTGGCATGATGTTTTGCAATCAGTAACTTTTAATTTTAACTTTCTTATTATATACATTTATTTCTTTAAAAACATATCATCTTAAAATTGTGCAAAATGAAGGAAATAATGAAGACTTAAAAAGAGAGAAAATCAACTGTACAACGCAATATGTGCGAATATTTCTACTACAGAAAAATAAACTAAAAAACATAAAGATAGTTTTTAAAATAAACAACCGCAAAAATATGTTTTAATAATTTACACCTGAAAAATTATTCAAATATTTCGAATTTGTAGAATTGTTATTTATAGAAATGTTTTCATTTGCTTACTATTACTAATACTTTATTACAATTTATATTTAGTGGAATGAAATTTATTTGTGTTCTAAACTAAAAATGTATTTGAAATTTTAAAAAAAATAGTTTAATGCTTGTATATCTAGAAAATTATATATTATCTGTCTAATGAATCCACAAGTTTTAGGTTTTAAAATTTGAATTATTTTAAAATTTGCATATTTTCCATTAATAGGATTGTCATGATTTAAAATTTAATTTTTGTTAATTGTTTTTTTAAGGTTTAGTGTGAATACTTTTTAGGCTATATTATTTTCTTTCGTTATAAGACTATTATGAGTATCTTTAAAAGTTTCTTTTTGTTGGTTGGTTGGTAGACATATATATCAGGTTTGTGTGCTGTCAGCGACCCGCTTATAAACCCTTCGTCAAGTAAGACAGACACAACAGACAACACACACACTAATGGATCATCTAATTTTAGAGACAGAGGCCACTAGAGGATCCCCAGAATTGGCTTGTCACCCAGAGTATTGATTTGGTATGGGAACTTAGAGACTTCGACCAACAGATTTAACGAGCACGTACTCCGCATATACTCGTAGGTCTTCAGTGTACCGGGACTCGATCGCAGGACCTTCCGATCCCGATCCCGAGACGCTGACACTAGCTCATACGGCCTTCTTTTTTGTATTTATAACACTTTTTTAAAAAAACTTGTAATCACTTCATTAAACAATTACCAGTACAACTTTTGCCTATCCATTACTTTTTGTAAAAGTTTTTTTTACGTGTTGGAAAGTGAAAATAATTAATAAGTTACTGCAAATGTTTGAAATTGGTTCCACTTTCTCAAATAAGAAATGTCAATAAAACTTCAAATGGATTAAAACATAATTTTAAATAACTAAAACATGAAGTAACAAAACAATTTTATTACGGTGACTTTTCCAAAGTGTATTGTTTATTTCAATTTTATTATTACTTTTTATTTCATTGAAATTTAATAGAATTTTTAACATATAATTATTATGCCCTAACGAGCCAAAACTCACGATTTTAGTGTTTTATATATTGAACAATTTTATTACGATAACCGTTGAAAATCGTGATTCACTACTGTTACTAAATTTTAATTGAAAGTTTCTTGCATTAGAAGCCAGTTTACAATTTATCCCAGAAGATTAAAATTAGTTTTGTTGCTTTCATAGAAGACAACGAACCATGATTTTCTATCAATTTGTTAAGTTGTTTGTTCCATACTATACACATATGCCTTTAATACAGTTATTAATAAAAAAACTTGATTTAAAATACTCATTTAAATAATATCTTTAACTACTACAAGTTTGACAAACAAATTTGTAATTAGAAGTCTATTTGAATAAATATAAGTTGCAAAATGTAATGAAAGTTCTTTACTCTAGTTTCATATCAAAGAAAATACCAATAACAACTGCAAGATAATTGCAAATTTTATATATTCTATTCAAATATACATACATACATTCATTGCGAAGAAATTCATTAATATTCAATACAAACTAACATATACCAGCTAAACAAAAAAATTTGACTATGTTTTGCACCCAGAAAGACGAATATTTATTTATAGGAATGCTTTTTAAAAACCATTTATGTGTTATTACAAAGAAGTCTTATCTTACAACAATTTTTAAAATCATATAAATACTTTTAAAAAAGGTCATTTTTTTATTTCTAATCTTAAGCTATGACATGTTGTTTTTGTCAAATTGTTAATAATAGTAACTGTCTGCCTTAAAAATATGAAAAATACCTTAAATTTATAAAAACGCAAAAGGTCTTTGTAGAAAATAGCTTATTTATTGTTTCATCGGAATATCATCCTTTGTATATCACTACATGTTGTGTATTAATAATTAAGCATAGATAATCAATGTTTAATGTATGCGTAGTTTTTATGTGGTTAACGTTATTATAAGAAATTTACATTTTTACCTTTTGAATATTTTAAATTTAAGTCCATACACTTACTTAAAGTTGATAAAACGGGATGCGTTGAATACGGGCTAATCTAGAATTGTTATTTATTTGTCCATGATAACAGAAACTTTTACTTCGCCATTAAATCCTTCTCTGGTCGTTCCGTCTCGAAAGCATTTCTTAATGGAAAGTTGTAGATCTTAGAACTTTTTTACTCTCTTTTCTTGACAATTTCTACATTTATGTGTGCAATTTTCTACATTATACTGCCTACATATTTAAGAATGCAATTCTGATTACTAACTTTGATTAAAAAATTTTAATAAATCCTCAAATGTGTAGTTTTTTTATAAACTTCTCTTTCGCCCTTAGGTAGCGGCCCTTAGAAGTTTTACAAAATGAGACATTTATAAGTTAGATCAAATGGGATATAGTTTTTTTATTTTGTTAAACTAATACACCAATTTATTTGTTTGTATTACTTTTTTAAATGATCAAATATTAATGTAAGCATCGGCCTTTTGAAAATCTTATTCATAAAAAGTATATATCATTTTAGGAAAAAAATTATAATAAGGAAAAAAAATCTTATTTCCCATTTTGTAAATAATTAAAAAAAAATTTAAAAAAATATTTTTAATCTCTGATTGCTGAAGACATTATTTCTTCATAATTTCATCGGAAATTTTGCTTTAGAATAATAGAATTATGCTTTTCAGTTAGTTTTGCACACTAAATTATTTGTTACAAAAATTTTACTCCATATCCCGTTATGTCCAACCAAGATAAACTGAAACGGAATATGGTTTGGAATAACGGTTTTCATAAATTTAAGGTATTTTTCATACCTTTTCTTTATTTTTTAAAATAATGTTTTAATACTAATGTTGAATTTGGTTTAATGTCCCTGTCTATTCAATGAACGCTAAAAAAGTATTGATTTTTAAAGTATTACAAAATTTCGCCTCCTAAGGTCGGGAGATACCTTATATTGCAAGTAAAAGATTTTTAAACTCTAGGTATTATAAGTAAGCTCGCCAATATCTTTTTGAATTTTTTTTATCAATTTAGTATATAATAAAATGTACAATAAAAGTGATTTAACTAATATTTTTAAAAAGGTAACGCTACATAATAACGTGCGTTCATAGTTTAAGTTCAGATATCTCTTACATTTAATTTCAATTATACCATTTAATTACTACACAAGATGAAACAAAAATATTAAAATCCAAAGATAAATATACATTATTAATGTCAGGAATTTAAAATACAAGAGCTACTTATTTTAATGTACCTGCGTTTAATCGAAATGTCAATATAAATTGATTTATAACAAAATAAAATTCATTATTACACAATAGCATAAGATAACAAAATCCTAATATTGAGTTTTTAATTCAACGCATTACCCACAATTCTATAGAATTTAAATATAAAGCCAATTTTTTACTCTCAATATCAATACAAATTGATTCATATATAGCAAAATAAATTTCAATATTACAATTCACTCACAATTACAATTTTTTTAATATTAAGTTATTAGCAATACGCATACAACGCATTGTATTAATATCTTATATAAATTAAATATAAAGACAATTCCTCCACATTCGATAGAATACTAGAAAACCGCTCTCTTTGACTTTTATTGCCTTGTTAGCAGTAAAACCAATCAATCTTGACAAGCTTCCTAGTGAACAAACAACCTAGTATTTGCGAAATATCCGTTAAGCTGTAAATTACGGCCTAAAGTGTTTAAGCTGTGATTAAACTCCAGGGCTGAAATGTCGGTTTGACAGCAGACGTATATTTTTCTTTTTTTTCTCAATAGATCCGTTAAAAGGATATAATATTGTTAGATTGGCTAACAAATTATGTAAAATATGGATGATGGCAAACTGTAGACAAGTATTCGTTAATTTTTTATATATCGTTTTAATTCTTTGTAATAAATTAAAATTTGAATAATTACCAATACCAATTTGATAAGGTTTCAATGGATAAGTTGCATGAAACGCGAAATACAGAATATATATTTTTCTGGTAGATTAGAATCTGCAGATTCTGAATATAAGCTTGAATATTCGCAAAAATGTTTATTTTCACCAAAATTTACATTTAAAATTTGCCAAAAATTTATGTCATTAAAAAAGCATTAGCGTCAAATGTTATGCTCTTGGCGATTTTTCGATCTTCTGCAATGCGTAATGTTTGAATACACTTTATATAAACTGATAAAACTTACGATTCATCCGAAACCTCATTGAAAGCAGAAAAAATATTATTTTAAGAAGTTAATATTAAGGAAATGAAACAGTCTGTTCCAGGTTTGGTTGTTTAGTTAAAATACCCACTTGAGCGCGTATGTGCTGTTACAGAACTATTGCCTATATTCAATCTGATCGGAATAGACGGATGATATCATTGAACGTTTGAAGAAATTAACTGGAATAAACATAACATGTTTCTGTAAAATAGCAGACTTTTTAAAGAGGATGATAGCAAGTTTAATTGCTTCAAAAGCGATACAGTAAAATGTGTTATTAAATAACACGCCAAGAACTAGAAGCCAAACGTGACGTCATTTGTTATGCCGGTATAACGGAAGTGACGTATCACTAACTTTAATAAGGAATTTAAAAATAAATACATCTTAAAAACCAGAAATACTTAAGTTTTAGATGTTTTAAAATGCGCTTAATCGAATAAAAATGTTTATGGAAAACGCTGTAATTGTCATTAAAATGTTTTTCAGGGTTAGCGGTTCCTCGTGTATTTTCCTTTTGCTTAACGAGCTTAAAACTTGAATGAACTTTTTAGATTAAAGTTTTGAAAATATTCAAGTCATGACAGTATCAGAAGAATTTTTAAGGATATGTTAAATATATTGTTATAATACAAATATTACAAGTAAAAAAAACGTTTTCAAAGACCATTATTCTAGAAAATATTTATGATTTTGAAATGAAAAAGCCTTTTTTAACCTATTTATCTTTTTTCCACACATAATGAAATTATTTAGCCTAAAATATTTAAAATTAATTCAAAGTGAATATTAAAAATTAATTTGTCTAAAATTTTTAATGGCACATTTTTCAGTGAAATTTCCTTAAGAGTTACCAAAAAATTGATTACATGTTTTTCGCCCCACATATGATACTAAATAGTGTTATATATACATTATATATAAACACATTAAGGCACGTACGTTTTAATTTATGACGCAGTAGTCAGATATAAGTATTTACAAAAGTTTCTTCAATGGCACTCAAGTGACGATGAGAAAGTTCTGTCAACTAAACGGTTGCTAATAACTTATTTATGACAAGCTATGATTGCCATTGATTTTCTGGCTCCGTTATAACTTGTATCTGTAGAGAAGCACTAACAACGAAGTTCAATCAGGACCTCGTAGGAAATGTGAATGTTAGAAATTTGTCGAAATCACATATGAGTAGGTTTCTTAAGTTGGTGCATTTGAAAACTTATTGACTCTTTCAGAAATATGTGTTGAAGTTTGTTGGGGTAACACGCTTTGGTCTTACCTCTAAAACAAGAAATCCTATTTTCTCTATTTTTTAAATGTTTTTTTTTATTATGCTTGTACAAAATGTTAAATTAAAAAATTAATCTTTCACATTTGGTTTTTTTTTAAATATAGTCTACAAAATAACACATTGAATGAGAAATTCCTTTGTAGAGTGTCACTGTGTATTCGATTTGTGCAATTTTAATGCACAGTTCTTATCTGTTTCTTTTTTTATATATATATTATTTTACATTAGCACCTTTTCCAATGATAATGATTGTAATGTTAATATATTCTTTGAAGAAAATATATTTTAATCAATTCTAATAAACTTCTACGGATACCTTAACTCACCGGCGATCACCATTATATTTAACATGATTAAATTCGGATTGAATTTTAAATATGAACATGCGTATTACGATAAAATTATTATGATTATCATATTTTTCCACAGATAATGGAAAGCTAAAGAATTTTCATTCACAGTTTACTGGAACTTCACGTATATTTTTATAATTACCACATCATCTTTGATAGGATGTAAGGTTCCAAAGCGTTATGCCACATTAACAGATATTATCACTGATAATAAATACACACTGACTAGTTAGATCTCCGAACTACTATTTCTGCATTTTTTTTGGCAAAGATGATAAATCACAATCCATTTTGCAGCTTTACATGTAAAAGTTATGTTCCAACTTCCAAATTTCAGGCTATTCCAACAAAGCCACAACAAATACCATACTGTAACACTGTAAAAATTTCAGTAAAATGCATCACATTTTCAAAATATTCACAGCACATGCTGTTGTATTTGATTGCAGCTGTTGCCGTAAACACAATTCCACATTACATTGCTGTATTTTCTCATGTACACGACGTGACATGTCCTGACCTTGATCAGAGTTCTTCGTTTCTTCCAATCGGGAATCCAAACTGGATCGTGGCTCAGGCACCCCCCCCCCCCATGTGCTTAAAAATTACAGCAAATTTCTAGACTTTGGAATACAAAACCCGAGCTTCTAAATGTGGCTGAATTTATTTTCAGTGAAAGTACAAGATGGTAAATAGTTAGTCTCGGGTCTAACCTGACTTTGCAAGAGTTTAAAAGAAGTTGCCTGCTCACAATCTATTTTACAACTGTCCACATCTGTGTTTGTCCATTCAATCCTCTTCACAGCTTAGAGCACTTCAACAGCACCACAGACAATAATAACAAAAAATAGTGAAAAGTCAGTTTCTGGTATGGTTAAATTATAGTTCTTTGATCATCATGCGAAAACCACAACACATTTTATAACTATCCCCTTTACATTTTTGTTAGCATTTAACCCAACTTTAAACTTAGGTCACGTTAGGGAACACAACAAACAAAATAACAACAAGATGATAAACAATCAGTCTCAGATCTGACTGTTGTGAAAGTTTTCACCAATCCATTTGACAGCTTATCTCCAACAAACCAATGGAAGCAATCAATTCCCTCTTAAAGCTTAGGTCACGTCAAAAGCATAAAAAGTAACACCAACAACAAGAGGGCAAACGGTAGGTTTCTAGTCTGACTGTTATTTTCACCATTTCCGTCGAGTGTTCCAGTGGCAAAACCTTTGCTTTCTGAGAAGGTTCTCTGGCAATTTGACGTGGGTACGCTGGGCAACTGCTGGCAGTACCCGAAAGACTGCTTCAAGGCGGTGACGACCGTCTCCTGCACCAGCTTCTGGGCATCGGGCTCGCATCGACCGTCCACTGCGTTCCTCATGCAACGGTCGTACTCGTGTACTGTGCTGCAAAAAAAGAAAACCTCAGCCTATACACTGTAAAAAAATTGTAAATTTACGAGCATTTGCCCTTCAACTTTTATGGGCAACAGCCTTATTTGATGAAAAACGGTTGGTCCACGAAATAAACGGCCTTACCCTTTAGACTGTTAGAAAATTAGGGCGATTCCCGTATTTTTACAGTTTTAGCTCATCTATTAGCTATAGAAAATGATGGGAATGAAGTTTTTTTTAACGGAGTGTGACTAGATTCTCTGCTACCGTTCCCTGCCCGTTATTTTACAGGATTTTTTTTAACAGTGTGGGCTATCGCTGTTCCACGAACTATGTCCACGTGAACATTAATGACATTTTCGACAACTGATTGCTAAATGATATAATCTACAAACCAATCAGTCGTCTAAAAGGTGTTTGTGTCCCCAAGAACAGATACCATAGAACAGAGCCTTAATGACTGGTATACTATTAAAAATGTTGTGCTTGGTTTCACCATAATAATGGTTCTTTAAGTAGCTGCAACAGCTGTGTAGTTTAATGTTTCACCATATTCTCGAGACTCAGGTTAGGAAACAAAAACTTGAGTCTACCAAATACCGAAAATGTGGCGAAACATTTCAATACACATCCGTTGCAGCTACTAGGAACCAAATTGTTAGTGAAACCAAGCGCCAAATTTTTAATAGTTTATAAACTTAGAACTTGAAGGTAACATTAGTCCAAGCTTTGTTCCTTCAACTATAAAATATGCCAAGATGGAATTTTTTGTACTCCAAAGATCTGCGTAACTATCTTGACTTATAAAAATGACCGACAGCCGAAAACCGACAGGATTAACCCAGCAGGAAATAATACTGACGGAAACTTAATTCCGAGAGGTTAAAGTCCTACAAATCGTTAAACTTTTGCCGTTATGCTCTATTAAGGGCAATTTAATTACTAATTTTGCATAATATTTTGCATTTTTTGCTGTCAGAATTATGTCCCAGAACCTTTTTTTACGAAGGCAAAACATTATGTGTAAAGGTAATGCATGACAGAATGGCATGTTCTCTTTTATTATTTAACAAACTAAATGTTTTTAATCTCTGTCATCAGGACTTCAGAAAAGTAGTTGAATAGTTTTCTTACATTTTTCTTATGTTACTTAAAAGGGAACACTTAAAAAGGATGACACTTCACGAGCTAGATCGCAAACTTTTGAACCACTTACTGAAAATTAAATGAGCGAATAATGTCCCTGAAGATCGAAAAGCACATTAAAGCTAAAAGCAGGTATCTTTTTAAAGAAAGTTTAGTAATCCTAGATACGGTTGATCGATGATTTAAACGATAACAAATTTAAAGAAATCGTATTGGGTTAGATTTGTTTTGAATATATTTTTTGTTTGCATTATCATTTATTATATCATTAATGATCAAAACTTTGAGGGTTTTTTAAAGCATTCGTTAATGACATTTTAAAGCACGAATTTCTGTAATTCCTGCAATTTTTTTTTATCCAAAACCTTTATCACTCGTTAATTTTCCTTTTTAGGTTAACATTTCAGGCAAAGGCTTTGATTATGATGCTGTTAAGTTATCCATCCTAGCCAACTAGAAACTATAGGAGAAAAATACTTTAGTAAAAATAATTATATTTGTCCTAACTCACAAACATCTTTTGACTATAAGTACTCGACTTTTTACTAAAACAAATTTGCATACTTTTAAAATAACTTATGCTAAGCAGTTTTTCAATGCATACACAATTTGAATAACAATTCAGTTAATATGACAAGCTGCTTACTATGCAGGTGTACTTTAAAAAATGAACCTCGAAACAAATTATAAATGATGCGTGACTTATATAATTGACGCCTAATGGACAAGCGTTTGGAATACAACTTCCTATCATACAATGGATAAACATGCGTGTTTCATCAAATATGTGCCAGACATGTCTGGCCTTTTCATAAGTCATACCAGTCATCCAGACTATATACTAAAACACCGCATAATGAACAGCATTAATTCGACATAATAGTGTAGAAATTTTTATAATTTACATTTGAATATATTCTTAGAATCGACATAGAACACGGCCAACTTCAATAACAAGGCCAGAGAAGCTTTCCCAAACATGAGCGTAGACGGAAATTTTGACGTCACTGTTTCGAGTGCCGAAGATTGAGAAACTAGTTCGGACGCATTCGGAACCCTAAAAATGTGGTCAGCCGTGAACGAGTGGTTCCGAACAGGTTTCGAGACAGGTAGTCTTTATCTTCGGACAACGTCACTCGGAACTATGACCTCAAAATTTCCGTCCCCGAGCGTGTTTGGGAGAGCTTCTTCGGCCTTAGTAGTTGAGTAGACCGTGCATAGAATTGACATTTGAAGTATGTGATAGACATTTTTTGCCCTTCCATAAGTCATACATCCAGCCTATCTGAACCGCATTAATTCGACATAATATTGGGCATTCTTACCAACACGTCATTTTCATTTGTTCCTCCTGGGAGAGCTGTTGAACAACGACAATATTCCCGATGTATTGATTCGAACAAATCCGGAAACGGTCAGAGAGACTTTTGTAGCAGTCCACATGCTTCAGAAATCCTAAAGAACAAGTTAAGTACACACATTCAAAGCAAATCCCTGTACATTTTACACTTTTATTAGTTTTTCTTATTGTTAGTAGAGAATAAATTAGCAAGTTTATGACAGGATCTACAACACAAAATATAAATGCAATATTTGCCGTCTAATTGTTAACGGCTAATGGGCTTGTTTCACGTGGGATCTGGCAACAGCTCTGCGGTCTTGTTTTCATTTTTTTTCGAATTACTTTTGTTGATATTTGAAATTGAGTTTTCTAAGAATAAGTTATTTTAGTTGTTATTTTTTAAAATTACAACTTCTTGCGGTGCTGTTGGTTGTTTTAATCATTTATCAAGGAAAACTTGCATTGAAAGAAGTAAATTTTTAAAAAATAACAAATAGATTATTCTTAGAAAACTCAATTTGGAATACCAAGGCAAAAGTAATTTCGAGAAAATGAAAACAAGACCTCGGAGCTGTTGCCAGATCAATCGTGAAACAAGCCCATTGTAATTATGAATTTCTACTATCCAAAATTTGATATTTTAGTTGAATTAATTTCTAAAAGTTAATTACTCTTAAAACCATTTCCTGCTAGTAAAAAATTTAATGGGAAGATCAAAATTATTAAACTAAAATATTTTTTTGGGTTCTACAATTTCGACATCTATTTGATTCGAAGTCGCTACTTATATGAAGCAATATCAACTTCTACACTATATTTAAAATATTAAATTTAAATATATAGTCTCTTCTTCCGTTCATCTGTAACTTTATTATAAAGGCCAATCTAGACTGACTTAGACAAGAGCATGCGCCAAATTCTAGGTTATAATGTCCTTCAAACTTTAAATCCAAATAAAGATTCAAATTTGTTAGAAAATAAAAAAAAATACAATTATCTTACGATCATACACATGTCACTCGATATCATAATGATATCCTATTGACATCGATTGGATATTATTAGATGTTGGCTCAAATAAAAGTGGGTAGCGCAAATACAAGTGTCTTGGCATGGAGCTACGAATACAATAGAAATGCTTGGAGAGGAAAATAATTGAAGCCGCGTCTGAAAGCCTCTATCAGTATACAGGTAAAGATGACACTCACAGTACAACAGAGAGTGTTCGTTTTGGAAAGTTATATTAAAACAAATTCGTTGAACGAATGTGGCCAGTTGTTTACAAATAAATTTAAAGGTGCCAAAGTGCCAGAAAAGAGTGTTATACAACTATTAGTTACAAAATGGCGTCGCATTATCAGAAAATGTAAATACAGTTAACCTTGAAAGGCTTCAGAATCCTTTCGAATCAGCCAAACGCCTGGCAAGACACACGCATATCACGGTGATAATACGGACGAATTCTCCACCTAGACTTGAAAATGAATAATCCCTCAAGCCTCAACAAATAATTCCACAAGCCTTTATGTGGGCTTAATATTAAAGCGATCAATAGCTACACTTAGCAAACCTGTTTTACATTGGCAGCATTTCTGTTTTATTCCTACTTCCATGTCAGGCCACTTTTATTTGCCCCACCCTGTATAATGTGCTGCTGGGAAATTTTCGATTAAGGGAGAATGAGCCAACTAGACTCATTCTCCCGCGGGTCTCCAAACCAAAGTGCCTCAGTGTTAATCCAATGGAAAAAAAATTATTTTCTATGCCACATTTCCCCGGCTGTATTGAAGTTTTACAAACGGTTTTTTTAATGAAAAATGTAGATTATACTTACAGGTCTCAATATTCCCACTTTTTTTAAATTGCTTCGATTATTTTGTGTAAAATTATTTATTGAAAATTAAAAAAAAAAATTCTAAACAATTTCAAAAAGTGGGATGATCGGGACCCGTAAGTCAGCTACATTTATCACATGAAAAACCCGTTTGTAAGAATATTCAATACAGCCGGGAAAATGTGGCTTAGAAAATCTATTTTTTTCTTCATTGCATTAACACAGAGACACTTCGGTTTGGAAACCCGCTCGCTTTCCCCCTCAAGGCAGTACACTATAAAATATCGCATGTTATTCAATCGATGTGAATCTGATATCATTATGTTATTGTGATATCGAGTGACATCGAGAGATGGTCGTACGACATCTTGTTCTTCAAGGGTTTGTTTAGACACTTCGGTTTGGAGACCCTCGGTCATTCTCCCTTAACTACAAAGCTTAGACAGAACAGTACTCACTGGTGCTGAATGTCGATCCCTCAGAGCAGAGGGCCTCGTTCATGCTGACCATGTCATGTGTGAGGTTGTAGTACAGGTGTCGCTCCTCCTCACCAATGCACTCGTCGATCATTCGACGGGCACAGTTCAGGCCATCCATCAGGTGCCTATAACGAGGAAGATTTTAATGGTTGCTATTAACTGATAGCCATTTGCAGACTCGGCAATTCCAGGAAGTTAGAAATATTTCATGTTCGGGGCACCATCTAGTGGTGGTTCTCACTACTAATTATTTTAAACACTATAGCTATATCTGATCAGTGACTCACTCAGTTCAGATAATCTAACAGGGGCCTATATCGAAAGATGTTTTTTAATAGACTGCTGTTAACTAATAGCCATTTGCAGACTCGGTAACTCCTGGAAATTAGAGATATTTCATGTTGGTGGCGTCATCTAGTGCTAGTTCCTGCTACTAATTACTTTAGCTACTATAGCAATATATGTTAGACTGACACAGTTCAGATCATCTAACTGGGGCCTATAATGAGGAAGTTTTATATTGGGCTGCTTTTATTTACTAGTCATTTACAGACTCGGCAACTTCAGGAAATTAAAGATATTTTATATTGGTGGCACCATCTATTGGCGGTTCTTGCTACTAATTGTTTTGGTGGCTAAACTATATATGATCGAATTGGGCACAGTTCAGACCATCCATTAGGAGGCGTCCCCACCATCCCCATCAGGAGACATTCCCATAACGAGGAAGTTTTTCTAACCGAACGCATTTAGCGTGCACCAGTCCTATATACACGGAAATATAACTTACTTGCAGTATTCCATGAGTTTCTCCCTCGTGTCTGGAAAAAATAGTTTCCCCTCACTCGCAGCCTGGTTCTTGGCACTGATGCACTTCATTATGTGAACAGAATCACAGTTCTCATTCGCATGTACGGTCGCTGTAAAAAAAATATTTAAATAAGAAAAGAAAATAAGTGAAGAGTGTAGCGCAAAATTCACTCATCAATTAGCTTTTTATTTTGTTAGCATCACAGAAAATCACATGACATTATTGATGCAGCTTTCCGATGTCATAAAGACATTTTTAATTTCGACTAGATACATAAAATTGATTGCAATATAACCTGAGCTAATAAAAATTTTAGAAGAAAATGATATTGAAAACGAGTTATTAATGCTATTAATACAATCAGAATTAAGAGAAAATATTTATTATTGAGGATGGAACAAAAACTTGAATAAACACAAAATAATACTCCAATAAATGTAAAATTTTCTTTCCCCAACAAGCCATATAACGCTGGTGTTACAATATCATAATTTTGAAGACATATCCTTTCCAATAATGTTACGTTACCTGCGAAGCCATTGGCTTCAATGTTGATAGAAATTACAATCATATTTACTGAATCAGAGTGTACTTTCACATCATAATTTATGCATGCCTCTAAAATGACTTGATCATATCTGGAAACTAACACAAGTCGAATAAACTCCATTATAACTCTTAGAGTTCGCGAAATTCGGAGAAATTCTAACATTTTAGAAGACTAAGTGCATTTAAAGTACCATTATTGTCAGAGCGAACCGAGTCGAATGCGCAGGCCTTAGTTTTAAATAAGTAATGTAGATTGAGATCAAATTTTGAAAGGGCTGCAATTTAGAAATTTATTCAGATGTTTAAATTAAATTTATTATTTAAAGTATTAATACATTTTTTTTATCCAAGCTAAATGACATTTATGTTTAAAATAGATGAAAACCGTAAATATGCAATAAAATAGATGATATAATGAACTCTTTCCTTTTCTTTTGAAAGACAAATGAATTAGATAAAAAATATGAACTATAGAGGGGGTGACAAATGAAGGTCAGCCTATAGGAAGTAATGAAAGACATCCGATCTCTTTAATTGAGTACGTCTTTCTATAATCGCGTTATGTAAACATATGAATACAATATATTTGAATGGAAACTAAAAAAATTATTTTAGGGCTGATTTGGAAATGCAAAAAAAAATTATTAAATATCATATAAAAATTAAAGCGTTATAATTGAAAGCTTAAATATTTTTATTAAATACATTAATGCTTGGTTCCGAGAACCTCTTTTTAAAATTAAAGCTTTCCAGATACAAATCCAATCCTTTTAGCTAACACATTTGGAATACACATTGATACTAAAAATCTATGGACTTCCATTCATACGCTTATAGAAAAACGTTTTTTCGAAAAATTATTGTAAAAGAGTCCATTTTCGATCGATAAGTCAGAAGTAGTAAAGATTGTGATTTCTCTAGAGGGACATGATTAAAGAAAATGATAAAGTCAAAGCATTACCATGGAAGAAACTTATATATTATGTCTTTCTTCTTTCGTACTAATGTACGTTTCTGAGTTCCAACGTAAATTGTTCGGATATTATGTAACTTATGAATCTATTGGATGTTTCTTCGAAATATTATTATTTTATGATGATCTTGTATAGATTTTTTTCGTACCTCTGAAAGCGGTTTGTGATGCAAATTTGAGGAGTTTGGGCAATTTTGGCACAGAGAAAGTTAATCTTGTTCAGAGTAAAAGTTTATAGTACTATATCGGTTTAAAGTATTATAGAAAAATAGTGTGGAATTTTCCAGATAGCCAATTTGATTAAATTCAAAGAGGGCTTCAGTGCGAAGTGGTAAAAAACAATCAAACGCAAATGGAGGTTTCTTTTTTATATATTTAACTTATCTTAATTAATACTTTAGCATATACTGCTTCCACAGTTTGTAAAGAATAAGCTATAAAGCAATATATTTACTTCGTATTTTAATATTTACTATTGAAACATAAATTAAAATCAGAATTACAAATAAATTAATTAAAAAATGCCAATGAGTCTGCCAAATGCCAATCTACCAAACTTAACACTAATCAACTTTTAATCATTTCAATTGGTTAATTTAGGGATGTAGTTTGATTTAACAGTTTTATTTCAAGATCTTTGAATGAGAAATATTTCTGATGTATGTATAATTTTATCAATAAGTTTTTATTTAAAAATTAAGCATTTGTTCATTTTCTCTTTTTTATACATTTGAAGTTTGATACTTTTCAGATATTTCATCTATTTTGGAGGCAAAGAATAAACAAATACTTTTTTTAATATTTTTCAAGAACTTTTTCTAGTGATTAAGATATTAAATCTTATTTTAATGCACAGTAAAAAAAATATTGAACTATATTTAGTCAAGCAACAAAACATAGTTTTTTTTAGAAACAGTATGATGAAAAGAAGCATTTGGTTTAGAAAATTCAAAAGTAATAAGCACTTTTGATTTCCCTGGTGGAACATAAAAAGCGAGAGTTGCAAAAATATCCAAGAAATACGTTTTGATAAAAAGAATATTCAAAGAAATAAGTAATGTATATATTTATGAATTAATATATCTGTTCACATCTCTGTCAATAGATGTATAAGTTATTGATCCTAGGGAATTCTTAAAATTATACACAATCTTCACATTTATTATTTTGTTCTTATGGATTTAGAACTAAGAAACATATGTTGTGTTGCTTGGAAGCATCATAAATGTATCTCAATTTCGTATCGTTTTCACCGTCTAACTGAAAAACAGAAAAAACGAATTTGTAGGATGAATCCAATATATCTGAAATATATATAAATCGTTTTATATATCTTCTCCCTTATATATCTTTTGTAACATTTTGCTATTTTATGCATTAATAATTTCGAAAAGTTGATACGATGGGAAAAAATTTAGTTTGCATGAAATCATTTATAGGATGAATATTTAAAAAAATTAGTTTACTACATCAATGGGAAAATTTATTTTTCATTTTTGATTTTTACGAAAACCTCAGATTTATAAAAACCTCAGATAAATAGTTTATTACGGGAAAATTTAATGCAACTTCACTAAACAAACAAATGCATTTAGTTTTGGATTCTAAAGGAACCTAACTAAAATATCAAAATATCATAACCATAGAAATAAACCATAAAACCATATTTCAACTTGTTCATAATACTCACAAATAACAACATACAACATTTATTATTTAATTCACATTATAAACTACGTAATAAAAGCGATACTGAAATTACTGATCCATTACTACGAACAATAGCATGAATAAAAATATTAAAGCCACACCTTTATTTCTGCTTACCAATTGTCCATTCAAAACCAATTATCCCATTGTGTGTGCGTTTTCATGATGGTCATATAAACCCTTAATAATGTTCCCTCAAACAATCTAGGGATTCGTTAGCGTGCGTCAATAGCCCGTTGTCTCTTCAGATCGACCTTTATGTACACAAAACAGGTAGTGCTATCTTAGTTTAGAGGTCATTACTACGGTATTTAGGAACTTCTAGTTTTTTCATGAGCATGCTCTTGAGTAAAAAAAATATATGTTTTTTTTAACTTGTTAAAAGCTAGCCAGTTATTTCTTTATACAACGCAGGGCGGTATTATAAGTGCGTCCTGTAGTAAAATTCATCACAATGTAGGTTTTCGTCTAAAGGTTAAGCCAGAGAAAAACATAAACAGAGTTGAAAATCGTTCTGACAAGACCCATGTATGCTGCTAAAACTTGTTATTGAAAAAATATATCAAATATCTTTGGGTGTTTACTCAAAATAGTGCAATAATTTTATTTAGGGACACAAAAATAATGCGCCACACAGCTATGCCAACAAGGGAGGGTCTAAATTTTCTGAAGAATAAATATTGTGTCATAATTCTCAATGTGGCAATTCAACAATGTCAAGCTTTAGTTGAAAATTTGTGGTGTAAAACTAAACCTAGCACTAGAACTTTTATAAGCCTTTGTAATTGCTATATACCTCTGGTGAAGCGCCTAAGTCAATTGGGATTTAGAGTTGTATGTCTTTTTAGGATTTACAATCAAATTTTGTCCTGTACACAAAAGTACTAAAAATAAAGTTTACATTTTCAAATAGATTTGACTTGCAACGTATAAAGTTGTGCCTTTTACAGTTAATACAACTTATATACTTAACCAAAGTTAATACAACTTACATGCTTAACCAAAGTTAATACAACTTACATACTTAACCAAAGTTAATACAACTTACATACTTAACCAAAGTTAATACAACTTACATACTTAACCAAAGTTAATACAACTTACATACTTAACCAAAGTTAATACAACTTACTATTACGTTAATACAATACATACAAAGTAATACAAACTTAATACTTAACCAAAGTTAATAAACTTACAACTTAACATTATCAATAATCTTAACAAAGTTAATACAACTTAATACTTAACCAAGTTAATACAAACTTACATACTTAACCAAAGTTAATAAACTTACATATTTAACCCAAAGTTTAATACAACTTACATACTTAACCAAAGTTAATACAACTTTACTACTTAACCAAGTTACAACTTACATACTTAACCAAAGTTAATACAACTTATTATACTTTTTAAGTAAAACAAGAGAATATCTTTAAAAAAATGTCTTGATAGTATAATGTACTTTCAATATCTTAAAGTTTAAAATAAATAAAGCTTATTTGCTTTAATATTATTCAAAAATATATATAAATATTCCTAAAAATATTTATTAAGTAAAATTCTCTCCCCTATTATATATGTATTCCATCCTATTTTAGAACAAATACTTTTGGTACTTTTTGTAATTTCATCAAAATAACTGTTTATAGTATATTATTGTACAGGCAACAGCAGCAAATTCCTACTGTTCACTGAAAAAAATATATAGATATTCCATTGCTATTTTATTTATTTCACCAAAGTTAGTTTTTCATCATCTTTTAATTGAAGTCTATCTCTCAAACACGCAAAGAAATTCCTTCCGACCAAAAAAATTACAGATTCTCATGTATTTCTGTCAGGAATTCTTAAGATAAAGAAGAGGGTGTAAAGTTTAATAACCTCCTTCGGTTTTATTATTGTTTGATTTAAACTGCGTTAATGGAATGTGGGTGTCTTGTTGTCATGGATATTACTCATCGTACGTGGAAAAGGGGCATATCCATTATGTTTAATTCAATTGAAGAAGAGCCACTTTTCTGCGTGCAGTGTGACGTGAACACGGTACAATGATTTTCGGGAATTCCGCTTATTGGTATGCAAATGAACGAAGCGAAGATTCTTGGAATTTGATGTTAATTGAGTTGATCTTGAGGGAAACCAAATAAAAGTTTTGTAATGAAATGGAGTATTTCGATTATGGGTGTAAATATAAGTATACAAAAGAAATGAACTTTAATAATAAGTACGTTAAAAACGATTATAAAACTAACATATTTTTTTTTAAATAGAGTAATTTAGTTTGGAATTTGTAAGCATGTATCGAAAAAACATTAAGTTCAAAATTGTCTCTTGTTTAATCATGTAATTAAGTTTGTTTATAAGATTATTTTTTTTAATGCATAAATAAATAAAGTACGTGTTTTAGTTAATTGATAGAAAACTTAAAATTCCTTGTTTAGATTCTGTTCAAATTAAAAACGAATAAAGTAAAGGTTCTTGAAATTCGATGGTAATGTGTTGATTTTACGAAAAAGAAATACAAGTTTTGTGAATATATTAAAGCATTTTTATTATGGGAATAAAGTGTGTTGTATACGTGAAAAACGATTAGAAACTAACGTATTTTAAAAAAAATAGAGTAGTTTAGTTTAGAATTTATTAGCATGTATCGAAAAAAACTATATTTAAGCTAGTTATCTTTATTATTATGTAATGAAGTTTGTTTAGAAGATGACTTTTCAAATATACATAAAGTTTATGTTTTAATTTTGTAATATAATTTTTAAATTCCTTACTTATATTCAATTTAATTTAAAAACGCATAATTTTAATGTTAGAATAATTAATTGGTGAATTAATTTAATGCATAGATTTATTACATAGTAATAATTTTAATTTAAAAGAAACAGTGTGATAACAATTAATGTTTTTTTTTAAATTATAAATAAAACGAAAGAAGGATTTTCAAAATGTAAAAATATAGTTATGTCCTTGACTCCCTTTTACTTTAATTAATATGTTAACACTGCTAGTTTAAATTATTATTTAAGTTAGAGCAATTATATTTTTATATTTTAAGACCTTTCAAATACCAATGGTATCTTTGTGCTTCAAGAAAAGAAACCACAAAAACTCGTGAATTCCTTTTTATAAAAGGGAGTCAATATTTTTTTTACATTTTTAACACGTCTTCTTTTTAAAAGAACCGTGATATGGCGTTACAGCATCCGTTTTTAGCACAAAAAATCCAGAAAAACTTTTTCAAAAACAAATCTTTGATTTGACGAAAATATATTGATTGGGTGAGGATTTAGGGCTGAAAACAGATAGTTGAATAAGATAGAATTTTTCAAAGAAGTTCCTTTGGAAAAAGAAGATGAATGACATTGTGTTTTAACTATAGTTGTAGTTAATTACCTTTGATGAAAAATCTCCAAAAGGGCTGAAACTTGATTTAAAAAATGACCTTTTTGCATTAAAAGACATAACCCACAGAAAAGACTAAGAATTTTCGTCGTTTTTTACGAAACTGTTTCCAATTAAATGCTTGGAGTGGACAAATCGTCAAATTAGAGAAATCACTGCTTTAAGTTGTTAGAAATTTAGTAGATGTTTTAAGAACAGGAAGATGGTTAGAAGAGGTTTTTTCATGAAAGAGACAATTCTTCTTTTATATTGTTTATTAAGTTTATAATATTATATATAATTGTCATTACAGTTTTTGAAATGATAGTTATCGAAGAGACTACAACAAATGTGAAAAGCAATTACAATACTAAAAACGGTTAATGTATGAATTAAGATACATAGAATTATATAAGCACACGTCACTACTGAATCCCCAAATATGGGTTCAAATATGGATTTTTAGGTTGTGATAATGAGAAGCATAAATCACGTTATTATTAGTTGTTTAACGATTGAAAGATTTATTTGTTTTAACTTTTATAAAGAATTTTTACTTTGTTTTCTCGAACAATCATTTTGACCAACGCTGTTAATATTAAATCTAATTTGATATCGCATTTCACTAAGTAAGTTATTTTTCTACTTGTGGAAGTAGATCGTCTTAGATTTATTTTAGGAAGGATTTTATGGAAAGTACGAGTATTGATTAAAACAAACATACAAGCAATTAAACGTAGTTCCTTTTTTGCAAATTACAATTGCGGAAAAAAATTTCTCAAAATAAAAATGTGTATTGACTTTAATATGCCATTGAGTTTGAGTAACAAAATGTAGATTTACAACAATAACTATTTTTTAAGACATTTCTCTCTTAGTTCCGTATTTACTTAATCTCTAATTCGGCTCAGGTGTTCCACCCCCAACCCGGAAAATACTTCCTCACACCTTTTTGGTGATGTTGCCAGAATCGATAAACCAAAAGTAGACTAGTTTCTTCCTGAAAACGTGGCTGCAGCGGTAGAGCAACCAACCTGGGAACAATAAAAAAAGAACACCGAACAAAAAAAGTTATCTCTGCTCCTGTGAAAATATAGTTCAAGGACGAAAAACAGCGTTCACCTAGAAAGATCACTGAGTTGTGATTGATTTTCGAGTTTCTTGCTTGCTTGGTCGACTAGCATTGATAAATGAACGGTCTTTGCCTCCCACAAAAGGATGGAAATTGTTTAAGTTCTTTATTAGAGTAAGCTTTTTTTTAAATAATAGAATGGTTTTGTGAATAAATTGTGTTTGTTTTAAATTTTTCTGAAGATGAGTTTTTGTTTAGTGTTAAACGTTTGCTTGTGTATTTTTTAGAGATGGTTTCAGATTATTCTTCTTTGAATTTTAAATTTGAATATAGAAACTTCATGAATATTAAAGAAAATGCTCAGACAAGTTTTAAATACAGGATTGGGCATGAACAGAAATTGAAATAACTGTAATTTTGATGAATGGTAAGATAAATTTATACTTTTTAAAACGAAAAACCAGTTTCGGGATTTAACTTTATTTATTATTCATATCAATTATACATTTTTCGAAAAATTTACCTTGTTTTGTTGTTTATCTGCAACTTATAAGAATCGGTAATATTGTTCAAAAGCCGACGACCATATCTCATTTCGAAATTTTTTGAAACGTTCTCTGTTTTCGTAGTTCAAAAACTTTTATTCGTTTATTTTTAAACTCTAAGTTACATAAAAAAACACATAATGCAATATTTACCCCCAACCACTCTACTACACCATCACAAAAACATCCTCGTTTCATATAATTTCCAACCCTTATAACCGCCCATTGCCATTCCTCTTTTATCACTTATCCACTATTGCTGACATTTAATACGACACGTGTGGTGATTAAATGGTCATATCGCACTAGGAACTCGACCGTGGACATCTAACGAATGTGGATGGACGTACACATACTTCATTCTCGTCTGATGGCTTTGTCCTCTCTTATCTGGGGGGACATACAGTAGATGGGCGGACAGACGGACATTCCCATTTAGGATGGCTCCGGGGCCAGAAAGAAGCTTTTTTGATGGAAACTTTTGTCCCGTGAACTCGATCGATGTGTATTCTATTTCTGTGTTTGGGTCTTTTATTTGGCCAGGATATTGTGGTGGATATATTTAGTTTATGGGTATTCTATTGCTTTATAAATTTTTATGTTTTGGGATTATGTATCTTAAGTTTTGTGGATTTTATTACACAAATGCTAAAAACAATCAATCAGATACATGGTATTAGAATACTTGGATTTTTAGTCAATGTGGCATTCTCTTTCTCCCACTCGTGTATAGTTTCCATATTTTGCTTTTTATAGCAAAAAAATTATAAGCTATGAAATAATATTATAAAAAAATTGTGAATAAACAAGTTCCAACAATTAATTGAATATATTTTTAAAATGATAACGGGAAGATATTGTGTTACAGTTTGGAGATCAAATCAATCTATTAAAATACAAACATAAAGTGCAATAATCGTCAAGACCTAGTTTAAACTTATGTATTTGGTATAAAAATTATAGTTTAAAATAAATAAAAAATTAAGTCATATTTAAGAAAAAATTTAAGAATTTTACAAGCATATTATATATGCATTCAATTATCTTAATAATATGTCTAGCACAAGTTTGTAACACATGTATGTTATTAAAACTATTTTATTGAATAAATTACAAGTACTCATATAAAAAAATCTAAATGGTACTTATTTTGTAAAATTCAGTAACGCTAAATTTTAATTTAAATGTCCTACGTATTTTTTACTCTGCTGCTTTGCTACGTCCCAGCACTGAATGTCTGTTTCCTCCTAGAAGACTCTTCATGTAGTGAAGAAGGATTTACAGATTCTGCAAAAGATTTTCTAGAATAGCTCCTATATCTAAATGATTTCAAATTTACTCTTTAAACCGATACGAAATTTACACTTGTTCATAGTTAAAATATTAAAAAATATATATGGTTTTGACTTAATTCTAAAGAGGTTATATAGATTTCTTGTCCAAAATGGTTGATTTTCCCGGAACAGTATGCATAAGGTAAGAGTTGGTTTTGAAATTTTATTAAAACTTATCGTAACTCCCTACTAGAACAATCGAAGTCACAATTAAATAAAAACCATTTCTATTTGCTGTTTTCTTAAGATTACATGCATTTTTGAGAACGATTCATCATTGAGAATAATTAATTTATAAATAAAAAGTTAACTATACATTCTTAATTATTATTATTATTATTTTTTTGCTTTATTCATTACTCTTCCGATATTTCTTATTATGAAATAAAGATGATATTTTTTCCTACTCAATTAACATCACTTATCTTTGCAGATACTAACACATTGCGCTTGTACTGAATTAAACATATTCAAGTTTATGATTTTTTCCTAATTAAAACTTATCTTTAAAACCTAACAATGATGAATACCAATGCTTGTTAGCTAATTAGTTTCAAAATTAAACTGTTAATACAATAATTTGATTATAAAATACTAAATATAGTTTGACTTATTTATAAATTATGTTATTTATAAAGATTAAACTGATAATACAATTATTTGATTATAAAATACTAAATATAGTTTGACTTATTTATAAATTATGTCAATTAACAATTAAAAATTAAATACATGTTTTAAATATACTTTTTCCATCAATTAAAAGTTTTGAAATGATATTTGAATAAAGCTTAGACTCTAATATTAAAAATATGAAACAGTTTCTATTTCATGTTCGTTTCTAACATTATAAAAAATATAATTCAATTATATTCAGCGAACCTAAAAACTTAATTTTCTATTATCTCAAACACAGTAAAAATAAAACGACTTCAAAGAGTTTCGACTTTCCGGTAAAATGCAATATTTTCTCTTAGATGGACATTAGCTGGCAACTAAAATGAATGCAATTTAAATCTAATTTTCTGATAAGAAAAGGAATAAAAGCGTTTTTCTCTTTTAAAACGAGCACAGGCGGAAATTACATGGTATGATAAGAAGGCTTCGGAATGGACTTATATAATAAACATACTTCAAAGCATAATTTGGTCATATCTACTTACAGAAATGAATCAATTGAAGCATTCTCTCATTCTACATCGCAAAAAGTTCCTTCGCTGCTGTTAAATGCAGTATAAATGAACTATATGTTATTTTTTACCGATTCTTGAATTTTAATAAAAACAGTATTTGGAAATGCAGTTGAAAACTTAAAGCATCTTCTATTGAATACTATTTTGACTTTTTGCACTCACTGAATGTTGCAATTCTAAATTGAAAACGTTTGCTCTAATTGTCATTTTATTTTAGCTACCTTGTTTTCATTATTAAATAGAAATAAAAAATATTTTCTCTTAAAAACAAATCAATGAATTGAGTTTGATACAATGCGCGTTTTAATACTGTTTTCTTAATTTGAATCTAATATGAAATTTTACAGGTTTAAGGGCAAAACAGTTTAAGCCGAAGTTTATGTAATAAATATTTATCGAATATTCCATGCATTTTTGTAGTAATAACAAACATGTAGGATAAAAAATATGAAATTATTCTTCGAAAAAAATTTAACAAATAAATTTCTCTTTGTTTAAGTTATTTTAAAACTGAAGTAAATAAAGCTATTGGGTTACTGGTAAAATACTTATAGATTTTTTTTAAATTCACGTTTGCTGTATGGTTTGTTTGTAATGAACTGGACAAGCGCCAGAGCTCTTTGTTTATCCACAACATATTTTTTCTTGCAAACTAGTCACAAAATTTGACTTTAGTAAAGTCAAAAAATGTTATCCTGTCATATATGGCGTCTGTGTAAAAATGTAAAGCTCCTTGGTGGCACCGAAGACAGATTGAAAACATCTATCTAATTCTGTAGGAATTCTAGAAAACTTCTTCTGAAAATAACTGTAATACAAGATACCTGTATTTCCAAAACTAATTGTGTCAGTATTCATCTCGTGAATTTTCGAAGGGAAAAAGGAGAATCGCCGAAATTTTCATTTGGTGTTGCCAGATGCCGTAATCAATGTCACGGTTCGTAAAATAATGCGAAGAGAAATTGTTCTTCCCGAAACAAAGAACGATAGAAACATCGATTTTCCTTTTGTAGTAAGATCGTTCTTTTGTGTTAATAACTAAAAGAAAAATATGTATCTGGCCTCTTAAAGGCTTATTTAATGTTTATTCTTCTATTAAATAAATGTGAATATAATTAGGATTAATATCTGGTTAATGTGTGTGAATACGTTGCATAGTAAAGGTAGTGAATATCAATTTTAAACAAGTAGCAATAACTTGTAGCTCTGATAGAATAAAAACTTATCAATCAAAAACTTCTTTCTTAAACTAAATTTAAATTATATTTTGAACAAACTCGAGCACAGGAAACTACAAAACATATTTGGCCACTTTTTAATCAAAAGCATTATTCAAGAAAATAATTTCAATTTTTTTTTAATGCTAATACTAAAATTTTACAATGAGCATGTTTCAGGTCATAAATAGCAACAGAAATGCTGAATGGAAATATATTTTTCTTTGAGCCTATATATCAGTGAATCAATGTCACGTGGGGACAGAAGACATCAAAAGAAAAGTAGAAATGAAATCTGGAAGAAATTATTTCACCTAAAGCAAGCCAATAGAACATTTAATAGATTTTTTTAAAACTAGAATAACTAGTTAGAAGGGGATACTAACGACTAAATTTAGCAATAGCAATTTATCAAAACGTATTTAATTTAATAGTAATATAGTTTTTAAAAGTCTGAAACATTTTAATTTCGTTCTTTGTTGTATACCGCAATTGAGAATATCTAGGATTGAAGAATGAAGCGTAAGTGAATGTATAAAACCACAGCAATGTATCTTGTTGTTAATAAAAATTCTTTTAAAATAGTATTTTTGCTAAAAGTTTCCAAGTATAGTCAAAACTTGGGAATGAAATTCATCAAAACACTCAAATTTATTTACAATATGCAACAACATAAATACTCATCCCTTCTAATTGAAAACTTCAATTACACAAAGATCCTCTAAACAAAACGCAGTATCATCTTTAAATAAACAATAACTATCCTCATATTCCATTTCATTTTCAAAACTTTCCATTAGAAGCTCCAACCAACGCACTGACCTACTAAAACAGTAAAGACGACTTCATTTCAGCAATTACCTAACTGCGTGCAACCGGTTCATTACCGTTAAAAGCGTCACGCCCTGACCGTACGACCAAGCTATCCATCTCTTCCTCTGTGAAAATAGTTCTATTTTACTTTATTATCGAACTATTCTCTCACCCCCTCTTTCCAGTGAACACTGTTTTGAGTCTTGAAAGTACATGAAGACAAAGAAAGAAGAAAGAACGTGATATTGATTCTTTCTCCTTTTATGTCCTTTTTGGAAATGACAGTATTCCCCAGTAAGTCCTTAAGACGTTTTTCCCATCAAAGGTTCAAAGACTTTTGTGCTTGTAAAAGGGTTTTCGATTTGCATGTAACATCAATATTTTTTGGATCTTGTTTTCCAGTATTTGCTTACAAGCGGATGTTCATAAGTGGAATGTAATATATTCTAATTTTCATACTTAATAGTGTTTCCAACAGGATAGTCTATTTTTGTGTTTATAAACCTTGTCACTTGACTGTGGTTCTAAAATACGACGCCCGTCACCAATAGCCCTCGTGTAGCTCTAGTGCGACGATAATTCAAACTAAACTAAACTGTGTTTATAAACAAATTTGTTAAGTCGAAGTGTTTTATTTGTTATCTAGTATTTAATCAAATATTTCATACTTCATACTTGCTGCATTTTGATAGGGAAAATATGTATAATGTTATTATTCGATAGTAACTTTTCTTCCTATATACTTGGACACAGATTTAAAACTCATTTTGAAACATATCATTAGAAATGAAACAATATTAAATTTCTTGTATACATTTTAAAATTGCTTCAAATGAATACTGAAGCATATTTTAAGCATTCAAATAGCATTTTAATAAATTATTTATCTTGACAAACATTAGTTAATATTACTATATTATTAAGTATTTTTATTCACACAAATACAATTTAGAAAAACCGTTTCATGGCGACAAAACACTCCACAAAAAAAGGGAAAGTTATTAAAGTGCAAAAATTTACTAATTTGTTTCACGCGAGAATAATTTTTCGAACATGTTTCATAATGTGGAAAGAATCCATAAAAACATTTGACACAGAAGTTTTAAATATGTAATAACGCCATTAGTGTGACGTATTTAATAATTAATTACATACCGTGTTAGGCAAATATTACACAAATTAATTCAAAAGAGGAGTAGAAAACAACACTTTTACGGGAACAACTAGAATGTATATTTCATTATTTAGAGTCCATGCGCAAATTTACATTTTCAGTAACCTTGAATTTTTTTAAAATAATTGTATTAGTTATTATTTTTTTCGACAGCTTTGTGACTAAAAAAATGTTTTGAACTTTTTTAACGAATTTAATCATGCTTTGGAAAAATACATTAGCAATTTTAGAAAGCATATTTTTACAAAACTGTATGCACTAGATCTGAAAGTTAATTTAAGTAATAATAGCTTCCTTTTTTGCAAGTATTATGCAATAGATAGCAGCTTCTCTGTGCACTGAATAGTTGTATTGCCTTTAATATTATCTGAATAAACAAAAGAAACTTAATTCATCATTGTTTATATAAAAACATTAATAGTTTTGTCTTGAACTTATAAATGCTTAGGCGTAAAACTACATTATAAAACACCAAAGTACATCTCTGGACGTCTTTTTTCAATTTACGGAAATATTCATGCATGGTATTTTCTTTATTCATCATTAACCGTTATCTATTTTTAGAAGGAGAATTATCCATCAATTGAAGAAACGAACACTGAGAAAGATTAATAGTGCGAAATACAATAAATACTATATGGACATCTTATATTAAATATTTATTTATATACTATTTTAGTTCAAGATACTTCAACTAAGTTTTTTTCTTGGATTTATTTTTTTATTTAACAATATATCAGCGTGCTGTGTCCTAACATTCTAAGTTCCGTCACCTAAAAGTAGTCACCCGACATAGCACAACGACATAGGACACACCTTAGAGGTGATTCTTTAACTCCAATGCCTTTTTGATCTCGTTCCAAGTTCATTATCCGCGTAAAAATGGAATCCGGTGTTGCGTTAACAGAGGCGGAACTTTCTAAATGAGGGACATTGGTTGAAAACTATCGTTTGCGGTTCGGCACACGCCTCTTCTTCCACATTTTTACTACACCCTCTGGCATTTGGCGGGAAAATACTGTGACTCAGAGACAGAAGGGTGTAACTTTACACTGGAAAGAAACCAGTACAATTATGGGTTTTTAGCCGCCATTACATGTCCTGGCCAAATACCCATAAATTAATGTTTCGCCTATTGTTCTTCAAATATGTTGTAGCTAGTAAATTATTTGCTCATTATATTACGACCGGTGATCGTACAATAATATTATATCTCGTGAAAAAGGTGTTTTAAGCACAAATTCGGTTATAGGATGGCTGAGTTTAGAAAACGGAACATTCTCTTCGAGATACAAGCATTCTGACAACTCGGCCATGAGACTCGATTTCTATGTATTTAAATGTATATTTTCTTCGTTCTTCGTTTTATGCGAGAATGAACCTCGTGACCACGTAACCTTTACTAGCCAATCAGATAAGGGTTAAAATTTTAAGTTTCTTTATGGGAATGACCTGTAATTCAGTTAGTTTTGTAATTGTAAAAATATGGTTTCCTGTGTTATCGCTAGAAAACGATGTGACAGTGGGATATTAAATGTTCGATGGCACGAGAAGATATTTAGTTCTTTGCGGTTTTATCCGCATTTTATGTCTTATTTTGTATTTTTGTATCTAGTCACAAAAGCATAAGCATTCGTTTAGGTAAAATTGTAAGTCTAGTTTGCAGGAGAACTGGTTTTCTATCCTTACAAATAACAAGCAGTTAAGCAACCTGTAGTTTTCCACTACCATGTCAATTTGTAAAATAGAGTAACGCTTCGATGGCATTTAAGTACAGAATTGTCCCACTTTCCTATGGCGCAAATAAATTGTCACAAAAACACCAGGTCACACCCTAAATTGAATAGTACAATGTTCTAGTGTTCTAGAAAATTTGATTTATGTTTCTTCGGTATTTAAGTACAACGGAATGTACAACGGAGGAATAATAGTTTTAACAAAACATGAATTTGTAGACTTCATAGGCATATGAAGCTCTTGATGGTAAAGCAGTTGATCAGCTCCTCTAAAGATTTCTTGGCCCATAGTGAAGTGCTTTTCCAATTTCATTTTAATAAGTTATTTACGTTTATATATTACTTCAAGTGTCAACTCTACCTCTTTTATACATAAAAGATATATCTAAATTTCCAAGTGCCTTCAATATGAAAAGTTAAATACGTGTTCTCTTTGAGCTTAAAATCTTTACTACATAAGAATCGGTAATCTCTTTTGGTATTGATCCTTTTTTGCATTTAAGGATTAATATGTAGCTCAAAATAAACCTAATTAGTCTTCAATGGACTATACGTAATTCCATGTGTAGAAATTTAGATGTTCATATTTGCTGCTTTAAATATCCGTATTCAGAGGTGCTGTTAGGTAGAAGCGTTGTTATATGCTAAAATTATATTATCATTATCAACCAACGATCTATAATATATACTGGATGGCCTTGTCGATATTAAGAAAACGCGACTAATGCTAGATATTTGGAGACAACTATTTGGCTTTTTCTCTAACTTTGATAGAAGTTTTTGTCTCATTTTTCTATGCTAACTACCATTATCATTTAATGATAAATTTCTAACCGTATAGCCAAATCAAGTATTATTTTCTTTGCCCAATTTTGCTTTAGTTTAGTTACTGGTTCCACAAATTGAGACCCGTTGATACTGAAGCAATACGTCCAGTTACATACACTTCGATGTTATCAATAAAAGTGAAGTTATGCCACTATCAAACTAAATTCTGTGCAAAAACTGATCGATCCAACCTCAGTATCCGTCACTCTTGTGGGCACTGCAAGTATGTACTTATGACCTCCGGGTAGGCAGTCTCTTGTCATTTCGCTCTTCTTCACCAACTCATTGAAATGGTCGCTGATATTAGGATTTCAGGGATGAGGTTTTTTATTAACTGTGACTGTACTGTTTTTGTTTTGTTGTTGGAAGAGTTCCAGAACTTTCGGACACTCGATGATACGGAAATGACCGTTCTTGGTTTGTTTTGTAGAAATAGGATATGCATTTTTTCATTTGTTTAGTGACTTTTATTTTGAAAGTGTATGTAAACGAGAATTTTAAGATAAAATTTTGTTGAAAAGAGGGATATTATTTCTATGAAATAAGCAATTCAAAATGAAAATTTCGATTTATAGAAAGAATATAAAAAGAATTTAAGTTTTTAAAAAAATTTAAGATTTTTTTTATTATATATGTACTGGAAAAATTATATACTTTTGTAAATTGAAAGTATTTTGTCGAATTTATTCAAAATAAAATAAATACAGTGAAAAATGTACACATGTTATATTTTATTAAAAAAAAACCTATTCTATGTTTAGAAAGATATTATTTTTAAATTATTAAAAATGATTATACCAAAACTAAAAAACTTATAAATTTCAAAATTAAAAAGGAATATATAAACCATACAAATATAAAAACTCATATACTTAACTCGTAAAGCAAACTAAAAAATCCTACTGTAACACAAACCTAACAAACTTCAAACATATAAAAATCCTAAAAAAGTATCACGAACCTACAATATAAATTCTACTCTTATTTCACACTTTCAATCCGTAGCAAATTTTCCTTTATCCGTTTTAGGATGTCCCCTAAACTCTTATAAATCAAATTTCTTATTTCCCTAAGCGAAACGATCTCTTTGAGAACCGAGCCCTTTCTCTGGAGCTTCTTTCCGTTCAAAAATCGATTTTTTTTATGATGTGATACTCTTTTAGGGTATTAAGAATGACTTGTATCAATTTCCCGGCGCTAAAAATTGTTATTAGGATTTAGTCTATAAAGTCTGAGTTGTGTTAGTGCTCGTAAATCTTTTATATTTGGGCTCTTATGTTGGGTTTAACTTTATAAGTAGTTACTGGAAGCTTTTTTTTGTATTTTTGTATCTTACTGTTATAGATTATGTAAACCGAACCTAATATTAAGTTAGTTATAGTTAGGTAAATTTATCAGCTAATGTGGTAAAGTTTAGAAAGTCTGATTAAAATGGTTTTATAATTTTAATATAAAAATGATGCAATCCATACATTTTTAATACATAAAATCCTATTCCACAATTCAAGCATAAAAGAATGAATATATTTCTTAATTTTAAAGTTTTGACATAACCTCTTCATATTTGAGAACAATCATATGTTTTCTTTATAAACATATTTTTAAAACAAGTATCTATGTAAAAGTATATTTTGCTGGGAATTTTTAAAAATTATCGCTTTATATTTGCTGAGAGGTACATCACTTTAACATCATCAATTTAATTTAAGTACATCAATTTAATTTTAGGTTTAAAGCGTTGGAAGACACATTCTTTGAGTTATGAATGCACATACAATTTGTGTCAATTTTTTGCAATCGATATCTCATTCTAACATTTTTTAAATTCAAAGTTAGATTAGAAAATTTAACTTTGGAGTTTATAATTTGTTTTTTTATTATTATTTTATGGCTATAATTTCTTATTTAGAGTGAAAAGTTAGAAAATTGCCTTATCTAATTTTACAACTGTCGTGAGCTTCTTTTTTTGTGACGAAACAACTTCATATTATAAGTTTAAATGAAGATATATTATTCAAATTTAAAAAAGGGGTAGTTTTTATTTAGGTTTTAAACTTTTTAATATATGTTGTATATTTTTTGCAAAGAGTAAGTTGTAATTTTCGATTATGAAGAAATGTTTTTGGTGATTTGCTTTATTTAATAACTATTTTTAAGAAATGCATGCAGCAACTATTATTGAAAAACTTTATGAAGTAACTCTAGTAAGAATCTTTGCGTTCAAATTTATCTTTTAAACCTTTGTGTTTCAACAAATATTCTATGAAAAGTGTGTTTATATATTTAAAATCATCAAAATAAATTAAAATTGTATAGTAAATATAAAAGTTCTTATTTAAAGTTTATTTTCAACTTCCCATTTTAAATATTCGTCTAGAAATTCTATACCAATTTAATATAAATGAATGAACTTTATCGACTTTTTCACCGTAAATGAACATCGCGGATGCATTTCCCCCTTTTTACATTTTCATATAAAGATGGGTCATTTACTGAAGTGTCCCATTTGACTAGTCTAATGGGTAGTTATGATTTTTAGTACAACTACGTCTCTTACAGGTATTTTGGGCAGACCAAAATATATACTTAGTTCATATAAGAATGTATTTATTGTTTATATACATATATATAAATTTCTTTGAAATCCATTGCATTTTTAAAATTTATATAAAAAATAGTTTGTCATTACAGAACGTTTTCGAGTTTAATAAAATAAATGGAGTTATTGTTATTATTTAACAAATAAGGGGTGCTTTAGATATATGATATATGATGAAGAGTTTCATATATTAAATAATTAAAGTTAGAAACGGTATATTTGTGAAAATCAAATTCAGAAACCTTTAACTTAATTTCTTCATTAATTACTATTGATTTTTTATAACCATTAGTAATAATAAATACGTATTACACTAAACCCGTACGCGTACAATTTACATATTACACAAAAAACAACTACCCCAAAAAATGGCTGAAATTAAGGGGGAAAAACGTTGAGCTTTTACAGATTATCATGATTTTTTTTAATACGTATTTCATGACTATCCCATTTACAATGCAAATACTTTTATTCTATATAATGCGTTTTCATTACTGTTAATTTAAATAAAGGTAAAAAATAAATTGAATAATAGCAATTTCATCAAATTCAATTTTAGTAAAAATAATTATCTGTACAAAGTCCTTTATTAAAACCTATAAAAAAGATTCAATTTTCCCCTAATATCGAATAATCTCATTGTTCAAATTAAATTAGCACATCTAATTAAACTTCTCAAACAATTTAGAAAATCGTAACTCTATAAACCAAATAGAAACTTTTCGAAATGGAATATATTAACATTAAAGGCTTTCCATATTTCTCTTATATTAATCAAATTTGATTAGAAAATTGAGCGAAGCTTAAACTAAATGAGTTGCATTCCTCCAAAAAAAAAGAGGCATTATTAGGGGTTTCTTTACATTGTATGTTCATTATCTAAATTTATTTCTGATAAGCTTCTTCCTCTAAAAAGTTAGGTAATGCATGTGATACTCAAAGACCTAAAGTAATTATTTGGTAGTAAAGGACTACAAGGCATATTTGAAACTGCCAAGAACTTAAATTTGTTTTTTTTTAATTAACAATTTTAATAAACTCATAGAAATGAAAATATGTAATCTAGATTAATATTAATTAATAATTTATCCAAAACTTAATCAACTTTTAACTGGTGATTAATATGCAAAATTGTAATTAATTCAATATGACTAGAATTCGTTATGGTTATTTTTGTTTTCACAAAACATGTTTTGGTTGGTTTTTTAAAAGTCATGACACAACATGGTGGGGTTTTGTTCTCTCTCATCGGTCATTTCCAAAATATTACAATTCTTGTCGGGTTTTTTTACAAAATGGAAGATTTGTATCAGTAGCAGTATAAGGCTATAAAGGAAATGTAAATTTGAACAAAGCATATAAAACTACTTTGGGTGATGGTGATGATGAGTGTTAGAATAGTGTTTTATGGTGTGTTATAGTGTAATGTTATTTTTTATAGTGTTGAATGTTTTTACAAGAACTTTTAATGTTTTTTAATGTGTGTGTAAAAAATAATTTTATCACAGAAAATGAAATCCACAAGTAAAAAAGGAGATATTTAAATTTATACGACAAGATCGTAATAAAATAATCTTAATTTTATGAATTTTACCAAATTGGGAAAAAAACACATATCAGCTGTTCTAATTTAACTCTTTAAATTTCTTTTAAAAGAAAATATAAAAATAGGCAATTTTATTTATAAATTGTTTTTTTTTAGTGAAACACCACAATTAAATTTCTTAGCGAAAATTTAAGATATTATAAAATTTCGAAACAATATCTTTACAAGGAGCCTTTAAATTTAGTTATTTCTTTACTTCCTGTCACTTTACCCAACAGATGGTCATTTCCTCTAAATTCCTTTTCATAGAAAAATTCTTTTGTTTCCGAAATCCATTCCAAAAATACTTTTCTCCGAATGGCAACACTTAAAATAAAAGCTTTCGAGCTTTCTCGTTTCGAACGGGAAGTGAAGAGTTATGTTTATTTCCTTCTATTCCATTTCGAACTCTCTTCATATAAGGGCTTTTATTGTGGTCTTAAGATTTTATTACACGAGTGAATTACCTTTAAAAAGAATCTTTAAAAAACTATTTTCCTTTCTGATTAAAATTTCTTTCGATGGCAAGGTGTGTCAAGACTGTTTTTAAAAGGCAGCTATAATGTATAATGGTTTTTTTTTATCCTCCAGTAAATAAATTATGTTATAATTGTCAAAATATTTATATATAATGTTTTAATAATATATAATATTGCATCTAATATCTTTTAAATCTATTACGTACTGTATAATTGTAAAAAAAAAAAATGGTTTAAAAACATACATGGGGAAAGTATCCAATAATATCGATTAATGTCAGGTAATCCTACTAATTTCCGCGATCTAGTACTTTTTGTTTTAGTTTAATTATGTTTATAAAATATACTGAGCAAATACAATATTACTCCTTAAAGAAGTTTATCCATTAGAAAGAAAACTACTTCTCTATCTCTAAAAAGCATTGCTTTATCTTGTTTCTTTAAAAAATCTTTTTTCTATTTATCAAAGCAAATGGTATTCCAATCTTTCAAACCGTAGTTTTAACCCCAGTTTCTTCTTACAGAGTGATAATTCTGCCAAAGTTTTGTTAAAAACAATCTAATTTGATCAGAACTTTTGAAAATGACGACAGAACGGAACTAAGAATAAAAAAATTCCCCTTCCTTGTATCAACCATAAAACCATTGTCCACGCTTTTACGTTCCTCCGTGATCACGTTATGCTACTACTGTTTCCACAGAATATCCCAAATACTCCCACGGGGGTTTTCTTTTAATAAAACCGAGAACAACGAAAGTAAAACAGCACGACATTTTGCTGTTTTAGGTGGATAGAGTTGTAGTTGAAATTTTGTGAAAATGTGTTGTAGATTTGTTTTTATATTATTTGGCTCACCCTTTCGGGGAATTCCACGAATTGTTCAATGGTCACAATACATTACGATGCAAAATTTCATGTATTTTACACACATATTTGAAAGTTATTTATTATTTTCCATAAAAAGTTATATATTTTATCAATACTTTTATTTTATAATTTTAATCCTTTAAATAAGTCTTACGTATTAGCATAAATAAAAAGTACTATCTATCTGCCATCTTTAGGCCTGATAAAAAATCAGTCATTAAGCAAAACGTTTTGTAGTGTTACACACCCCTATAAAATCTAGGGTTGTGTAACACTACACGACTTTTAATTACTCAATAAATCAGTACATTTAAGGTAATTATATACCCTATAAAAAGTAATTTTAATAACTTTAAAAATCTATATGGCAGGTACCCTTTGCGCATGAGCTAAATCCAAAACCCTTATTTAAGTCTGTATCTCCTTAGTTTTAGCAATACCTTTAAAAGTAAAAGTTATATGAAAAATAATCATTACCCATATACGTATTTTTTTCAAAAAATTATTATGAGGACCAACAAGTACTAATGACTCGTGTAACAAATTTGAAATCTGTAGCTCTTTCAGCTCAAGCTTCAGTCTGACAGACTAAAGAATTGTCAGTCAATTAGAGTTTTTCAGATGGACAAACAAATCACATTTTCGGAATCAAAACCTCCAAAACGTGTAAAATACACAAAATCACCATTTCGGATTTCGAACTTATTGCAATAATTTGAATTACCTTATATTTTATATATCCTTTCATCCCTTGAGTGGGTCGATAAAATGAGTACCAAGCATGCTTGGGAACTAAACACCGGGGGTTCCGCGTGAGGCTGACCACCATACCGCCGAGGAGTAAATAAAATACTTAACTAGTTAATAATACTTATTAACGAATAGAATTTTAAAGACGTAAAAATGGTAAAATATGTTTTACACGTAAAGTAGAACTATCAATAAAAACTGTTGTACTTAATTAAGCGGGAACTATCAATAACGACCCTTTACCTTAAAAGAGAATGGGCGCGCTGGACCGCGGGTCTCCAAAGAAAAGTGCATCAGTGCTAATCCAATAGAGACAAAAATATTTTCTTTGGCATACATTTCTCCGGCTGTATTGAGTATTTTTATAAACGAATTTTGTTATATGATGCATGTAGCTGACTTACAGTTCCCGACAATCCCACTTTTTGAAATGGGTTCGAATATTTTTTTTTTAATTTTCCATAAATAATTTTACAAAAAGTATTCGAAGCAATTTTAAAAAGTGGGAATATCGAGACCTGTAAGTTATCTACATTTATTATTAAAAAAAAAACGTTTGTAAAAATATTCAATACAGCCGAAGAAATTTGGCAGAGAAAATGTTTTTTTTTTTTTTTTGCCATTGGATTAAAACTGAGGAACTTGAGTTTGGAGACCCGCGATACAGCGCGCCCATACCCCCTTAAGCCGTTATACAACCTTAACCCAATTTACTAAAAATCCGTTGATTGATATTTACAACTTTGTCATATCAAAAGAGTCAAGTCCCTTGTGTAGTAGCAATGACTTTTACGCCATTTACTGGAGTACGTTGCTCGCAACAATTATCTCGTGAGTTTCTTGGAATAATAAAGATAGTGGATCGCAAATACTAAAAGCTTGCGTGAGAAAAGAAGCAAAAAATAAAAAATCTTTATTTTGGATATGTTTGAAAAGATGTTTTTTCCCTTTCTTTTTGGAGAATGTCAATATAATTTTTTTATTTGCTTCATCTTTACGACTCCAGTAAGGAATTGGCTTGTTTCATGTAACGTAACTTTCCAGTAACTTTCCAGTTATCATTTTTGCACTTTCAAGATTTCATTGGTTGTTTTGGTTTCACTTTCAATGCGTGATGTTTTTGCCTGTTGTGTTCTATTTTACAGTTCTTTACCAGTAACTTGTTTTTGTTCCTGAAATTTATAAAACTTTTTAAAATCAATTTTTATTTCAAAATTAAAAAATAAAAATGGACCAAAAATAATAACAATGACGCTGGAACTGATGCTGTCACTCAAGAGGTGAAACATACCCATAGGAGTACTACAGAAATTAATATTAAAATAAAGATGCATAAAGAGGTATTTTCAATCTTAAGGGGGGTATGAGTAGTACGTCTTACATTTAGGATGTCTATTTTTTTTCTTTGTCCAAAACTTTAAAAAAAAAAAACTTTAAAAAAGGGTTTTATTATAATCGTTTAAAACTGTCAGATAGTAAATATCAGGATTAAATTGAGTTGGTAATGAGACCAATCTTTTAGGCTTTAATAAGCACTTACGTCGAAATACTGTTAATTTATATTTGAACTTCATCCATGGGAAAACAAGATTAAAATCGAGCTATTTTAAAATCTCCTACATAAAAGTACACAAATCCAAATTATTCTACCTGGGGGAATTTCTATTCCATAAATAATAATTAACGAATTTCATCGGACGATTAAACCAAAAGCTTTGAAAGATCTAGAGATATCTGCTCTTTAGAATTTAATCCCATGGCTCATATATTTTCAAAGCTATTCTACCTATTTCAGCTCTATTGCTATTTAATTAATCCTATCATATCTTCAAATAATTATATAGCATTTGAAATCAATTAAAGATAAGTCTTGTAAAGTTTTATTCTTGTTTCTTTTAAAGATTATAATTAATAACTAAAGATCAAAAAGTCTTGAAGAGTAAAACTATTCACAACATGTATGTCCAAATTTAGAATTTTAATTTTTAATTTCAACTTTTTATTAGAATTCATCTTATTAATTAAATTTTCGTTACTACATGTTCAACATAATTCAGATATGTATAGAAATATAGAGGACTAACTATAGTTGAAAATGAAATATTTATATTAAACTTGAAGAGGCAACAATTTTTATACCTTTAATATATTTCACACTTAAAAAGAACTAAAACATTTTATTTCAACATACAAAATTCAAACTACCTATCCACGTTTGTTTTGAGTAGAAATGGTTATTTAATTCCAATTCAAATGGCCTTCGTATGCTTTTTAAATGAGTATTAAATTTTTCATTTTTTAAATAACTGAACTACTTCGGATTCGAATTTTTTTCTAGGATTTTAAACGATTTCTAATTTTGATGCGCTTAATTTTTCGACACATCACACGTGTATAGCATTTGTAGTTTGGGCTAAGCAAATAGTTAACGTATCTACAGACAGACGGATAGACATAGTCTTTATAAAACCATCCAAGTTTTGCGTTATTAACGTAGTGTGGAAGCTATAAGATAAAATTGATTACGGTATTCGAGATATCTAGCATCTTTGTTCTTTGATCAAAATCACCACTACAGTTAAATAAGGCGAAGCCATAAACTATGCACTTACAATGTTTATCTACTTGCTTTTAAAAGTTAACGTAGAAACTATTGAAAATCGATATAGAGTGGATTGTATCGTTATCGGGAAAATTTTAGGGAGTTCTCAGATTGCCTTATGTGTCTTCATTACGTAAATGGAGGTTTGAACAAATCACATTACATGAAAATATTTTCGAAAGTCTATTAAACTCTACAATGAACCCTAACAACAATTTGAAATTTAATAGTTTCAAAATACATCTAGCGTTCTTTAAAAATATTTGAGTTAATTCAAAATGAAATACGAGTATTTATTATTGAAGGGAGGGAAAAAATAATGGGAGCATGAAGGTAATATAGAAACCTAAGGTATTTCTACTGCCGGAAAATTTACCCTAGTACTGACTGCCGTAAACAAATAACCTTGTCTCTATTTGTTGCGTTATAAAGATAGGAATCAATCAGTTGTAGTTCAAAGTTGCATGAAAATCGTGTAAAGTGGAAATTGAAATTCGTGTAGTGTTACAAATCCTTAGTTTTACAATTTAAAAACAAACGGAATTTTCGAATTTGCATCCCCTCTGCTATTATTTATGACTGTCTCATTTCTTACTAGCAGAAGAAGCAGATGTCAAAACTATTTTAATTAAATATAAAAAGCGGAAAACTGTTATTTCATTTTTCCAAAAGTTCCAAGGATTTTTATTTTGCATTGCAAATTGTAGAATTTCGGAATCAAATAAAAATTATCGTTTGGTCTTTTCGTTTGTTTTAAGAAAATGGCAACAGGGTGGAAAGAGGTGAAATAAAATTCTAAAGCCATTGAAAATAATGTCTATGAAATATCCAAAAGAAAAATAATTGTAATAACAGTATTTGTTCTTAAGTAATGTTTTGCCGTTTTAACATAATTTGTTCTGAGATCTATGTACATTTTTAAAGAATCTTTAGTTGATGAATTTTGACGATGGAAAATATGAAAAGAAATACACTAAAGTGAGTGTTTCTAAAGTTATTCTATTATTTAAAACTTTAGTTTTAAATGAAAATTAATGCATTATAAAAAAACACATAAAGGTTATTACTGCATTCCAAGTTTGTAATGAATTCATTGTTATGTACAGTTGTCTAATTAAAAAGAATCCATTCCGCATAGAATTAGCGTGATGCAATGGACCATTTCATTTCTGAAACTACACTATTAAACGCAATTATAACAGTCACATATTTAGATGTCCCAGATAAATAAAAACTAAAGTATTTTCGATATTTACAAGTTAATAAATTAAATATACGAGATTTTACTGAATTATTAACAGCCTATAACTATTATAAAAACTGCAATGTATCTATCAAATAAATCAATAAACGATTTCTAAAATATTTCATCAATATACGGAAGATTAAATTCGTAATAGTATTTAGCGATTTCGGATTGAGTATAGATATGAATTATGAAAACTAAAAACTAGTTTTAAATATTCTAAGGCAAATTAATTTCAATAGAAGTTTTGGGTAACAGAGTAAATGATCTTTTCTACAAATGCATACATTATTACGATAAATCGCCCTACGAAGACCTTTATGAGGACCACTGTCTGCAGATCGCTGAAGCAGTCTATGAGACCTTTGGTCCCACATAATCTTTATCCATGAACACGACATCATCATCATCATTAAGATCAATTATTTTGATTTTAAAAAGTTGGATTGACGCACTAACCTTCATTTCTTAACTAGAACATGTCAGTAACCGAAATGAAACTTTAAATTACAAGTTAAAGTCGATTTACTTTTTTTTAAATCAGTTTTTTTACCTGATAATAGTTTCAATGAACTTGCTAAAAGTGGTACTTGTGATACTTAGATTTTTTTTAATATTAGAATAAACAAAGAGGATTCAAAATCTTAGTAGATATTTTCAAGATCTATCAATGCTTAGGCGGGATCATCTATAGTTCTCAAATATTTTTTGTAGAAATTGTTAGTGACAACACAGGATGTTTCCAAAATATGACCCGAGCCATACATTCAAGCAAGGAATGCCTTATTTCATGATGGGCCGGCCTAAACTAATTTTCATTACTTACATTTCGTAACTAACGATAAAGTAGTATTTCTAGAGCAGCGAAATATTATGGCCTCTATTCATGCAAATTAAATATCCCTGTTGAATATAATAAGATTACCTTTTTAACAAATCAATGTAAAACCAGATTAAACACCTTTAAAAATTGGTATATTAGTGCCCCTTCGGACTTAACCGTACCATGTTCCCTGCTGACGACAACCTGCAAAAATCCAACTAAAACCCAATAGCCATCAATCTACCAATCAACCATACATAATTCTCAAATAACATGACCACCAACCACTGAACACAAAAAAGTCTGCCATTAACCTACAGAACACCCATGGGTGCATGCGTCAGTGCCACTGGCACCCATCGGCAACACAAAAACGGTACAAATCGGCCGTACCCCATCCCATGAGGGGGTCAGTCAAGTGGCACGCAACGTTCGACTGGCACGATTATGGGGGAATGGGAGCGGGTCTCCAAACCGAAATACATCTGTATTAATCCAAAATCGAAAAATAAGTTTCGAGGTCAAATTAATCCAGCTTAATGAATATTTTTACATGATAAATGAAGAGCTTAGTGGAAGAACGTGCTAAGTGACAAAAAGGTGAAAATAAGAAAATGAGCTTCAAAGATTTTCGTTTGCACTCAGATACGTTGACAACGGTACTTCCGAAACGTAAAAAATATACTAAACTTGAGGTTTATGATAAATGGTAAACATGTTATCGTTAAATAAGTTAGTAATATGTTCATTGACACATAACCTCAATTTTTTCAAAAAAATTCACTTAGCACGTTCTTCCACTAAACTCTTCAAAAGTAGCTGGCTTATAGGGCTCTATAATACCAATTTTTAAAACTGTTTCAAATCAATTTTTTTAAAATTTTCAATAAATAATTCTACAACAAAATATTGTAACCAGTTTCAAAAAGTGAAGTATGAAGTCCTGTAAGCCAGCTCCATTTATTTTACATAAAAGCCGTTTGTAAAAATATTTAATACAGCCGGAGCATTTTGGCTTTAAAAAAATTTCCCTGTTGAGTTAACACAGGGACACTTCGGTTTGGAGACCCCTTATGTGTGGTGCTGATGAAATATGTGGAAATAAGGTCACGTGTCATAGCCACGCGTTGGGATAAGGATGTGGGGGAGTCATGAAAACGGAATTGTTTGATGTGCTGTCATCACGTGTGAGAAGATTCGTCGTTTGAAATGATGAAAAATGAATTTATTGTAAATAACTTTGGTGGGTTTTTCGATATGAAATATTTGAAAACTAATCGTATAATATAACGTACGCAATGCTATGGACTTAAGGTAGTTAATATTTACAAAAAAGGAATATTTTCACATTTTTAACAGTTTTAAATGAAGAATTTACACTATAGTAAAATAAAAAATATTAATATCAGTTAAAAGGTTAAAATTGTATGAAATAGCAGCATCAAACGAAGTCAACAATTCGCTTTCCCAAGCTCCCTTTTTTTCCTAAGAGTTTTTAAAATATACTATTCATCTTGCTTTGAGAGCTACAGATAATAGTATAATTAATATATATTACAATATGATAAAATTTAAAATTTTAAAAATATGCATTTTTAAAAAAATATTATCGTAATAGTTTAACGTTTTTAGAATTCAAGATAAAATATTTTTCTCTTCAATATTTGTTTAATAATTGTGCATTTTTTTATCATGTGAGGCAGTATTAAAATCTTAATTTGCAACATCATTAAGATTACCCCATAATGATCAGTAACAAAAAGTTTTCGTTAAATTGAGTTCTCATAAAAAGAAATGCATTAACAACTATAATTTGGATTAAATTAATGGATAAAAATTTATGGATTAAATTAACAAAAATTACAGATTACACAAAATCATACACTCACAAAACTACAGACAAACTGTAAGCACAAATTTTGTAGCTGTGAAAAAAAATCCTCAAGTATTCTCTAAAATAATGTAAATTTGTTTTAACATATTTGTTTTTCAATATTACTGTTTAAAATTTTTAAGTTATTTCGAAATAAAAATAGGTAAAGTTAATTTAAAAATATATATTCTACAAATCTAACAATTAGAAAAAAAATGCAAAATTCTGACTGACGTGATATAAAATGTGCGTTTAAATATTACTTTTTTAATAGACCGGAAAAAATACGTTTTAGTCACTAAATATAAGCCTAATACAGTCTAACTTCAAATTAATAATTAATGTATGTATAGTACGAGTATTATGTTACAAATAGGCATATCTAGTAACCTATGAAATATATGATAACCTTCTGATGCCTAATACTGAAATGATACAGAAAGGCCTATACTATAATGAGATTTACTAGGAAATAGTTGTTTGCCGTAAACAATCATATAGATGATTGCTCTTTTTGTGATAGATATTTGAAGAGCTTAGTGGAAGAACGTGCTAAGTGACATTTTTGAAAAAATTAAGATTTTTGTGTCAATGAACATATTAAAAACGTGTTTAACAATAACAAGTTTCCACTTTTCATAAAATTTAAGTTTCGTACATTATTTAAGGTTTACAACATACATTTGATATAGGTTTATAATATCAATTAACCTTCTGAAATCTAAGAAATATTTTATTGCGTGCAATTTTTTAAAAAAAGTACGAATAAAAATTATATGATGATTAAAACGTTTATGCTAAATGGTGAACTTTTCGTTTTAATAATTTTTCCGAAAGTAAAAAGTTTCTGTCTTATAGATAAGCAACTGGGCCATATTGTCCGACATCTACCTGTGAAAGACCGGAAAAAGTCGTTTTAAAGTATTATTCGGTCTTTCACCGGTAGATGTCCGACATTCAACAGATTCCGGACATTCACCGTAACATTTACATCACAAAACCTTTCAAATATTCAAATTAGAACTTTTAAAACAAGTCATTATTAACACAAAAAATACGCCAATGTCCCGTTACACTTAGTTTTTCATTTCTTCAGAAATTCAAATCTAACTTATTGAGTTTCGAAACCTTCGTGCAGACAACGACATTGCGACAAAGAGATTGTATTTTTCTTAAGACCGTTTCCAAACACGAACGTTTTGACGATGAAAGAGTTTTGTCCTATTCCAATTTGTGATGACGGAAAAAAGATATCAGGCAAAGAATCGGACCTTTTGATTGCGTGAAAATTCTATTTTTCTCTTGCGTGGGAGACTATTTTTGTTTTGATTTCCAAGTTGACTTCGATGTTTGGAACGTATTGGAAACAAGAAATATATTACTGCTTTCGTTGAAAATCACGGTCGAGTCTGTTTGTCTTGGATGACGTTTATTTGATATGTTATTGCTGAAAGACACCAAATATATTTGTGTTGGTTGTTTACTTAGTTTTGTGTAAATGGAAAGTGTCTTAATTTGAAATAAAATATAATTTCTAGACAAACTAGTTTAATTAAATTTTTATTAAAATTAAAGTTCTACGTCCATTTTGTATTCAAAATATATTTATGTTTTGGTTTTTCTTGATATTTTTGTTAAGCTTTTATGTTGACTTGAACTATTTATTTCTAATATCTTATCGAATGTACCTTGATTATAATCCCTACTTCATTGCAAAATAGTCTCGTATTTTCGAATTTGTCTTTCGGTACAATAATTTTTCAACTGAATTCTTAGAGCATTATTCTACATATCTTATTACTTACAATAGTTGGATCAACCATTGGATTTTGGATCTTAGAGAAATTTCAAATTTAAATTTGATACAAAATAACACTTGTCATTTGTATTGAATTCTATCTATAGTAATTACCATGTACCGTAATTGGAAATTTCTTGTTTTTGTTTTTTCTTTAAGGTAGACATATTAAACCGTCTATAATACCCTGGTCACTCTGATTATACCTTTTTTTCCTAATTATTAAAAAGAAATATATTTTAAAAAAATAACTCCTGATGAATATTTAATGATAACGGTTTCTTAGTTATTTTTTTAAATAAAATAAAAATTCGCAAACAAATTATTTAAAACAACTTTAACATTGTATATTGCCCTGGGAATTATTTAAATTTGTATGCCGTTTTAAAATATTATGTCCCCCAAAACGTGATACCATTAAACATTTAACATTATCTTATTGAAAATCTTGTACCATCTATAATTTTTTTCCTAAATACTAAATTAAAGATTTTTTTAAAAATACCATGATGAACTTTTAATAATAGCGCTATTTAGTTATTTTTAAAATTAAATAAAAATTGGCGAGAAATTCTTTTTAAAAAATTTAACATTGTATACAACACTGGGAATCGATTTAATTATTATTTCATTTAAAATATTATGTACAGAAAACTCTATACCCAAAAAAATTTATTCTAAATATCTGTTAGCACAATTTATCTGTAGTACTTTTATTTTAATTCTCATATAAAAAAATGTTTTTTTTTATTATTTATAATCTACGGTATGTTACTTAAAATCGATTAATAAACTTATTGCGACTCTCTCATACCTACTTAAAACATCAAAAGTTCTGCCAGCAAAACATCAATATTGAATCCTTTGTTCATAATAATAAAATTCCATTTAAACATATCAAAAAACAATATTAAAAACAAACCATACTAAAAATAAACTTTAAAAAGACTCACCTATCCCGGCTGCCACCCCAAAAAACACAATAAATATCCACCGCTGCATTTCGGAAAAAATAAGAAGATATTCAAATTGGTATGCACATCGACAGCATGGAAATAACTCAACTCAACTCCCGATCCTTTCTGCAGACGATACCCGAAATGCGAATAGCGGACTTTCCGAACGATGCTTCTGAAGAGGGGAGGATGAGAGACGATCGATCGGTGTGACGTCACGACTTTTTAGGGGTGTGGGCGGTGCAGAACGGGACGGACCATGGACCGAGGTTGGTACGAAGGTAAAAGAAAAGAGTTGGAAGTTGTGGTCCAGCTTTGGAATGTGGCTTTAGTTCGAAAAATGTGGATTCTGGAGTTAAAGTTGTGTTGCCCATCCACTTAAAATTGTCTTCTTAAAAAAATCTTTAGCTACTTGTTGGTTACAAACGAATACACAAGTCTATGGACTGTTATAAGTTTATTAACACATATTTCAAGTTTACATATCTTATATTTTTATGTATTCCGCAGTGGAATTTTTTCGTAAATTTAATAAATATGATTGAGCGGCATAGGTATACGGGTAGTGAAAATATAAAAACAACAATTTAAAATCTAGAAAAAACTTTCTAGAAATCTTCTCTTCTTTCTATAAAAACTTTTTTTACTAAGGTAAGGGTCGTGAAAACATAAAAATGACAGAATACTTGCTTGCTTAAAAATGTTCTAGAAAAAAACTTTTTTATAAAGAAAGAATATATTAGTTGTTGAAAACCTTCCATGCTTTTGCGGCCCAAAATCAATGAGTTTGCAATAAAATTAAATAATTTTTATGTGTATTCCCATAGACCTAAATTATGTTTAAATTTCAGGCACAGTAAAACTAATTTCAAATTGATAATTGTACATTCGATTTTTAAAACTAAAGCTAAATGTTTCTCTCTCAAGAGTATATAAAGAAATTATAAATGAAGATAAATAAAGAGAGTATCTAAAATGGAAATAGAAAAGAAAGAAATAGCCACTATATGATTTTCAAAATGATACTTTATAAATAAAATAAGAACTATCTCTATTATTGGAGTTGCTTTTAATCTAATGAATTATTTGTGCTTTTTGGCAATGCGTTTGAGAAGATTTACTTCTAAAAGAAGCCACACCCATTACCAATTACGTTCTTAGTCAGTTGTAAAGCTTTAGTGCGTTACAAAAGAGGCTTTAAAAAAGTTAAGCTTGTTAAGTTCATAGGTTATTTTGTATACAGAAGAAACGACATAAGAAGTACAATTTAAAAAGAAATTATTTGTTTCATAAAAAGATTACAATGTTTAAAATTTGTTTGCCGTATTTTAATTACTTTCAACCATATCCCAACTATCTTGCAAAGTCAAAAATTATTAGTAAAATTTGGCTTGCATTTCTTGAGTTTATGCTTGTATTATTTTCTTTAATTAAAGGTTGGTTACCTTAAAATAAAGAAAATTATTCCAAAAATAATTATAAGCAACAAATTAAGTGAACAAATAGATAATTTCCCGAAAGTTACAAATATGTTAGTAAAACTTTATCAAGAATTAAATAATTTTACAAAAAAATATGAAAACAAATTATTAATGTTTAAAGAATTTTTTTTCTTAAAAAAGTTTATATGTTGACACTATTTTAAATACTGCAAATTATCTTTACCGAAAATTGCCTCGGAAAATGGGTAATTACGAATGTTTCTTTTACCCTTCTTCAAGATAGTTATTCCTAACTAATTATTACATTTAATAGTAATTAAAAGCTTCCCACTCTCCAGGAAGATGTAAACAAATCTCTAATTAAGTAAATCACATCGTTAAAATACTTTAAAACAGCTCTAATCAATAAAATGTGACACAAGAAAAGAAACGATTACGAAATTAAGGGTAGAACAGCAAGAACCTCTTTCACCCCATAAAAAAATCAATAAAACACCTATATAACAATAACTCTCTTCCCCCTTAGAATAATATTATTAATCGAAATCTAAAAGCCACCCCTTTCAAGCCCGCCCATGTCAATACAAATAAAAAAAATTGCTTTTTCGGCTGCCTCAACCAGCTGTTGCTTTCACAAAGGGAAGGGCCACGTGTTAAACAGCTGTTTACGTGTTGTAGGAATGGGGAATTGTACAGACTTTTCGCACTTTTAAATGGCCGTAAAGGGTTGAATGAATCAGTGTATTGTATGAGTTCCTGGGAAAGTGCAATGGGTAGTTGGTAGAAATTGTATTGTTAAGGACCTTTGGCTTCCAGCATCACTGAAATGTCGATTTGAAAAATTGATTTGTTTGTTAGAAGTATATGAAAGGTTGCTTTGGACATTGATATTGCTTAGGTGGTTCCCAATTACTGTTTCATTTTTTATGTCTGTTAAATGAAATACCGTAAATAATAAAAAATATAGGTGCTGAGTTTTCACTTTAAACAGAAAGAGATTTCGATACCAGCGGTCATTTATTTACGGTGAAATGCTTTTATTTTGGGAATTCGCCATGAAAAAATAAGCTTTCTGCTTAAGTTTACCTAAACAAATAAAATATAAAACAAAGAAAGGCCATAGTACTGAGCAAATTATGTCAGAAGAATTAGGTTAGATGAAAAAAAACGAATATTAAGAGTTTAAATTTAACGTTTTTAATCGGTAAGGAAGGTGTTAATGATATTCACAAATGGGTTGTTAATGGGCTAAAACTTAAATTATACTTCGTTTAACATAATTGAACAGGACAAGTAATTATTACATATTTTTACTTATCAATAAAATTTACTACTCTCGCATATCCCACTTCGAAGTTTGTGTAAGAAGCAGATTCGATTATGCATTTATATATTTTTTTCTAATACACAATCTTTTAGTTTGAAAAAATACTTATTTTCCACTTTATACTTAAATGTTTTTTTTTAATTTAAATACTATTTTGTGAAAATACTTCGACATTTTATTTGTTCTTGTCATTGCCAGAAACACTGTATTATACTTATTTTCTGTGCGTTAAAAATTAAGAAATATACTCCATCGAAGTTAATATTTTCAATTATAATAAACATAATTACCTAAAAAAAAATATGCGAATTTGACTTCTTATGTTTATTTATTACTTATGAGTTTTTGTTTTAAGACAAAATAAAATCTTGTAAAATGTGTTATAAGTTTAGAAATGTATATTCTTCTTAACTATAAGTTTAACATAATGAACTAAAGTTTTCCGAAATACTATAAAAGTTATAGTTTGTAAAGGCCCAATATGCATTAACTCTATGACATTGAAACAGCCGTAAGAGTAAGGGTTTATTTAAATGCATAATTTCAACTTTTCATTATCTACTTCATGACCATTTAACGTTAGCTTTTAGTAGCGGGTTCCATGGTGTAATGGTTAGCACTCTGAATCCAGCGATTCGTGTTCAAATCTCGGTGGAACCTTGTTTTTTATTCTTCTTTTATTTCCTCTATAAAAACTAAATTATATAAGGGGAATTTCATGGTGTTAGATGTAAAAATTTCCTTAACTTTCCACTTAAAAACTAAAAGTACTTTCTAGTTTAAATATTTTTAATGGTTTTTCATTTAATTGGTCGAAATATTTTTTTAAGAATTAACCATGTCTGAAGCGTAATGAACTATAATAATAATTTTTGAAAAACGTTTTAAGGGGAACCAGACCCCCAAAAATTTTCAAAAATGATATTTCAATGTTTTATATGTTTCTTAAACTATGCAATCTTAGCTTTACAGCGATATCTTAAAATAAAAGTTTCAAGTGCTAGAAATATTTTTTATATATTTTTGAAAAAGTTTTTTAGGTAAAATTCCCTTATGTTTCATAGGTAAGAAACCACTATTGTTTACTTTAAATGCTTATATCTCAAAACTTACTTTTTCAATGTGCGTGTACCTTTTTCTCAGAACCTACTATAAGTATCAACCTGAAATTTTTATACGTATTTAAGAAGTTAGTTTCTAAAAATCGCTGGAGGGATTTGAGTATAACTATCTTACTTTTTTTTTCCTTTTAATATTATTGATGTTTTTAGGTCAAAAATATGTAGTTTCACTTAAAAATTTATAATTTAAAACTAAACAAATTTTTTTAAATGCCTTCAGTAAAGTATAGTTGAACATCCATTTAATAACTAGTAAAAATTTCATTACAAAGTATCAAATAGATTCTGAGAAAAAGGTACATAAAAAAGGTTATTTTAACATGATCTTCAATGGAGGGCTCCGGTCCCCATTAACTTGGAAACAATAATGATTTACTACGTAAAGGAATTTACCTTGCGTCAGACAGAACGAGTAAATATGTATATTTTTTTTAAGTTTACTCAGAAATTCTTGTTGTTTAGGTTAAACTAATAAATAAAAAAATTAATTGTACTCTGAGTAATTTTAGCTTTTAAAGTTTGAAAAAATTACATCCTGGACATCAGAGATTCACCCATAATTGAACAAAACAAAAATATATATATATGTCTTTTTTCAATGAAAAGGCAACACATAGAATAAAATTTGTTATATTTTAGTAAGAAAATTTTTTTTTACAACTTTTCCCCATTTTCACAAACGTATAACATTTTAATGTTTTATTGTTATTAAAAATATATGCTTAGTTTATATTAACCCCCTCACATATTTTCGACAAAAAAAAATAGTTATAAAACTAACTACTGGAACCAGAAGCAGACGGACGTCCTGTAGTTAATTGTTATTAAACACAAATCTAAATATTTAAATTTTAAATCGTGACTTAAATTTCTATTAATACTTTCAAAGCGATTCCATATCTTTTCATTTAATTTTTTTTATCTCTTTAGCTTCTTGGTAAAATGTGAAATTAAATTGAAATAAATTAATAAAACAATTTTCGTCTAAGTAAACAGTCATTTGTAAAAACATTAAAAAACTCAACAGCTTGTTAATTGGTTTTTTACAACAATACTTGAAAGCTTCAAGTATTAAATGCCACAGCATGAAGTCCTGGAATTATATTTGAAAAATTATTAAATGGTTTTAATTCTTCCCATTTTTAGAAATATCCTGCTTACTGGATAAAGAGTAATATGGTAAACTAGCAGAAACGAGAGAGAGAAGCAACTCATATTCTTATCTCTTTATCAAAACATATGCCTAATAACTTTACTGTAATCAAACTGGATAAATAGTAAAATCGCAAACTTGCAGAAAACGAGGTAATTTTAAGTCGTATATGACTTATACCTAACAATTTAACTATCACCACTTTTAATACTTCATTAATAGCCATAACATTGTTCACAACTCTTATGATACTTTGAAATACACACATAATCTTTGTTATGTTGTAAATTCAGACATTTTGTAATTTAAATATGCGCGTTTTGATGTGGGTTCCATGGTGTAATGGTTAGCACTCTGGACTTTGAATTCAGCGAGTTCAAATCTCGGTGGAACCTTTTTAAGGTACCAATATTTTCCTAAAATTTGTAAAAAATAATTGCTTTCAATTCAATATTTTTTACCTATTATTACACTGATCATCCTGTGAAAATTAATATTGCACACATCACTCTAATGTTTCGAGTGTCAATTAATACATACCAATAAAAAAAACCAATTTGAAATGCATTTTGTAAATGATAGTTCAAATAAGTTACGTAAGCATAAATATTTATAATTTTTAAACATTTAATTAGTAAATAGCAAGAGACTTAAAAAAGAAACTAAAGTATTACTTCACTTCATACCTAAGCATGTGATGTTTTACGAGTCATCATAGAAAAATTCAAAAATTTTGCTATGTTTTGACACATAGTACATTGTTATTTTGTCGGAACTTCTAGAAATCATGTAGTTTAAATGTGTTCTTTTTAATGTGGGTCCCATTGTGTTCATTACAATGTAATTGTTAGAACTTTTTGATACTTCGAACAAAGTTCAAATCTCGGTGGAACAAAGTTGAAGTTCAATCGGGATATTTTTTTCCAGTTTTAACGAAAAAATTGAAGTTAAAAGTAAACTAACAAAAGTTCAAAGAACTAAAATAGCCTACTTTCTTGTTACTTAAATACTTACTAAGTTTTTAATCGGGAAAAAAACTAGGTTCCTAAAGTAAATATCATCAACAGACCGTTTTTACAAATAGATTTATACACATTAGAAAAAAAAATCGAAACACAGCACCCAGCTATAATTAAACTTCTAAAAGCACAAATCAACTATTTTCCTTAATATTCGTTCGCAAATTAATTAAATATTATTTATCATCTGCTCGTGATTTATTTGTAGTTCGAAGAATAAATATTATTAATAACAAAAGTAATGAAATACTCCGAACTGCATTAAAAAACAAAAATGTAAATTAAAACTAAGCATAATTGCTGCAAAAGTATGCCTGCCGCTTTCTTGGTAGATAATTAATGAATAATCAAAGAATCAAATTGTTCTAACATTTTATGACGTCATTCCAAACTGATTCATGAAAATATTATTTTGCTTCAAATATGTTTAAATAAAGTTTCTCATGCCATTGTTGATTTGGCAACAGTGATTTAAATGACTCAAAATTGAATTTCAATGCTAATTCAATGGGAAATTCGCCGACATATAGTAGATTTATGTCCGTCCGGACGTACAGACAGACGGACAAAAAGTATGAAAGTTGGGTATCTGAGGTCATAGCTTTCTAACAAAAAAGAATTTTAAGATCCGATGATTAGAACCGATTTTGGAAGGGGGGTACAGACAGACAGACAAACGGACAGACAGGCGGACAGACATACGGACAGACAGACAGATGGACAGACAGACAGATGGACATCAACTGCATTTCAATACCTACAGTGATTTAAATGACTCAAAATTGAATTACAATGCTAATTCAATGGGAAATTCGCCGACAGATAGTAGATTTATGTCCGTCCGGACGTACAGACAGACGGACAAAAAGTATGAAAGTTGGGTATCTGAGGTTATAGCTTTCTAAAAAAAAAGAATTTTTAAGATCCGATGATTAGAACCGATTTTGGAAGGGGGGTACGGACAGACAGACGGACAGACGGACATCGACCGCATGTCAATACCTACTTTTTCATTTTTTTAATTCTTTCGAATTAAAAAAAGAAAAGTAGGCTAAAAATACACTGTATCACACAAACAAATTTAGACTGAAAGTTATCGGATTTGTTGGAATTTAAAGTTTTATTGAAAATATAGAATAGTGTAAATACACTACTTAATAATCAAAATCTCAAGACATGTATTTTTATTTTAAAATTAAATTTAATACTTTTTTAATTTAACTACATTTTATAAAACCCTTAGCATTTGGAAAAAAACTAGCTATGCGCAATTAAGAAAATGACTATAACGTTCTTTTCAAACACTTAAAAAAAATATGTTATTAATTTTTTTCTGAAAAGTAATTATTTAAATTGGGAGAACTTACTGTGCAAACTATAATTTCAATATAAATGAATATAAAATTATATAAATTCAATTTTATATAAAATTAAAATAATTAATATAATAAATTAATAACGTATTTAGGTTTCAGAAATTCAGCAATTAAAATTGTTGGATTGAGAATAAAAAAATAGAAATTGCCATCAATATAAAGACGAAAAATGAAGCTTCGTATTAGCAATTTTTCTTGTCCAACAAGTTAAAAAGTGCCACCATTTTCAAAATAGAAGTGGACGAACATCATTTGTCAAATTTGGTAGAGGAGACAGAAACAGCTGCTCAATGTTTGTCAGAGTTGTTCTTTTGTGAAGGGTAGTTTAAAAGTTTTCAACCTCAAATATTTAAGGATGGAGATACATTGTTTCTAAAACGATATTGTGTTGAAGGAAAAATTATGTGCGTCTTGTTATATATATATAATTTATCATGCTATGCATGTTTATTTATACATTTAGGAAAGAAATATTTTTTTACGGACGTGCATAAAGTGCCTATAACCAAAAAAAATTCTAAACATTTAAAATTCTAATATTAAAAGTATTTTATTGAAGTTAAAAATCTCTTTATCTTCAAAATACTCTAGTTACAAAAAAAACAATACAAAATATTCTAAAACATTAGTTTGTTCTTCTAGTATTTATCTAAAGTCTAAACGAACAAAATATTATAACAATGAAGATAACAGTACTAAACAAGTTACATTTAAAACCGAATTTTAAAAAAAAATATTTGGTAAGGAAGATGTTAATGGTATTCATAAATGGGTTAAAATTAAAATGAACTTTCTTCAACGTAATTGAACAGAACTAAGAATCTGATTCAACCATACGTTTATATATATTTTTTTCTATAACACGATCTTTAAGTCCAATACAAGTAATTATTTATATTTAAAGAATACATCCAAAAGTATTTTTGTATGAAAATATTCTACATTTTATTTGTTTTTGTCATGACTAAAACATTTTCAATGTACGTAATTTTTTTGTGTTAAAAATATTAAGAAATTTGTTTCATCAAAGCTAATATTTCCAATTATAGTCGATTATTACTGTATAATAAGTATAGTAAATTCCAATTATAGTAATTATTAATTTAGTTACTTAAAATGCTTGAAAATTCTGCCCTTTCAATTTTTATTTGTTACTTATGAGTTTTGAGCAAGACAATATGAAACAACTATTTAAAATGCATTAGAAGTTTAGAAATTCATACCACTTGATTACAAGGAAATTACGACGAACTCCAATTTCTGTAACACTACTAAAGTTTTTCTCTGTAAATACTCAATATGCAATGAAACGGCGATAAGAGCCAAGATAACTTTAAATGCTCAATTTCAACTTTTCATTATCTACTTTATGACCATTTAACGCGCGTTTTTAGTAGCAGGTTCTATGGTGTAATGGTTAGCACTCTGGACTCTGAATCCAGCGATCCGAGTTCAAATCTCGGTAGAACTTATGTTTTTTTTTATTTCATTCATAAAAAAAATTACGTAAAAGAAATTCCATAGTGTTGGATGTGAAAATTTGCTTAACTTTTCACTTAAAAAGCCAAAAGTATTTTACAAGTTTAAATTATTTTAAGGTTTTTAAGGTTATTTGATCGAAATTACCTTTTTTTTAAAGAAATATGCCCATGTCTGAATTGTAATGAACTGCATCAAAAAAAATAATTAATATTTTTTTTTTTTTGAAACATCAATGATTTACGACGTAAATGTTTTTTTTCCTTACGTCCGAAACCAATAACACTTTTTTTTAAAAAAGTTTACTCAGAAATTCTTGTAGCAATTCTTAACACTTCAGACATGATAAGTCTTAAAAAAAACTATTAAAATGTTTACTCTGACTAATTTAAGCTTTTAAGTAGAAAGTTGAACTTTAATTTGAACAAATAAGTAGAATTGTTTATTATATACTAGAATACTTATTAGAATACAATAATTAATATACTAGTAAATTAAGTAGAATAATTGAAAGTTGAAAAAAAATAAGTCTGACATTTTTTCGTTAAAAAAGGCAATGTATTCAATAAATTTTATATATGTTACATTGAATCTATTTATTATTATTGAATTTATATATCTATTGTTTTCATAGAATTCCAGATATTTTAGTTGAATACGATATTCTTTAATTTCTTTATGTAATACGAAATCAAATTAAATAGTTTAACAGAACAGTTTTCTTCAAACTGAATAGTCATTAGTAAAAACATTATAAACTGAACAGATTATAATAGTTGACCTTTACAGCAATGCCCTAACTTTTTAAGTATTAAATATCACAAACGCACAAACCCTGAAAATATACTTTGTAAATGCTAGTTTTATTTCCTCTCATTTTTATCAATGTTCTGCTACCTGGATAAATAGTAAAATCATAAACTAGCAAGAAACGAAACAATCTAAAGTCGTATATAACTTATACATAAAAACTTACAACTATACTCCTGAAGCATTAACTACAACCACATTTAATGCTTCTGAAATGGCGCACTATTTAAAAAACTTTTATGATACTTTAGTATACAGTTATACAGATAATTTTATTTTGTCAGACATTTTGAAATTTAAATATGCTCGTTTTAATGTGGGTTCCATGGTGTAATGGTTAGCACTCTGGACTTTGAATCCAGCGATCCGAGTTCAAATCTCGGTGGAACCTTTTTAATGTTCCAATATATTTTTTTCCTAAAATTTAGACTTTTACTATGTTTTGGCTCATAGTAGATCGTTATTTTTATCAGAACTTCTAGAAATTATGTGGATTAAATATGTCCTTTTAAAATGGTTTTATAGTATAATTATTCACACAAATTAAAAGCTCGGTTGAACCCTATTTAAGTTCAATTGGGTTATTTTTTCCATTTTCAACTAAAAAATAGAAAATTACAGTAAACTGAAAACATAACGTAACACACAAATCTTGACAGAAAGTTATTGGATTTATGGCATTTTAAATTTAATTAATTATTTGAAATTTATTATTTAAGTTTTATTTTAATATCTTGTTTAAAAAATAATATATGCTCTTTACACATACATATTATTTAATTTTAGATAATTAAAAATATTAGTTATATGATATTAGTTATAGACAATTAAAAATATTGACTAAAACTTTATTTATAAACACTTGAACAAATTAGTTTATAATTATTAACTTTTTTTGTTAAAAGTAATGAATTAAATTGTAAGAACTTTTACAATGAAAACTACAATTTCATTATAAGTTGGTATAAGATTGAAATCAATTTTAAAGTAAAAATAATTAATATAATAAAGTATTTAAGTTAGAGAAATTTAGCAATTGAAATCATTGAATGGAATTTAAAAAAAAAAGAAATTTCCATCAAAATGAATAGAAAAATTGGATTTTCTTATCAGTAGTTTTTCTTTTCCAACAAGTTAAAAAGAGACGTTATTTTCAAAATAGTGTAGTAGATTCACTGGCATCATTTTTCAAAGTTAGTAGAGGAGACAGAAACAAATGTTCAATGTCTGTCTTAATTATTCTTTTGTTGCGGAGAGTAGTTGAAAAGCTTTCGACCCCAACATTTTTTGGATATAGATACTTTGTTTTTAAAGCGCCTTTGTTTTGAATGAAAAATTAGATGAGTATTGTTACAATTTATCATGCTATGTATGTTCATTTATACATTTAGGAAAGAATTCTGTTTATTTGATGGATGTACATAAAGTGCCTAATATAACCAAAAAAGTATATAAAATGCTCAATATATAACCTGAAAAATTGGTAAACATCTAAAATTCTTATATGATAAGCATTTTATAATTTAGATAATCAGCATAATAAGATAAAATAAGTGTACATTGACGTTACATGTTTCTTTTATCTTTATAAGACATTAGTTACAAAACACAATAACTAATATTTAACATAATTTGTTACATTATTTTTTCCATTTTGTTTTAAACATTATGTTGTAATTTAAGACACTATATTTTCACGTCTTTTGCCTTTATATTCCACTATTCAGGGAAAAAGAAATCCTCTACGATGACATTGTAATAAAAAAAACATTTACTTAGTAACTAAAAGGAATTTGTGCACATGTCTTGTTATTGCTTGGAATTCAAAATATTGAATACTGTTTAAATATACATATTATAGCAATTTAAACTTTCTATAAATTATGATAAATTAAAATATCATATAGTTGATATTTTGAATTTGAATTCGTAAGCACAGCTATTCATTTATATATTTATTTTCAAATAATTTTCTAAAATGTATTATCGCATTCAATTAAATTGACAAGCAAAACTACTTAAAAATGTAAACTAGTTTTGTAAAGCAAATTCAGATACAGTTATTGCTTTTTAAATAATCAAATATCTATACTTTGAAAATATCCACAGAAATGAAAAAATGACCCTAAATCAAAAATTTCAGAAAAGTAACCTTCTTATTGGACAAAAAAATATCAATAAGACTTTTATCCGATTATTTTCAAAAGAAAAAACCTTTTCAGAAATGCCAGTAAACCCTTTTACCATCCACCTGATGCCTAAAATATATTCTGTAGCTTAAATATAGCATGGGGATAAATTCTTTTCTATCACTACCATCATTTCCATTACTTTTTTGCTTTGAAATGATTAACAATTAAAAATAATAAAATTTCTAAATTTATTTTTCATTGATACAAATGGGTATTCTTCTGCTAAGAAATGGTAATCGGAATGTTTTTAACGAGTTTATGGTTGCCTTGAATTTTTATTATTTTTTTATATATTAACTATATTCATTAGGATCTCCAAAGGTTTTACATAAAAGGAGTTGATATATTACATTCAGATATTTAAAGGATTGCTTATTGAAGTCATAGTTAAGTATTGTAAAAAGAAACCTTCATAAATTACTTTTTCGATGTATTTTTAAAAATATAGGGGAGTCCGGGGCTAGTTTTCCTATGAGGTAAGTTGTCCATCAGGCCTTATATTAAAAATGAGCCTTTAAAAGGCGAAAATGGCTGCTTGGTTTATGTAATATTGTTGTTAAAGCTGTTTTTGTTATTTTTTCCACGTTGAGTAAATTTTCATGTTTACATTCAAACCTAAATCAAACTTACTTTTATTAAACTTACATACTTTTATCATTGCGTATACTAAAAGGTGGTTCCTCTCTCTACGTAACTATGCATTTGTTTTCAAAAAAAATTTACATTCTACTCTTCAAGGTACTATTTAAGTCAAAAAACGGCAGTGGGGCATGTTTTCCAAAAATGCCTTGTAGAAAAACGTGCTCCAACCTTTGCAAACTAAAATTAAGACCCCGAAACCCTAATTATTTTTAATGTATGAACATGTAATATAAAAAAAATTGCTTTAGATTAAAAAAAAAACCAACATAGTAATGAAAAAGAAAGCCGGCAGAACTCCTACTTGGAAAATACATCTTGTTTTCGTCAAAATAAAAGTAAAAATATACAATCTAAAAGAAAAAAACATGGAAAACTAGCCCCGGTCTCCCCTATTCTCTTTTTCACTTGAAAAAATATGGGTGGAGAAGTTAGAATGCTTTTCCAACATTTTTAAGTAACTTCGTTTTCCTTTTACTATAAAGAGTAGCTAACTTCGGTTTTTATGGTAAAGTATTTTCACGTGTATTTTCCACAAAAGATAAACGTATTTCTTTTATAAATATTTCATTGAGAATGTGACTTTTTATACCATAAAAGTTTCTTATCGAAATCTAGTGTTGTATTTTTCGCATACATTGGCAAAATTTCTTAGATATTTGTGGGATACTTTTTCTTCTAAAAGCGGTCTCAGCATTTTAAAAAATGTATTTTTTTTATTGCTTATAAAATTATTTGATAAAAACTATCGTTTTATAAAATACATGAGATTAAAGCTCCCTTATTTGTTCATTCAATACTTTTATAAACTTAAAATGTATTTAAAAAATATTCCGGCATTTTTAGCATGCTTTTTTTTTAATTTAAAACTTATAAATGTTGTTTAGCTAATGTGAATTTTATAACAGTTTATATAATTTAAAATACTTTCTATATCGTAAAATGGTTTTCATAATAAGTTATTTTATTTATTTATTGCTTGGCTCTCAGGCAACAAGTATTTCAGAATTTTATAAAATTATATTAAAGTTATGTAGTCATTTAAACAATAGTCAAAGAACATTACAAATTCATAATCACACAAATGAAATTTAACAAGCCGTTTAAAATTATTAATTTTTTCATTAGATAAATTATAACTTAATTTTTATAATAAAAATTACAAATTAATTTGAAAAATTATAAACTACTTTTACTTGATGTTTCATCATATAAACAATCGACATTGAAATAGCAATAATTGCAATGTTTAAAGTTTTTAATACCTTAGACCAAATATTTGACCAATTTATTAATTAAATATAGCTCTTCAAATTAGTTGGACTTTAAAAAAATTAGATTATGTAAAAGAAATCATAACTTGCCAAAAGCAATCAATTATTGAGAATGCTTCTCAAGGTTCAGTTAGCATTACCAACATTAGCTAAATTACATTTAGTATCTAAGCATCTATCCACATCAATTGGTATGAATATAAAGTTAAACATAAAGTTTTAAAGTCTAATTAAGACAAATATGACGAGCAAACACTACGAAATATTTGGAGTTTCTATTATACTTGTCTTTAATACTGGAGTTGCGACAGCAAGTTAAAGAAGTCAAACTTTGATTTTGATTGCTTTTTCAGTACCTGTGAAATTGAAAAAGTAAACTCTACTTATAGTCGTCATTTCTGATAAGTGCGAGTTTATTAAACATTAGTGAAGCTAAGAATGTCTTATTATATTTATATTAATTAATTTTTAGTCTGAAATTTAATTTTCTAAATTTTTGTTAAAATAGAAGATTCTCTAGGGCTTTAGAAAAACGCTTATAAACGTGATATTTTAAGTACGTATTTGCTTTTATTTATTGATGAATAATGACTAGGAATATAGATGATCTATTTTAAAAAACTAAACCTTTTGTGAAAGAGAGTTATTTATAGATTTGCTTATTTAAGCAGCAGAGTTAGAAAATGTCGAAATTTATTCGTAACATTAATTTTATAATATTTTATAGTGTTATTAGTTTTTATAAAAATTAGTAGTTTAATTTCAGTAAAATGAAAAAAAACAAATGCATTTTTTCAATAAGACTGGCATGTTTTATTTTTCAATAATCGTCAAATGATAGATACACACATTATTACAGAAATTTAGAAAACCTAAATAGAGCAAATAACCGTTTTAAACAAGACATTTATATGGAGCTGAATACAATTATAAATATTTACTAAAAGTGAAGAACGCTTTCTGAAGAAAATTACAAATTTAGTAATTAATACACAATATTTAGAAATAACCATAAGTAATGGGATCTAGGCTTATAAGCAAAAATAATCATTTTCGTTAAAATAAAAAAACATACCAATGACGTAGTAGACATCATTTGGCACAGATTTAAAATTGAAAAGATTTTCAATTTTGGACATTTTAATTCATTTTTTCAAACCACAGATTATTAAATTTATGTTTTTTTATGTTCGTTAAAAGTTTTGCAACGCATTTCTATAAAATGTATATAAAATTTATATTATTTGTTATTAAATAAAATGTATCCAACCATTAAATGTAATTTGAATTCAATGCCCAATTTGAATAAATAATTATTATAAGTTATATTCTTTCATCTTTATTTCAATGCTACATAAAATATATTCAGCACCTGTAAATACTATGGAGATTATTAGAGAAGACTACAAAAACTACAATTGCCTTAAATACAAAAATTACATTTCTGAAAATTTTAACAAATTATTAGTAACTAAAACTATTACAAAATGTTTATGATAATTAAATTTTCAATTAATTACACCTCCTTAAATTACGAACATGTAAACTAAGCACTACATCCAAGTCGACCACAAAAAGCAAAATTCACTTATTCATGAATAAAGTTTCACACTGGAAACATGACTAACTCATAAACATGAAATACTTAGCTTCTAACTTAGCTGACTATTTGCATTTGTGGAATGTCAATTACTGATTAATATTTATCCCATTAAATTTAAAAAAGTGTTTATTACCAATATATTTTCATCAATGTGTTTTTAATCATTTTCCCTTTTTGAAATAAAATAAAAATAGCAATTTAAGTATTATCTATTTGTAAGACGAGTTTATATACAACACATGTTTATTCAATTTCCTTTAATCTGTAAGACATGCTTAATAATACAAATTGATTCTAATTATTGATTACAAACAAAAAAATAATTGCAACTTTTTGTTAGAATAAATCTAAATTTAATAAAAACAAATACCTTTTATTTATTTTCTATGTTTCAAATATATGAAACCATGTTTTTATCAAAATAACATCACGAAACTAATTAGACAAATAGAAAGATTCACAGTTAAAAACTTTGTACTTGGCTTCACCTAAAAAAAAAAGGCTCCAATGGACTGTGTGGTGAAACGTTTCACTAAAGTTTTATGTTGAACCACTTTTCGGATGTCGGAAACCAAAACGTAAAAAATGGTTAAGAGAATTCCAAAAATATAGTGAAATATTTTACCGCACAGCCGTTGCAGCTACTAGGAACCATTAGTTTTGGTGAAACCTTGCGCGAAATTTTTAACAGCACAATTTAGTTCAAGTTCATTTGAAATCTAAAAAAAAGTATACTTATGTCTATTCAGAAAAAAGTACAAGATTTTCGTTTTTACTTTTGCTACTTCAAAACTATCATTAATTATAATGATCTTCTAAAAAAGAAATAAGCTGTAAAACAAAAATCCGTACACAACTAGTCTACGGATGGGTATAATTTAAGTATTCGAACTTTCTCCAATTCTAAGGATGTCCAATTCTGATGCTTTTCATTATCTCTTTACAGATTGCTTCCGTTCACCTCTTGGGTGGGGTCTTCTAGGCCTGCTTTTACGGTTACAGGTAAGACAACACTTTTCTTTGAAGTACCATGTGTCGCACATGTGGCGAAGAGTTTTACACAAACCGTTCTCCATTTTGTCACGGCATTCACTGAAAGCTAAAACGAAGAAAAATACTTTAAAGTTTCATAGTTCAAAAACATTTCTTTGTATCTGATGTACCCTCTTCAGTGTCCTTATATTATACAGTGTAAAATATTTTATGCAAGGTTTCAATTAAAAACTATTCCTAGTAGCTGCAACGGTGTTGTGTGGTGAAATGTTTCATCATAGTTTTGAAATAAGGAACCATTTTTCAGATTTCGGAAACTAAAACCTAGAAAGGTCAACCGAATTCTATGATGAAACATTTCCCACACAGCCGTTGCAAATGCTAGAAACCATTTTTGGGAAGCCAATAAGTACGAAATTTTTAACAGTGTAACATTGAATTCGGAATCTTTTTTTAACATCGATGGTACAGACATCGAAAGATATTGAGTTTCTCTTAATATTCTGAGATGGTGTTTTGAAACCCTTCAAGGAAGGAGGCAGTAATAAAAATTGAAAATATTAAATATTTGAAATAACTACGAAACTATATGTCATCTTAAAAGTTTTAGGTTCAGACAAAAATTTCTCTTGTTTAAATATACTCGTTTGAAAGACTTTACCTTTCGTTAAATTGATGTTGCTATAATAATTTGATACTTCTCTAAAAACTAATATAAGACAAAAATGCCCATAATTTGTATCTAAAAATTTTAACACTTGCTTGTGATTAGAGGTAAAATACTAATACAGAGATAAATTAATGGAAATCAAGTAATTTTTAGAAAATTGTTTTTTAAAAGTTTCATCATTCACAAAAAAAAGTTGAAATAAAATTATAAAATGATTTAGATACACAAAATTCTTTAGAATTTTTATTCATTGCGACTATTCGAATCTAAATTAATCTCTCGATTTGCTATTAGTGAAATGAGAAAATACCACAACTATAAGACTATTTTATGTAGCTTAACCCTTATCACACGTTACTAAAACCCATTGAGGTTCCAACCATTAATAACAACACACACACTAGTTAAAGTGTCCACTCTAATATATCCTACCCGCACTTAACCTAAAAGATAAGACACCTCGCTAACAAACAAAACATGAGTTGGCTTTCTCACTAAAATGTGAGTGATAACTCAAAGTGACGCGTCTTTTAAATGAAATGGATGCAGACTCATTCTTTCTACAGCTGGGGTAACGCTTTATCTCAAAAGTCCTCTGTCCCAAGAAAAATGTCTCATTTGTTTAAATGGTGACATTTTAAAACGTTGTAACTTGTTGGTATTTTATGGTGTTCATAAATCTGGTTGGAACGTCTTTTGACAAAACTATACAGCTTAAAATATAGTTTTTTTTTAAATAAAATTGAATTGATAAATTGTTTTTGTCTGAAACGGTCGCTGATTTCTTAAACTATGCAATATAGGACAGGACATGTAAACCTTCGCAAACATTGCCACTAATCCTACAAGACGTTACTGATAAAAAAAACGTTACTGAAAGCATTTTATTGTTTAACATGTCACGTGGGCATCTACTAAGTGCCTTTTAAATTGAATATCTTGAAAATTAATTAAAGATAGCTTAAAATGAGTTTGAATGGGTGTTTTTATGCATTAAATTTACATATATATTAAAAATTTAAAAGTAGAAAAAACTACTAAAATATCTTTAGTTTCACAAATTAAAAAATCTATTCTCCTTTTTGTGAAGGTAGTAAAAATGCTTATCAACTTCTTTTAAGATCATTTAAAGTCGGAAAAAAACAACCATATTTAAAAAATATATATAAATTATTTATGAAATCATTTGGGTTATCTTATCGCAATTGAATTCACACTTTTGTACGTCATTTGCATTTCTCCTTTTTGAAAAGAAGATAGCTAATGTGCCATCATAAAATTTTCTGCTTAGCTGGATAATGTATATTTTTAGTGAATAAGAATATCATTTCCTTTTGCGTGATATTTAAATGGCCTCGTGGATGCATTAATCGATGATTAGAAAAGATTAGGTTGTCACCGAAAATATGCCATCTATCATTCGTGATGGCAGAGATCAATATCTTAATAGGAATTTATGGCACCAAGTCCGCTAGATTCGAAAACAGATAGAATACCTAGAAACGGAATATAGTGTGAAAATCCTGTTATTATTTTAAGAAAACTATTTGACGTTTGCTCAAAAAATGAATTGAATCTTTTTTTAATATTGGCAAGTGAATTTAGACGAATATGATGAATGAAAAAATATATGAAATCCAAGTTGTATGAATGCCAATATTATAAAACGCAATATTAACTTCTGATGCTGCGCTGAGTCCCAACGAGAAGAGTAGCAAGAGTAAAAACGTTCCGACAAAAAAAATTACAAGATGAGCCGGAAATTACTATTCGATAAGTTATTTAGTAGATATACAATTAGCACCTTTGTATTTTGAGCATTCTTTTATTTCCTGCACTCCGTTAAATGTTTACTGCATACACAATCTCTCTCTCTCTCTCTTTTTCAAGAATACAATATTTTTAAACGGTTTTAAAATATCAGTCAGAATCCAGCATCCATGATGTTAAACGTAACGCCTACACGTCTACTGTAATTTTCCAGCACAGTGCCTCAGCCACGATCCTGTTTGAATTGCCCGGATTGGAACAAGATGAACATTGGTCGAGGTCACGGCGTATGAGCATGTGTAAGCTAAGGAACTGCAACAAAGTTCGATATATAATTGTGTTCACAGCAACAGATGCAAGCAAATACGCTGTGAACATGCAGAAAATATGCTCTATTTTTATAGAATTTTTTACAATGTACGATTTCGGTCAATTACAGAGGTTTTCGATCAATAGAAGTTTATAAAATATTCCACGATTTGTAACAATGTTGGTAGCGTTTCTGAGCAGTCCCTTTTATTTCTGTCTCACGTTTTCTGAGGGAAAAAAAACAAATTCCATTTCAACTGACATCCCCTTTTAGTTACTTTCTACATCAAATTTAGAATATTATGTACCTAACAGATCTCGACAGTTGAAATACAGTTGATGCTTTTTGACGAAGTCATAGCTGAGCAAAATAAGTATGTTCTTTTCTATTTATATATGAAACACTCTCCTATTAACCTACTTCTACATAAATATCGACCGCTGCCAGCGACCAACAGTCGCCGCATTCCATACACACTTAAATTGCAGCAAATCATCACTTACCCGCTTTACTCTCTGGACAAGGGTCCAGGTTGCAGGGCTGTCTGTGGTTAGGTTTCAGCTCAACTGAGCATCCGGTCGCTGGTCCCTGTGACGTCAGGTTGACGCACTTAACGTGCCGTATCTGCACACCACCGCCACAAGTTGTGGAACACTTCAAAAAGAGAGAAAATACGCTGTTTGGACATTGTACATTACAATTACAAATGTATAGTACGGAATCGCACTTTCTGCACTATTTATTGAGAAATTGAAAAAGTGATGAACTGTTAAGCATTTGATCCATGTATTTCAAAACTAATTTACATTCAACTTACAAGTGTGTCGTAGGACTTTTCATGTTGAGGTTGGTTTAACCTCTTTCAGACCAAACAGAAGATACAATTCTGGTGCAACTTGAAGATTTCAAATAGAAATTACAAAGCACAAAATTATGTTTTCTGTGTGTGAAAGCCAAAGGAATATATTTTTTTATAAAATAAAACTAAAATCTAAGCACAACAGTTTAAATCGTAGTTCATCTGAACCAAACAAATATCCCCCCATCAGAGACAGATAAATTATCACGCACTATCAGTACATTTTATTAAATTTCCGAAATTGCTTTCAAAAAGGCCGCAACACAACCGCAAATAACATCCAACGCTAGATGATGCTATAATTTACTAGTGACACCAGACACATCTAGATTACAGTATATATTGAAGTGTGTAAGTCGAAGCAATTTTTTCTTCACCTTAAGGAACCTTTTGGTGAATATGGTTCGTTATAATATTTTCGGTAACACAACAGTTTATTATAGAAAATATGTTTGTACCTGGCTCCACGGCCCTTCCACCCAATCCGTACATGGCCTGAGGATGCAGGTGGCCCTCTCCTCCGGCCTCGTGTTGGGATTGCAGTGGTGGCTCTTCGGACAGTTCACGTCGCGGTGCATCTCGCCTTCGTTACACTTGGCAGAACACTGAAACAGAAAATGTTTATTTGTTATTTAGTATGGTAGTAATAAGAATACGTAGTCAGGAGGTAATAACAGGTTTCTGCATCTTCACCTTTAGAAATACCGTTAAGAGGGGGAAAAACAAAAATACCATAAACATGTCTAAGTAGCTTGACCAGATTTGTTTCAGTTATTAACTTTTCGAATATGAAATCTTTCGTAAATTTTCATAATTCACATTTTATTTACGTTGTTTTCGTCTGAAAAAACTATAAACAAATGAAACAGAGACTATTTGAAATATTTGTATAGCTAATAATAAATTAAACTGTACTGAGAAATGCAGTGCGTTTGGTCACCCTATATCTAAGGCTTTAATAAGGACAGTATAAGGTTGTTGTTTTTTGTTAATACAAACGAGCGGTTTTAACTCAGTCTGAGTTAATTTCCACTCCTTTCCGTGCCGAAAATGCACTTCCCCTATAGGAGAGGATTTCACTCTTTTTGCGGAGTGGGTAAAAGAAGTAAAAGAAAACAATCTACGTCCTACACTCTTAAAACGAGCGGTTTTAACTCAGTCTGAGTTCATTTCCACTCCTTTTCGGTGCCGAAAATGCACTTCCCCTATAGGAGTGGATTTCACTCTTTTGTTTTAAGAGTGTAAAAATGAGTGCTTCAATAATTACCTATGGCCAATAATTCTTCCACGATACCCTACACTGTCAAATATTGGTGGAACAATGCTCCGTAAATACTTGAACATTACTAGCTTTGGAAATTAGAGATGAATTAGGGTAATTATATAGTTTCTTATGATTGTCAATTACGGTGAGTGCAAAAAAGAATCCCAAAATTTTGAAGAATTAATGATATTCATTTGTTGCAGGAATTAACAAAGTAAAAACTAACCATTTTACTTGACGTATGAGGCGAATAATATTTAGTATTATTAAGTCCAACGATTATTCTGATGAATTATTAAGTCCAACAATTTTCCGATACTTTTTACTTTTATTCCAGAAGAATCGGTGTCACAAGTGTCATTCGGTGTCAAGAAATCAGAAAATAGGTCCAAACTGCGGAAATCCTTTCGCAATAAGGAACTAGCCACAGAATTCGTAACTTCAAAACGGTATTTCCATGTAATCTAATTACATAATGGCGTGCATAACGCCAATATTTTACGATGCAAAATGAAAAGCTCTTCAAATTACAACGGGAGAGCGTCACCTAAAGGTAAAGTAGACACGCACATTGCAAATGTTAAAGTAAAAGTTAAGATTCTACTTAACCCGATTCTGTCGTTAAAAAGTTAAATAAATGCAATGAAAAAGACAAATGCATTTCTATTTGCAATTATGGTGTCCTATTTTTGGTGATAATCTGTGGCTTTACTAGAAATTTTAGATGGCTAGGGAAAGAAGGAGAAAGGGAAATAATTCAAAAAATTACAATTGTGTGATGTAATTATATTCCGATCATATATTTTTGTGTGGTTTTGACAAAACAAATTAACGTAATATCAGTTCTGGGGGTTCTGACCAAAAACTCTACCCCAAGGTCTGTAATGCTAAAAAAGCCGGGAAAAAATGAAAAAGTATTGATATATAAAGCCATACTTAATAACTAAACCTAAAACTTTCATTGAATTTCGTTAAAGAAAGTTTTGTAAGCAGCAATATGTTTTCTCTCTAGAGATCATATTACAATCCTAAAAATTGAACACGTATGTCGGTTATGCAAAATATATCACTCAATTAAAAACCAACTATTACTGTCAAAACAACAACAAAAAACCCGTACAATAATGACCGTTTTTAAAAATCTCTTTTACCTGACTCCATTCCGAGATGACCCAATCAAGGCATGGTTCAGTGTTACACGCTTCCAGTGTGGCGGGTCTTCGGTAGGCGTCGCACAACTCTTCTACGACGACATGTTTGGAGACGGTGTCCAGACAGACAGCGTCCCTCTTGCGAGAGCCACCGTCGCAACGACTGGAACACTGGGAGAAGACATACAAACTTTTCCGTTTAATTTCTTGAAAAAGCATATACGATCCTGATACAGTTGTTGGAAGTATTATATTAAAACTATATTTCGTTGATATAATGTAACACTAGACTATAGCTACCCTAGACAATACCTATATGGGTTTTATAGAAAAGTTTTAGAATTGTAGTTTTTTAGGTTGCGAACTACAATCCTAGACCGTCCTAGGTCATTCTTAGAGTGCGAACAGAACAAAGCTACTTTGGGTCACTATCTTCCATATTAGTGTATCAGAGGCAAAATAAAATAGAAATTAATAGAAACACTATTATTTTTGTTTTAAAGGTGCAAAACAGCTTAGAACCTATCAGCGAAAGTAAAATTTTACCCTGTTCTGTTCGGAACCATATCACAAGATATTCGCCAATCCTGTTTGATAGCATTGTGATTTAAATGACTGTTGTGCCGGTGTCAAGGATAATACAATTATTTTAAAATTTAGTCTTAGAGAAAACTATAATGGTCTAAAGATACAGAAATAAAACTTATGCAGCATGTTTTTCAAATTAAAAATTTACTGCAACCTTACTGACGAGTTTTATGCAAAAGATAAGTAAGGTTTCAATTTAATTTAAAAGTTGTTCAATTGTCAACCACCTATACAAAAAGGCCTATAGAAATCCCAAATAAGCCAAAACCATTGAGCTAGAAGGGAAACTGAAGTGAGGTGTCAGCGAGCCGAAAACCCACTCACACCCTTTTGAGCGAACAGGGCAGAAAAGGACTATTTTCCCTACAATTGTATGCAATGCTTGTATGAGACCCCTCTATCATATTGACTTGGGCTCCTAAATGTATTTTAACATTTTTAGTTCGAAAGAAATGAACTTTCTTTAACTTTAAATTCCAACTTTTTTAAGAAATAACCATGTGGATCACTAACTAAGAACCAGCGAAGACGAACCCAATAGCGAAATAGGCAAGTTTCTAGGTTTTCTGCCCGGTTCGTTTCTGCTGCAGTGCCGTGTATTCCTCCGCGTTTCGTTATTGAACCGGCTCGTTTGCTGCCCTGTTCAGTGAATCACACACCTCACTCCACGTTTCTTCTAGATCAATAGCCAAAACAGCAATACCTTTGTCCAAACACTGACTTTCCAAGCGTATCTTCCTCCCCCATACTCCGTGTTATCCCCGTCATCTTCAAAAACATAGGGGATGAGGGCAGGCTCTTTCTGAATCTTAGGAGGTTCCACCTCGTTACTCATGTTGGCATCTTTAGCTTCCAGTTCTACGACTGGAATCTGAATCACATCTGTCAGGAAAATATAGCAACCCAATGTTGTGACAAATATAGGTGAAAATGCAATTTTTCAACAATTTTCTTGACAAAATGGGGAAAATAAACTATTATTTTTTATTATAATATTATTTTAAGAATAATGTATTGTTATTAAAAAATGTTAATAAAATTGCTGTTGAATGCTCTAAAATATTTAGCTGAATAATACCTTAATTTAAAAATGCATACTTTCACAAGAAATATTAAAATATAAAAATGTGAACCATGTCGCGTCTTTTTTAATGATAGTTCTCTTCACTGAGTTAAAAGAAAACTAAATAGATTTTCGATAATAAAATTAACTGCTCTATATATTTTATTTTTAAAACCACAAAGCCAATAAGAGTTTCAATAAGAGAGCAGATTACTCAAAATATAAAACACTTAAATCCTTTAACGTGATGGGATTTTTTGCCCAGTAAAATGTTTCGCTGAAGAAATTTAGTTTTTACTACTCATGATATTAAGTACAGTACTTACAAAGTTTGCAAGCATATCAAGCTTTAAAAAAGAGCTCCATCTTTTTTTGAGGTTCTCTCGCCTTTTTCTTTCGCTTAGTAAAAATAGTTTTTTCTAAGATACTAAAACAGTCCTTTTTATTTAGGAAAAAATATTTTTAACTTGAGATCGCACAATAAAAAAAACCTCACTTGTAAATGCAAAGAAACGAAAATGGTCAGATGAAATATAGATAGAGAACTGCAGGTTTTTCGAAAATTGAACGGTCATTTTGATTGGGACTTTCCATTCGAAATGACCTGTCAATTTTGGAACACCCTGTATTGCAACATTTCTCTGTGTTTAATCAATAACTATTTATTTTGTATTTAATCATCACTATTACAACCTATTTAGCCCCTAAATTGAAATAATAATGTGGTTTTTTTTAAATACAGGAAGTGGAACTCTGATGTGTTCAAAAATATCTTTATCAGCTTTGCTTTGAATACTTAAAAGGACGTATCACCTTTATGTAAACTGATGGATGGACGCAGACAATACTGACCTTTGGCCACAAACCGCGGTCTTGCACTCTTCTTAGGGCTTGCTTTCGGTGACTCGTGTCCATGCCTGTGCTTGTGGCCAGTCTTCTTGGGTGCACTGCCGTCCACCACAATAAAATTGGAGTCTTCGTTGGCACATGGGATGGGGTTGTGACATTTTTCCTCGGCAGGGGGCTCTGTGGCCTGGTGGCACTGGGTTCCTCCGCGACACGTTACGTTGCGTCGTCGAATTCCTTCACCGCAAGAAGTGGAACACTGTGAAATATTAAGTTGTAGAAGTACTTTGTTACAGATGATAAAGAAGTAAATGTTTGTTTGAATGATTCATTTACTCTCTAAGATTTGTGCGAAAAATAAGTACAGAAGTGCAATGGTACTCAGATCGTTTTCATCCACCAATAGAGAATAGAAAACAGAAGAAACGGGAGTGGCTACTTTTACCCTCCACTTAATCTTGATATATAGATAGAGTAAAGGAATGGAATAAACCGCCAATTAATCCATCATCCTATTTCCTTAGAATGATTTCTTAGGTATAAAAAGCGTGTTTCAACTAGGAATCGGGGCCGTATGAACGAGGCTTTCTAGAATTATCTGAAGCAAAGATTTCTGGAGCAAAGAGTTTTAAAATTGAGTGTCAAAAATATTTAAATGGGTTTTTCTAGACCCAGTCCCTTGACGTATAAGAAGTTTAAGGATGATATACTCGAGCTGAGCATGTTAAAAAAATTGCTTTCAAGTTCCATAATTCTCCTTTCTTTAATAAACCTTATACTTCTCCTTAGCAATTGAAGAGCTTACGTGCTATGTGACAAAAAGTTGAAACCGAGAAAATGACATTTAAAGTTTTTTAATTTGCACTTAGATCCGTTAAAAAAACGGCACTTGGAAAAGGTAAAAAAATATACTTAACGTTTAAAAATATACTTTAATAAGTTTACGAAAAAGGGGAAACTTGTTATCTTTAAAGAAGGAAATGACATGTTTATTGCTATTAAAAAAAACTCATTAAAAAACTACTTTTTTCTTCTTTTTTTTTATTGCCACATAGCAATTGTTTCCACTAAGCTCTTCAATCGAGCTAATTTGTATAACTTAAATATTTTTCTATGACTAAATAACTTTCTAGGACTAATTTTTTAGCTGCTACTAATTTCTATAACTTAATGTGCCTTACTTGTGACCAGTTCCCCACCACCCACACTCCGCATGTGAGGTTGGCACAGGGCCTTCTGGAGAGGGGTTTGTCGTCCTCTTTGCACATCCCCTCCTGGCTGCAGTACACGTGGCGGCTCTGGAAGTTACACGGGTCCTCACTGCACACCTGAAACACAAACATATTTCATGGTATTGAAAAAAGGATGAATAATCAGGAGACTAGACTTTTTTTAAGAGTAGGTTTTTTTTGTCATTAACAAGCTATGGATTTTAGTTTATTTGCGGGTGTTACGGGCCGGTTTTTGTTACTTATATACATCAAAATCTATTCCTTAAACCGTATTCCGAACAGCTTAATTAATTGTTATAGGTAAGAAGAAAATTTAAACCCACTGGATTTTGAATCCATTGAACTTTATCAATTGGCATAGTGTTTTAATTACTCAGTTATTGCAAGGGAAAAAAGCTTTCGAAGTTCATGTACCTTTTAACTCATTTTTAATCACTATTATAATCATAATAGTCTTCTGAATAAGAAAAATCTAGTTAATTAAAAATTACAATTATAAAATAAATCATTTCATTAACCACTTTACTGTTTGGTTTAATTTCTCTATCAATCACCAAAATTGAAAAATTGTAATACTAATTAAGCACATTAAAAAAAAATTGAGCATATATACAGCTCTTTACCTTCATATTAATTTAAACTAATTGGAAATATGTCCTATATCTTAAATTAATTAATCCTATATTCTTAAATTCAATTTCATTATTTCAACTGATACGTTACCTTTAAAAAAAATTTGTTGCACTTATTCTTATTTTGTTTCCTTAACCCCCAAAATGCATAATACTTAAACTTATTCACTACAAAAAAGAACATCAAATCTCAAGCAGACACAAGAATGGATCTCACATCTGACCACTGCGATGCGGCCCACGTCCTCTCCCCATGACACGGTCTCGTATGGGCACACGGCTCGCTGTCCGGAGGTCTCAGGTGCGGTTCGCAGTCTCCGTCCAGCAGTGCAATTTGCTGGTCGCGGCTCAAGGAACGCACGCAGATTACGGTTCTCTTGCGGACACCGCGAGAACCACAGCTGGAAGAGCAGTGCTGCCAGGGGCCAGCCCACCACCTGTAAATAGAATCGTTTGATGGGGGATTAAGATTTATTAGAATTTTGTAAGGTGCGAGCAATTTTGACAGCCATGAACTCTAGCTCACCCACGAACTCAAAATATAAAACCCTTTAGCACACACTGTAGAAATTCAGATCTAAATTTTTTTTTAAGTTTTACTAAAAGGTATCAAATACCGAACTGTAAAAAAATAGGATTTTAAAAAATTTATCTGAATCCAATTTGGCAAAAAATATGTTTGCAAACAGACAACTTGATAACATGCTGTTTCTTACTTTGCCGGACATTGATGTTTGTTGCAGTCTCGTGTTTTTTCTGGTGGTTTTGTAGTGGGATCGCAATATTTCTCGTCAACCAGCCCAGCTTCCTTTTCTACGCATTTTGCCTTCGATATTTGCGTACCTATTAAATAAAAATATTTTATTAAAAAAAAACTTCTAATTATGTCATTTGGTATTAAAACTAGATGCTTGGAATTCAAAAGGTTTCAATCTTTAAATATTAACGCATTCACTATTGATCAGGAATGGATGATAACCTATATTAATGCTCTTAACAAGAATTCGTTAGTGGTAAAGCAAGTATACAAATATCTTGTTTATTTTATTTTGGTTATAATAACTCTTATCTAATGCAAAACATCTTTTTTACCAGGCATGTAATTGTTTTAAGGATTTTGTTAAAAACATATATACTACAGTGTAAAAAAAAGGAAAAATTGTTAACTGTATAACATCACATTATCATTCTATATTATTTTACTATTATCAGAAAAAAAATTTATTAGTCAAAATTCATTAGTAGTTCACCTCCACCACATGAAACTGAGCACGCCGTATAATCAGCGTAAGACCAATGGAACTCCGGTTGTCGTGTAGCATTCTCGTTTGGAATCGTATATTCAAACGACACCCCAGGGTTTTCAGTTTGGTACAACAACTGCAAAAATAAACAGGCTTTTTAATTTCATAAAAAAGTTCAATAGTTTTCTGCGAAAGTTCAACAATGGAGGTTATTTCCAGTACCAAATGAAATAACAATATCAAACCGCCTTTATATCAATATCGTCCAAAATATCAAACGTAACTAATGACTTTCAGTTAACTTGCATTATTAAATTATTGTCTAATATTTTTGGTTTGAAAGAAATATACAAGTTGTGTTTTTTTACAAGATATAAAAAAAATGTAAACATTTAAATATTGAAATAAAACACAATTTATAACCCCCCCCCCCCCCCCCCCCCCAATATACATCCGATATCTTTTACTGAAAAAATTTAATGATAGGTTTCACCAAAAAATGGTTCCTAGTATCTGCAACGGCAGTGTGGTGAAAGGTTTCACCATATTTTCGGTTTTTGTTTGAACCCTTTTTCAGATTTTGGAAACCAACATCTAAAAAGTGGTTAAGCCGAATACCAAAAGTATGCTGAAACATTTTACACCATAGCCGTTGCAGCAACTAGGCCCACTTTTTTGGTAAAACCTAGTGTCGAATATTCAACAGTGTAACGCTCACCAACACATGATATTTAAAACCTCCCGAACGGCCAGAAAAGGGGATAATGTGTATGATTATATTTTCACTGCATAAATTTTGAATTTAGTTTATTTCAAATAAAATATTTTTTTAAAAAGTTAGAATCAGGTTTATTTTGAAAGAGATTATCTTAAAAACATTTCCAGATAAAAAAAGTGCATTATGAATAAAAATTTGTAAATTATAAAATTTTAAATTTAAGATTATTGTAAAAAAAAGACTGATGCACAAAATACGGAAACAGTCGGGTCTAACGATCAGAGGGTTAACAGTGTAACACTCACCAACACATGAAGAGTTTCCCTCGTGGGTCCCGGTATATGCAAACTCTCCTTCTCCCCCTCCCTGGTGTAGTACAGCGTAGTACCAGCAGCCCTGTATTCGCCACTCCACTGTATGAACCACCGACCGTTCAGATAGAACTGGCCCTTGGTACCCTGGACTGCCAGGTAGTTGGTGGCTTCAGCCTTCTCCTTGATGCGGATACTGTGTGCTCCACTGGGCACTCGGACAATCTCGACGTAACCTGTAAAATACACCTTGAGATCTTAAGTATTGAAGTCGCCATTGTGAGAGGTATCGTTTATAATTTAACATTATGGAAATAAAAAGATAATGAATTCCCACAAACAAACCGTGCTCTAACCCGTTCGAATTGTCCAATGTTAACTGCTGAGTTTAAATAAGAGAAAAAAAAATTACATGAATTTAAGGGTTTGGGGGTAAACGACTTTTGTTAAAATTACATTCAATAATAGAATAAAATTATTGTTTGTGTGTTGTTTGTGTTCAATAATAGAATAAAATTATTAACTGTGTATTCACTCGGAAGTTTTTAAAATTTAAAACAAGTACTTAAATTGAATATTTACGTTGCGTTATGGCGTATAATCGAATATTTACCCTTTTCCTCCCCAATTAATACATATTTTAAAGCTATCGGAACCATCCGTTGATATGCTATTAACAGTTCTATTATTTTCCCGCAGATGCTATGCAATAAGAGAATAAAACTTCAGATAAATCTTCTCAAAAAATTTAATTCTCTTTGCAGATCCTCCATTATTCTCCGTACTACATTATCGTGTACACATTTTGTTATGGTGACTTTGTTGAAAAGTCTTTGAAAACATTTCAGTTTACGTCCTGCGTAATGACAAAACATATTAAAACTGGATTCTTACCTATCCCTAAAGGTAGTGTGAAGTTGCCCCGTATGGTGAGGCACTGAGTTCCGTCCCCATGGCACACTCCGCACCTATCTTCCTGTGCCTCGGAATCAATGGCCCAGTCGCATGCCACGTGCTGGAACAAAACGTTCATTATAATCATTATCCTGGCTAAAACATTAATTACAAGTGCAAATACAAAAATTGTCGACCAACAACAAGCCAGTGGCCCAGCAAGGTTGGTCCAAAATATTTCTAATTCTTGTATTTATTATGTATTGAATTGAATTATATAGTGATATAATGAATAATTGTAATAAGTCAGGAAAGGTTGGTTGTTGGGAAATCGAAGAAATCATAGTATATGAAGATTCGTATAGAAAACAACGTTAATTATTATCGTAAAAGGTTTATTCAGTAGAAATATCAATGTTTCGGTATAGGAACACAAGAGGCCCTACTTCTTCAGAAAGGTACACGACTCAGACTGAAAATAAAAAAAACACAGTTGACGACGCTTGTGTTTCCACCGAAACATGTACATTTCTACTGAAGAAACTATTTGCGCCAATAATCAACGTTGTTTTCTTCATGAATCTGTCCATGCATCATGCGTAAATTAGACCCCCATGTAGATGCGTAATTAAGATATTATCAAAATCATAGCGCTTCTAAAAATAACAATGACTGAAAAGCCAGTGACATTAGGATGGCAGCTTCAGTTATTCATTATTGGTTTTTTATTTTAACTTATAAATTTGTCACTGAATCTTGGTTACATGGCAAAGTTTATGTACTAAAACTAAATTGATTTACGAGGGTTGTTTTTTTTTCATCCTCTGATGGGCTGTAAAGAAACGACGGGTCAATATACAAAAAAGATTTTATTACCAAAAGTTATCTACAATACAGCTTATTTCTCTGCATAATCAAATTGACGATTAAGGCAATTTCATATCTGTGAACAAGCTTTGAAATACCCTCTTCATAAAATGTAGCCGCCAAGTGAGAATTGCGAGCTGTTAGTCGTTTCTCGCAGGCAGAAGGAAAAAGTTCAACGGAAATTCATTGAAGAATGCGTCGTTTGTATAGAGACACCTTTATGAGTGATGGCGTTGTTTGTGAAAGGTGTAAAAAATTTAAAGGTGGCCGAACTGATGTTCATGAAGAAGGGGGTCAAGAGGGTATTTCAAAGCTTGTTCACAGATATGACAAATGCCTTAATCGTCAAGGTGATTATGTAGAGAAATAAGCAATATTGTACATTACTTTTGGTAATAAAATCTTTTTTCTATATTGAAAAGTCTTTTCTTTACAGCCCAACGGAGGTTGAAAAAAAACAACCCTTGTATTTCGTTTTTCTTTTTACATACACTTTTGAAATTTTGAGTGAAGAGGAGGAAGCGAATCTCCCACATCCGAAGCACAACCTGTAATTTTGCTCAGAAAAAACGAAGCTATTATTTACATAGCACGAAAACGTTTGATATTGAGCTCTATACTTTATAATAAAATACTACAGCTTCAGATGTCTCCTCTGAGAAATTAACAATCGCTGTTAGCAAATTCTAAAAAAAACGATCGAATGTAAACCGAATTTAAGTTCTTCGGCTTTGCATACTTTCAAAATCGATTTCGGAATGTTATTCATTTTAAACAGAAAAATAATTGCTTATACTGTCTAAATTTTAAATCCAAAGTATTTCACTCACTTACCCTACATTTTCCATTGATGCAGACATCTCTTGTTCCCGGGTTGCATTCCGTACCGTCAGCAACGGTGTCAGAGAGCATGACTGAGTAAAATTTGCCATCCGGCTTGCAATGCAACTGACAGGGTGTCACTATAAGGAAGGCAGTTTCAAAGTTTTCAAGCATTAAATCAAATAATAATCAAGAAATACATTAAATACGGGGGATTCTTAGTGAGATAAAGACTTTTAAAATAATGGGCAGTTTTATTATTATCAATATCAATACTTAAAAATGATTCAAGTAATCAAATTAATGATATCAATGTGATGGTTATATTTTTGGGTTATATACAGTTTTAAAAATGTACTAATAGAAATTGATATTATTTTCAGTAAAATATAAATTTTTAAGCAAAATTATAGTATAGTATGTTTAGTCAGAAATTATAACGAAATGTGGTACGTGCAGGTGAATGAAGTACTCCAAAAGAAAGATCACATCGAATTATTTCTAGGTTAACTTTTTCCCCATTTTGGTTTTATAGGTTAGTTTTTTATATTTGATTATTGGTTACATTCATTCCTGTTTTACTATTAATAACAAAAAATTCTTTGATAGCATGATGAGTAAATTTCCTATTTTTAAAGGTGAATTTCAAAAAAAAAATCATTAAACTCATCACTTATAAAAGAGGAACAACCTGACTTAGTGACGCATTCAGGTTAAAATAATTTCTTCGTCTCCCATTCAACCCATTACCATTTATGTAAATCCACAAAATCACCAGCATATTTCGCATGGCATCTTTTGATTCTGCAATACTTAAATTACCGATTTTAGGAGGAAATTTCAATAAAATAAATTTTTATACTTCTCATGTAAGAAAAATTATTTTATGAAACTTCGTCTGTGTATTAACGGTTAGCATAGCATAATTTCTCTATTTCCCTCTTAGCCCAAAGTCATGTATGCAAACCCAATATACCCCAGATTCAACATACTTGGCGTGGCTACTGGAAGCCAGGTATGCAGTTCTTCTTTGTAAGGCACATCATCGTAAGCACTGCATTGCACAGACCGGAAACTCGGAGAGTTCTCCGGACAAACCTGGTAAAGAACAAAGCACACAGTGAACGTGATTTCCTAAGAGAAAAGAAGTAATTGGGCATGCTTAATGCCATAATAGATTTCGCATATTAGGGGACAAATCAATAGATATAGACATTAGAGAAATATCAGATTGTTTTGAAGTTTGTTCTTTTAAAAAAAACAAGAACCGACTGAGTTCAATATCTTCGAAAATGTTCGAATTCTTTTTAGGACGCTCTTTTGCGTGTGATTACATCTAACAAAATGTCTTCCATCCAATAAGCCTAAAATTATATTTAAGTTTTTCGATTTGTAAATTTTCTCATTTGGCAATTTAACGTGGTGAATTTGTTTTGTTTAATAAAAAAAATCTAAAAATAACTACAAAATCTTTCTTTTTTTATAATGTGCAAATTTGTATCATATATTTCTTCAAAAATAGCAATTATTGCAGCACATGAATTTTTCACTCAAATAATTATTCATTATTGAAAGGTGATTGAACAAAGAAACTAAACCAAAATTATGTTCATGCGTTGGAAATCAGAACATTTTTGATGTTCAAATAACAGCACAGTATTTGTATGGAGTATCTGAAACCAATGTTACAAAATATGTGCAATTGTACGAGATTTCCCAAACTTTCAAAAAGTGAAAAAGAATAACGAAATTTTATTTGGGAACTATTCAAAGCGAAACGGCATTCTTTTTCTAGATGCTTGTCACTTCACTTTAGGTTCAACAAGTGATATCTATTATAACATGATATCGGTTTATTGAAATGTGATATTGATTCATATAATTTCACGAGTAGCAGTTGACAGGAATTCAAGAATACAAATTTTATTTTAAAGGAATATATAATAAAAAGCAAATTGGCTTATTTAACTATGCTCCATGGTTTAAACATTTTATTCGCTTCCTCAAATTAAGTCAAATGTTACTCCAGGCAGCCATTTACTTAAAAATAGAGCCAAAATGTTTTTTAACCCTTCATGCGCATACTATTGGCAACATACACTTTAATTTATTTTAATGACTTCAAAATATTGTTTACGTTCGGCAACTTAAGCAATTTGTAATCTATAAGAAGCTATTATGATGTTTTAAAATAAAGTTAACTAATTAAAGAAAAGTTAACTAATTAAAGAAAAAATATTATTTTATGATGTACGCAATTAAGGATACAATTTTCCCAAATTTTATGTATCATTAAGTCTATGGCAATAACAATGTTCTAAAAATTTAAATAATTAAGTCCCAGCGCAAAGAAAATGTATCTTCCTTCATATATGACCGTCAAAGATCGAAAACTATTTTTTTGGAATAAAAAAGAATCTCGCATTAGAGTCTATTAAAAGAATCTGTCACCTAATTAAAACTAACTGTTAAATATCATCCCTTCCACGATACATATCATAAACCAACCACAACTACTATTGATGCATAACATAAATTCTACATCAGTATCGTGCATTGATCGTGTGGGTTGGGAACATAATTGAAAGGGCATTGGAGCAGCAGGTGATGGATTGTATTGTTCAACGCATGGACCAATATATCATGCCGTAATGATTCCTATTACTCAGGGTATCGACGAGGCTCAGTCAAAAGTCAAACTGCATGACACTGAATTGGTTTCAGATATATATTCCAAATATCAATCTGCTGCATTGAAATAAAATAAATGATTAGTGGTATGTATGGATGAATTCATATATTCCGAACTTGTTGATATCTGATTCGTTTTGAAATGTCAGAAGTATTCAAGTTTATAAAAATGTAACGAGTTAGGAATAAAATAAATTTATATGAAACCGAATGAAATGAAATAAATGATTCGAAGTATTTACTGATAAATTAGTATACTTTAGCTATTTTCCGAACTTATTTATATGTGTTGCGATTTTGGAAGTACTTAAGTTAAAAAAAAATAATGTTAAGAATATAATAAATTTAAGAAAAAGCTTAGTTTAAGCTATCGCCTATCAAAACCTGTTACTTGTGACAAAAATATCCGAAGATGAATAGATTTTTTTTTATGCCATCATAAGATGGTCAATTTCAAATTGAAATAGATACAGTGATTATTTATTAAAAACCCTTCCTTACCTCTGTATTACACATTTTATACCGCTTCCTTTCTCCAATGCAATAACGTCCTCCCCCGGCAGGCCTGCAAGAAATATAATCTCATTGAAAACTTTTATTTTATGTAAATGACCATTAATAACTTATCATTTTTGAAAATGATTAGTAATAACTTTTCAATGATGCAAAACTGATTAATTTGTTTAATTTTATTTTGGGATAATGACCAAATCATACTATTCAGTTTTCTTATTTTTGACCTTAAGAGAACTATTTAAATAGTATAAATATATTTATGCATATTTATTAATATTTATACAAATTTTGGATCATAAACTGAGTATATCTACAGAAATCTTCCAATTAACTTAATTCGACAATTAGATTGTTATAGATTAGAATCTGTTTATTTCGACGTATATCCTTCTAGCTCACATGCTTGCCCTTTCTTTGGTCAGTGCCAACATTGGTGTTCAGTTCCAGCGTGACATTGATTCACCTCACCAGCTCGAGAGATAATTTCTTTTCATTCGGCATTTCTGTTGCCACTCAAGACCTGAAACATGCCCACTGCTTTGTTTCAACTGAGGATTGAAGACTTTTTTTTAAATTCTCCTCTATTCTTACGTCAGTTTTTCTGCGTCGGTAGTAGCTGAACATCTACAGATTCAGTAACATCTATCATATTGGAGCAAGTGCAAACGTGATTTACAAATTTTTCGAAGGAAGTTCGATGGTAATAACAAATTGCCTAATCACAGCACCGTGTAATTTACTTGATCGCCAAAGTCCTCGATATATCGAGTGACCAAAACACGCCAAAAGAAATCGCCAAGGACAAACTCTTATAATAACGACCACTATAGTCGAGAAAACTGTACTTTGGAAATTCGCCTTAAAACTTTATCACTCTACCATCTACATCAATATCCCTCATGATGTTATATGATTTGGTTTTTAATTTTCAAAAGAAACACACACAAAATATTAAGTTAGAAAAATAGTTACATTAGTTGAGTTTACTAAATTACAATTCAAAAAATTTTCAACTCCTTCTTCCACTTAAAAAAATATATATAGTTGCGTCCCATGCTAGATCTTTTAAAATTTCAATTGGATTAGTTCAAATCCTTTTTATATAGCCACTAAACTAAAATTCTTAATTAATGTTGTCTTAAATTCTATTTGGGTGCCTTTTTGTAGGCAATAGTCAACCACTGTCAAACTGTGGCGTCATCAAAAGTTATCTAATTTACTAATTACAAATATTGGGCCACGCATTTCCAATTAGGGGAATTAAAAAAGATCATAAAATTCCAATCGTCATAGGCAGAGCTACTCTCTAACAAACTGCTGACTTAATAGTTTTTTTTAGTTTTCAACTGTACCCGTAAATGTAAACAAATGTTATTTTACTTACACCTGAGTTTTATTGTAGGGTTCTCCGATAAGCATGTGTCTGTGTGTTTACAAAGGTCTGAGATTTTGCCGGTTCAAAAATCTTGTTTGGACTTATCACATCAATTTGGCAACTTCAAAACGCGACTTCGCTTTTTCCGTGTTAAGACTCCTCATCTTATTTTAACCTCCACGGTTAGTGCGTTAAATCAATACAATATAGACTTGCACTATAGTTCTTACGATTACAACGCAAGATTGGAAAGTCCTTTCTTTCCCTTTTCCCTCGTGTGGTTTTCCATGAAAAGGTGTGAGCGTCACTGCTTCCGTTTTTTCCCCACCCAACTGTGGTTTGGAAAGTAATTGCGAGTAACCTCACAGCAGAGCCTCAAACAAGTTTAGAACATCCCCGCTGACGCCACCGTTTCCTGGAAAACCACACGAGGGGGTAAAGGAAGAAAGTGTTTATGAAGCTTGCGTTGTAGTCAGAAGAACTATAGTATAACGAATACATAGTTCGTGTAGTAAGAACTTACATTGGGTTGTCGCAATGCCTCTGCGACAAGGTGACTCCGGCCCCGCATGTCCTGGAGCAGGGGGACCATGGCTCCCACTGTCCCCATTCGCCGTCGATGGCCTCCGGACGCTCGCCGATCTCTGTACACCGGCCCATCTGACACCACTAAAGAAAACACGCGGGAATAGATTACAATCAAACACTGTTAGAACGACCTCGTTTATAACGCCATACGTGTTCGGTCAATTGAATTGCCCATATACCTTAAATGTTATAATATCTTGCTTATAAAGAAATTTTTTAATTAACTTCTTGGTTATAACGCTAGAATTATACGTTTTTATGATAGATAAAATTGCTTTTTTGAAGAAAATTTAAATAGAAATCATTTTCACAATTAAAATTTTATTTTATTCGCCAAATAATGCGAAAAGTCGCCAAATTCGAAATTTATTTCCCGCCTAAATAAATATTATTGACCACAAAAGTAGAAATTCAACTACTACTGATAGTACATCGGATCAAAATTTATTCAATGGATGACATCTTATAACTTTAATTAATAATTTGAGCATAAATAGGTATTCTACATGATTTATTACACTTAATATTCAACCTCATTTATAACGTCAAAAACGTTGCGGTCCCTTGAAAGACGATATAACCGGGCGGAACGGGTTATACAGTATTTGACAAAAAAGTTCTGGAAAGGCTTTAAAAAAACTAGTTTCTTTTTTACTTTATAATGCTTCGAGAAATTCTTATCCCCCAAAAAACTTTGGAAAAGTAAAAAAACGCCAATCTAAAAAAAAATTATATATAATTGGCCTTTTGAAAAAAATACCTAATGCATTTGTTTTATAACAAAAAACAAGTCATTATGAAACTTGTAGCTAAAAAAGCCGTGATATATAAGAATGCCAATCTCTTATTTAAAACTTATTGGTCAACCGATCCCTTGAACAAATTTACTGTAAACTGTTAAACGATATGGTGGTAAAAAGTATTAAGGTTATGTTTTGCTACCAAACACATGGACAGAGAAAATAGCAAATTTATTATAGTTCGTGACATTTATCTTTCAACGTTCATGCCTTTCTGTTGATCGATCTCTGAAATACATATGCTACCTATGGTGCCAATTTAAGTTACGCTTCCATAAAAAAAATGCGCTGTTTGAGGTTGGCGCCCTTCTTAATATTTCTTTCTTTCCTATTAATTAAACTCTGACTGTTAAAGAAATTAATGGGAAATGTTAGTAATAATGAATTCTTGTTAAGTTTTTGTGTTTTAATGTCCGAAATATTTATAACATATTGAAAGACTGCCAGAAATTTCTTATGAAAGAGATTTGTCCCTGAAGTAAATTTTTAGCATATAATTATGCAATCTCGTTTTTCTAATGATAAACAGACACAAATATCCTTTAAAAAATACTCATTGTTTACAATGCAAATACCTTTCTATACATGTATTGAAATAATATATCTGTTAAAATTATTCTTATTATCCCTCTTTATTTTGCTTTTTTTCATATTCATTTGTGTGATTTAATTTTTTTGAGGGGGATAAGGATCGGCACCAACCTCAAACAGCGCATTTTTTTCATGGGAGCGTAACTTAAATTAGCACCATAGGTAGCATATGTATTTCAGAGATCGATCAACAGAAAGACATGAACGTTGAAAGATAAATGTCACGAACTATAATAAATTTGCTATTTTTTCTGTCCATGTTTTTGGTAGCAAAACATAACCTTAATACTTTTTACCACCATATCGTTTAACAGTTTACTGTAAATTTGTTCAAGGGATCGGTTGACCAATAAGTTTTAAATAAGAGATTGGCATTCTTATATATCACGGCTTTTTTAGCTACAAGTTTCATAATGACTTGTTTTTTGTTATAAAACAAATGCATTAGGTATTTTTTTCAAAAGGCAAATTATATATTATTTTTTTTTAGATTGGCGTTTTTTTACTTTTCCAAAGTTTTTTTTTGGGGGGGGATATCAGTAGTTTTTTTTTAACTTTATTCTATGAGATGCTTTATGAGGTAAGGAGGATTACCAACATGTTTAATGAACAAGATCAAAGGAAACAAAGGCAATATGACTACTAAATATAATACATAATTTCAATGGTTATGGGAAGTTGTATAACCACCGCGAACAATGCCGAAAGAAAGTTTAAAAAAGTTCAGCAACAATATGAACCATTGTATATGGTGAAAGTGAACTGCACATCGATGGAATTCACTTGGCCACTAGGTATTTACTAGGTATGAAGTTTTTGGAATTTTGAAACTTTGAACCCATTTTTCTCATTGATGGTTTTTTTCATGTTTTACCAAGTTCAAATTGATATACTTCAGATCTATTTGAAGAATATTTTTAAAACTTGCGATACAGTATATTTTCAAACATATTACTTTAATTTGTCTTTAGGGATTAGCTGTAAATGAATAGTTTTTTATTTATAAATTTTTAAAAAAATAGTGAACCTGTGAAATTATTAAATAAATTTCAATAATTTAAAAAAAAAACTTTGACAAATAACAAAAATCAGTTAAGACAGTTTGTTAAGTACATTTTCCTGTTTATAAAAATGCTAAATTTTTGTTTGTCAATAAATAATTTTTCGACTTATAATAAAAATAAGAACCATCACTTTTTGACACATTATATTTTTTTTAAACAAAATTAATAATTTTTTAAAACCTTTGACTGTCTAAAAGTGTTAGTATATTTAGTATACATTTATGGGAAAAAAAACTATAGTGATATCTGCAATATTAAAAAAAAAACGTTAAAAGTATCCCGTACCCCCTTAAGCTAAAAAAAAATATTATTTCTTACTTTTCATGAAAAAAACAAAGACTAATTTTTTGAATTTTAATGGTAACTGAATATGGCAACCAAACAGGCAAATATGACTGTTTATATTTTTAGATCAATCAATCCATCCACTCGCGTTATTCATATGTTTTTTTTTTAAATAAAAACGCCAAAAAGTTTAAATGACGCATTCCGATTATTAATTACACATTTTTTTCAATCTGTCTATTCAGATATTTGATTAATCATATATTTTAGAAGCTGTAATAATCCTCCCAATAGTTAACAGCGCTACTATGCGGCTCTTCGACAAAATTATAGCAAACCTTGGCGTGTTTTTGGAAGTACGTGGCCGCTAGGATGGCTTGTTTATTGCGCAACCAAACCGCCAAAGGTAATATAGACTTTAATTAAATAAAAATAGAAAGATTTATTTTTGAAACTTCAAACCTATGTCAGGGAATGAATTGGGGCATTCTTAATCGTTTAGTAAAATCCGCTTCCAGATTCATGGCCTAGTAATGACTGTAGGTCTGAGCAAAAATTAGGGCAAAATTTGACTAAAACTGCTCGGAAGATTTCATTTTCATAAATTTCCATAATTTTTTTCTCCGCTGTTTTTTATTCTTGAATAACCAAAATTTTTTTTATGTAAAGTAATCTACGAAACCTCTCTACAGTATTTTTTTTATTGTTCTACAAAGTTTAGTTTGCCTGATAGAATATAAAATCGATTTTGCGTTTAACATGACGAAATGTTTAGAGTATATATACATAACTGCCGTTTAGCCCTTGGCGTCATTTTGAGATTGGCGGGCGGAACGACCGTTCCGTCTGATAGCTCGGACAGACAGAGGGGCAGAAAGTATAAGATTGAGATGTGATTTCACATATTTCAGACAAAAAAAAAACTTTGAAAATCGGACTGTTAGGACGAAAATTGAAAGGGGTACGGATAGATACTTAGATGGACTGAAATATAAATAATGTCGATTACCAAATTTTCGTATGTTTTTTTTTCAAATTTAAAAAAAGTCTGTTGAAAACACTGTTGAACCACATTATACGAACAAGAACAATCATAATTAATGTTAATTTGAACGATAATTATTTTAGGCTTATTTTGTTTCTTTCTTTAATCAACGGAAACACTCGCCTATCCGTGAAATACACTCTAAATAATATATTTTACTTGATGTCTATGAAGTAAAATATATTATTAATAAGTGACTTTCAACAATTGTCATAACCTTTTTGATGGGTGTGAAATAAGCGTTTCAAACTTATTATAAATGAATTATAATAAGTTTGAAACATCTGGTTTCATATATTCTACTAGAGCTAGATTCAAAAGAAGGAGTGATACCACTTTTGGTGGCGACATCTATATATTTATGCCCAAAACAGCTAAAAAATCAATAATTTTAATCCTCATTTGAAAATTGGATTTCAAACGAGATAAAATCCAAATTAAGTCATGAAATTTTATGAATTGAAAATAAAAAATGCTTTCTGTTTATAAACTGAAAATAAAAAAATTTCTTGGTTAAAAATTGAAAAGAAAAAATTCTATTTTTTTCGGAATTGAAAATAAAAAAATAGTATTTTGTAGTCACTAAGTTTGGCCACCTGTTGAATTAAAAAATAATACACAATTCCCCAAAACGAATAAAACTAATAATTAGAAATTGCATAGTATACATCCATACACCATCCGCATAATTATGTAGCTTACCATATTTCTATCGCATAGAGTACCTTCGGCCGCCGGCTCCAAACGGGTCACGCATTTATTGTCTTGTCTGCACCAAAGGGTCTGGCATACATCCTAAGAAATACACAAATTAAAACTATATATAATAATGGATTTTTTATTTAGCAAATAAAATGTTCAAATATTTTTATAAATTTTGGACCGATTTTATTTAATTAAAATTAATATATTTATCAAGTACTTGTTAGTAACTTTTCCTGAAACCATGAATTTATTCATTATTTATTAATTTAAGCTGATAGTAGATTTTTTTTATTTAATGCACATAACTCTAGGTAGGTATCTCAGTTACACACAAGGTCGTATACTTTATTTGATAGAAAGTTCCTATATCTATAATTTTATTTTAAAAAGTTTGGTCTCCATTAACCAAGAGAAAATAAAGCATCGCATTTTTTTCTCTTTGCCCATTTGTTTAAAAATTCAGAAAGCAGCTGATTACGATATGTCGTTAGGTTTCTTTCCTCTGTTAATATTATAGGCCTTGAATTCAAATTATAAAATACAGAAATAATTTATTTCATTAGAACGATAAATAACCCATCTTCAAAGCCTTTTAAATCCCTTATTTATTCATTGAACACAGCAATAAAGCAAACAGTCTGCCCCATCAATTATTCAAAACCAATAATTAGTACATATTCTTAAAAAATGAACTACATTTCGAATTTGCAACCACACAACCTTGGAACCATCCTCTGCATTTACCCAAAAGGCATTTAACACCTCCATATCATTTTCAATTACTTTTCAAATGTAAAAAGGAGTCATGTCCTCAGAAACTTTCCGTACAAGCTTCTTATTTCATTTAAATTTTAAAAGGAAGGCGTGTAGAGGGAAAATCTCCATTGCACTTAACCCCTTTTTACGTCTATACATTACAAGGATGATTTGTGGTGGGAAAGTAAGGAATCAATACCAAATATACAAAATTTCCTTACTGAGATTCACTCAAGGATAGAGATGAAAAATTAATTGTTGGTTAATTAAGACACATATATTCATGCCGTTTTAAGCCTAAGGCTAAATGAAAGACAAACATATGTTAATGATTGCTTGATTATTGTGTATTGTTGTATATAATTAAATAAGATATATGGATTTATTGATAGGTAATTTATTATTCAAATTAATGTTCTTTCGATTAAAGACAGAAGTTGGACTATTACCATTGAATTTTGCTCCGCTTTTTTTATGGTTAATTATTTTTTTTTAATCTAAAATGTTGACTATTTAAGATTTCTCATAAAAGTAATTCCCATAACTTTCTTACAACCTGAAATAATGTTAAACTTTATTGTTCACCAACTAAATCCAATTTAAAAAAAGTAAATTTTAATTTCAAATAATAGAATATTATACAAAATACCTTAAAAGACCTTATTTTCGACTGAAGTCGAAACAACACCACAACTTTAAAATTTTATTAAATCGCTACCCCTTTAAATATGTTTTTTTAATTAAAATATGTTATCATCAACAATCTATAACATATAATGGATGCTTACTGCTAAATATTTGTTAAAAAATTGTTTCAAAATTTAATGCCTGTTGTGACTAGTGATCAATAAGCGCGAAACCATGTTTGTTTCCCGCACAAATGGCGCACGCATGCACATTAGCAAAAAAATTACGTCAATTTGAGATGCATTTAGAACATTATCGCCAAATGATGCCGATGTAGTTCTAAAAGAGCGTTAAAAAGAGAAAAACACCAGCGCCAAATAACTAGTGGTTATCATAATTTATCTTTTTAATTAACACTTGTTTTCCGAAGGGTTTCTTCTGTTCAGCCCACAAACTAATGCCCTGCTCTTATTTTAGAGTCCCTCAATGTCAAATTTTCTTTCCCCTTCCGAGGCAACTTAGATCTCTCTTAGACAATAGCTATCTTTTGCACCGTGCATTCACAAACAAAGCTAAGCTCCCGGGTTACTATTTCATCAAAGTTGTCACGACTTTGTCAACCTTAATATAATATCCAATATCTATTGATACTAGTTTACCTCTATCCCTTCGCAGTGTTCGGCCTCGGGTCCGTACTGGAGTCTGCACTGGTGGTTAGCATCGTACATGGCTCCTGGGGGGAGTTCCGGAAAATAGAACTCGTGGTCGGAGGGCTCGTCGTCTAGACAGTTGCCCCAGTCACGACTGAAATGGAGGGATAAAAGTTAGTTTCATTTATTGAATAAATGTTATAATGGACTGCTGGAACGGATTCGCCTACAGTCACGCTACATCGAACGTTGCCTTAAGCCACGTAAACAAACCAACCGGCAGATAATTCGTCTTAACTAGAAAGGACACGTCTACGGTGATGTTACACTACGTCAAACATTGAATTATATCCCATAAATAAACCACGCTCCGCCCCGTTCGAATCGTCCATTATGAAAATAATAGAGCTCCCGTGACGAGTGGTTGAAGACATTTGCCTGAGACTTTCAGAGTTCGAACTCTGCTATCCATCTTATAAACCGATTTGTGCTCGTAATACAAATATATCTACAATTAATTCATTGGGGATACTGAGTACACACAACATAAGCGTTCTTTAAATCTAGGAAGTCCAAAATCCTAAATATGATTGCAAAAAAAATTGCTGCTCTAAGTTCCTTTAGGAACCAGCCGAAAATGGTTGAGCCCACAATCCATATATTGTACGATGACTTTTAGGTGATGCGTAGATTGAATATTTCTATAACGGACAGGCATCAATAATACAATTTCTTCTGAACAAACTATCATAATTTCTATGATTTCTGAATATATTCGTAAATTCTTTGTGTACATATTCAAAAACATCCCAGGATACATGTAATACATATCTACATACGATTAACTACTTCTACTAACGATTAGAATTAGAGGACATCATGTCCTATCTGCCTTTCCTCCACATTAAATGCAATTTTGCAGCTTTGATACATGGAAATATTATTCATCATATCCTCATTTGTTAATATTGTGTTTTGGTAATTTCTGGTGCTAAACCTTGAGGTAATAATCGCATTAATTAAAATATAAAACTAGTTTAGAAGTTTTCTATAGTAAGTCTTATTTCCAAGAAAATGCACTCAAATTTCAATCTCTAACGTTTTTCATCGTAATTAAAATTTTTAAAATTTAAATTAGATAAGAGAGAGAGAATGAAATTTAAAAAAAATAGCCATGGGTGATAGGGAAAGACAGAGAAAAGATAATAAAGAAAGTGTTACGCAACCCTAAAAGTGTTCTGTGAGATACGTTGTCTTCACAAGTGTTTCGCGTAATTTTTCATTCTAGGAATCGCAACAACAACAAAAAAATCGTCAAAAGACTCGATGTTATTGAAATGTCTCTAATGCCCTGCTAACATCCGACCATACTCACGTTTCAACAGCGCTAAAGAACCGTCGCTTTCTTCAAAGAGATGAACGAAGATAATTTCAAGTGGATGATTGCGAGAACAATGTAAAATGGAAAGAGCGTGAAATCACACCACTTTCTCTGCAAGTAATTTCGTGGTATTTACAATGAGTATCTGTTGTGCGAAATGCATGCATCATCGTCTAAGCCAACGATGTAGATAAAAAACAATTTTACGTTTCATAGTCAAAAAAACTGCTAAGATAAATAGTTACAATGGGTAATTGGAAATAGTTGTTCCAATGGAAATATTTGAACCCCATTAAACAAACTCACCAATGAACGTATAAAGTTATTAGCTATTATGATTGTCTGCTAACAAATCCATACAGTTTGGAGATTAGGTTTTGAAAGCCAAAACCTTATAAATGGTTCAACCAAATACCGGTATGATGCACCATTTCACGACACAGCCATTGCAGTTGCTATAGGAACCACATTTTTGGTTTGGATAAAACTAATCTCTGTTTTTTTTACTTTGTATTATCGGTTTTCTGAAGAGCATGCACATTAACTCGAAGAAATTTAGTAATATTATGCATGTTTCAGCTGGAGTACACCAGCGGGCATTTGGATCAAGCCAGATCAGACCGCAACTCGTATTCTGTCATCGACTGTCTGACATACAACCTATGGAATAGGTTTTCTTTCTTTAAACAGTTTTTTTTTTGTAAAAATATGCTGTTTAAATGAAAACCCGATTTTTTTAACCACGTACAGAGTACTAGACTTCAACAGAGCATTTTAACGTTTTGTTGAAACTTTGCGTAACGAAATAGCTAAGGTAGCAGAGCTTTGGACTGCAGACATGGCCTACTCATATACTAAGGCCGAAGAAGCTTTCCCAAACAAGCTCGAGGGCGGAAATTTTGACATCATAGTTCCGAGTGACGCTGTTCCGAAGATGAAGACAACCTGTCTCGAAACCTGTTCAAAACCCTCGTTCACGGCTGACCACACCCTAAAGGTCGTGAATGTGTCCGAACTAGTTTCTCGATCTTCGGCACTGGGAAAAGTGACGTCAAAATTTCCGTCTACGCTCATGTTTGGGAGAGCTTCTCTGGCCTTGTTATTGAAGTTGGCCGTGCTGCAGATCGAAGTTCCCGCGGTTTGAACCAGTATTTGGCAGCGTATTATTCCTCGGTAGTACTGTGGTCAGCATCCCCGCTGTCACTGGTATGACCAGGGGTTCAATTTCCCGGTGGGATGGTGGTAATGTTTTGATTTTTCTTTACAATTACAATTTGTCTGTTAAAAAAACAACTTTTGCTTTAAAATTACAAATTGTTTGCATAAAATAAACAGATTTTCTCTGAAAATTATAAGGTATTTTTCTGAGACACCAGCTGCAGTTTTTTTCTCTAAAAAACAATACTGTTTTTTTAGTGTGCCGCCTACTTACTCGAGGAACTTGGTGATCTCGTCCCTGCTGCAGTTGGACCACACCAGGGGGCTGGTGTCCGAGTTGAGGTGCGGAGACATTACGTGTTGGCGCTCGCCAAAGGGCGCCTGGCACCCATTGTGAGGACCATCGTGCGACATGCCGAAACTAGAAGGAGTAGTAAAAAATAATCATTAAAAACAAGAACAATTCTTTAGCAAAAAAATTGCCGAAAATTACATTTTTCTCATATACTTAAAATACAAATATAACTTCAACTTACAAATTAAATGAGTGATACATTTTATAAATAGATGTATACGATCTTGTAATTAAAGCATCCTACGGGTCGCCTCAAGTATTACGTGCCCGCCTCATAAGCCCAAGATTGCGGGTGCGAGCATCAGCTGAGTAGGCAGATTTTCAGGATGTGAAAACGGTCAGTATACAAGTCATTTGATAATGTGGCATGTAAAAGACACCTTGAGTACCCATTTGGTTTGGGTTCTCTCGGAAAAATTGAATTTTGGGATAGTTTAACGTATACAGAAAGCTCAGATTCATTGCAATCTAAGCGCCAAAATTGTTAGCAAGAGTCGCCTAGATGGTGCCACAATAAATGGCTCTCAGTTCTTTGGAATATGTTGGGTCTGCAAAAGGCTTAAGGGGATACGGTACCCAAAACAGATTTCTAGAACTAATTACATAAAATTGTAAAGTGATGTATAGTGGTTTTATGTAATGTTCACTCTAAATAAACATTTTCTAGCAATAAAAACAAATATTCACAAGTAGTTTTTCATTTTTTTTAAAAAAAAGTCAAAATTTTGAACTTTTTTAAAACGCTACTCCTTTTTTAATTTTGAGAATAACTTCAGCAAACTTTTATAGTTTGTTTTTAGAACTATTTGTTCAAGAACTATGCATGGATTTTAAAATGTGAGCTAGTTAAAAAGCAATATGCATTTATACTGAAAATCACAAAAAAATTACAAATTATTGAATTCAACATTTTTTTTTTTTAATATTCATAGTAGACCTTATTCCATGCACAATTTTGTGCACCATTTATATAAGAACACAGGTTAAAAAATTTCAAAAATTCTAACTTTATTAGCAAAAAAGCCTTAAGGATTTATTAAACACAAGAATTGAAAAACGCGAAACGGAGAAACCAGGTTGAAAGCAGAGGAAATACGTATTCAAACTTATAGGAGTGACCCCAGAAAATATTTAATAACTTTTTTTTCTACAAAAGATATCATTATAAAACTTTCAGTAAATGTTCAGAAAAATATTGTAAATAATAAGAAGTAAAAACTGAAAAATTTATATTTTGACCAATTTTTGGGTACCGTATCTCCTTAAACCGCCAAAAAGCAGACCCGTTGAACAAATAAACCTATAGTTAATCTTAAATGGTCTGAAACAAGAGAAGAGCTATGCATAATTTTTGAAAACCTGTAATTAAAAGTTTGATGCTTACTTGTGACCCATTTCGTGCGCCACCGTGTAGGCTAGTGCCAGTCCCGTGTCCTCGTTGACGTTGCAGCTCCTGTGAGGCTGGCACATGCCTGCCACTTCGGCCAGCCCTAGTGTGCTGCAGGGCTCATTGGCTTTAGTGCAGATGTTGTACCTATAAAAAATGAAAATTAAGATAAAGAGAATACATTGAACTATATTGAACTTAAAATACATTGAACAACACTTTTGAAACCTTTATTTTAGTTTCAAAAACAGAAATGTATAATTTTTACAATATTTGAGATGTATTAAGAACAATTTTTTAACAAAAAAATAATAATAAGGGTCACTAATAAATGGTACTTGTAAACGGTACAAAGTATACTAAACTGAAAGTTTATGAAAAAATTAAAACTTTTTTCCTTAAAGGAGGGGATAACTTATACACAAAAATCTGAATTTTTCAAAAATGTCACTTAGCACGTTCTTTCACTCTTCAAATTATATGCAACCTAGAACTTTTCTAATTAAATTTTTACGGAAAAACAAAGTCTCAACAGGAAAGCATCCAGCTATCAGGCATTGGAATGTGTGCTTATGTGCATATTGCAGTGTGTGTTTAGGCAGAGTGAAGTATGCCCTGATGCACTGCAGTGTGTTTAGTGTAGTACGTGCCATTGAACTAAGTGCAATGTATACTTATCTATAATGCAGTCGCTGCTTCTATGTTTTGTATAGTGCAGTGTACGCTTGTGTTACGTGCAGTGTGGTAGGCACAAGTGCGCTTACATTTACCTGGTGAGTAAAATGGCGACGTCGTGGTGGTTAGGATGCGCATCGTCTTTCGGGTTCACGAATTTCTGCCACCTGCAGAAACTGCGAAGTGTGTCGTCGGCATGAGGAGAGATGACCAGTTCCTCTGACTTCTTTTATCATGGAAAAAAGATGCAATCAGGGAAATTAGAAGAAATTTTTTATCATGGCTTCCCCACCCAAATTTAAACCCTTTTAAAATAGAGTCCTTCTACAAAAAAAAGGCAAGGTTAGTATAAAGCCATCTTAGGGTGGTTAAAAAATGGCTTTATACAATTCACCGCCTTGCTATAAGACGATGAAAGGTGGTTTCTAGACAGCGAAGCTATACTTTCTTCTATAGGTGAAGAATGAGCAGAGAAATGTCTTTTATTTCTAACTTCTATGAAATCAAAAGGAAACTAGGGTTTAAGAAATAAAAAACTTCAGGGTGCGTTTTACCTTGAATAATTTTCCGTACTCATTTTTTTTTAATTTAATATGCAAACAACAAAAACAAAATAATCATCCCAATAAAGTTCGTATGTGTTTATTCAAAAAAGATTCCATAATAAGATTAATTATATTTCTTGCAATAAATTAGTGATTTTTAAAGTTTTAAAAAAACGAGAATAACTTTACAAAAATATTTTTTTTTTGCACATTTTCTTTTCCTACCAAAAGAATCCATTTTTATCAACATTCTCTCCATTAAAAAATACATTAACCGACTCCATAACAATGGCACACTGGACTCCCAGACAAGATATGAAAAGGCTTTCGTTTTAAATAAACAGCTCGGTTGGTAAAACCACAAAGCGACAGAGGACCTCAGCAAAAGAAAGACGGCTCCGAGTTCATTCCACCTCTACAGATCATCAAATGAAAATCCTACTACAATATATTTTGGTTTCCATTACGTTATGTTTATTAACACAGCATTATCAACTGTACAATGGCAATTTTCAACGGTAAAACGTCCATCCCAAAGAAAAGAACCGGGAATAATGTAAACTAATTCTGAATTACGATCATATATATGATGAAAAATATTTTTATAATCTCATCACTGGCGCGTTTCTTAAAATTGCTCAATTTATATTCTTTAACAACTCGTACTTTAAAATAACGAGTAATTAAAATCAATAATTTTAGTTTAAACATTATGCTGTTCTTACTTTTGTTCTCTTATTAGTAATATTCTGTATATTTCATGGGGACAAATGTTAAATTTAGTGAAAATGTTTTTATTTAGTTTGATGTTTATTTAAATACCATATGTTGTAAATACATAGGGCGTCCATAAATTACGTAAGCTTTTCAGTTTTCAGGGGGAGGAAGAGGTCGAACCGTCTCGCCCAATTCACATGGTTTAGAGGCAGGGCCGGATTTAAAGATTTGCCGCTTGTAGTGTAGGCTACGATTGATTTGCCGCCCCTGTCACAATATTCTCCCCCATTGGGAAAAGCTGCAAAATAGGGTAGTATGTGCTGTTTAAAATACGAGTAGACACACATATTAGAATCATCTATGTACCTTTACACACTAAATCAAAAGAGAAATAGGCCATTTTTTTAAAAACTGTTCTACTATTTTTCTTTTAACTTCTAAAACCGGGAGAAGGGGGTGATTGCCCTCACAGCGACCATGTTTGCTACGAAATATTAGTACTATATATACGTTTACAGTTTGCGCATTAATGTAAATTATTTGGGTTTTTCTTAAAAATAATCGTATCTTTATAATAATTTTTTATGCCGAATGCCACTTTAATTGGTCGTAAAATTTGCCGCCCCAAAAAATTCGCCGCTCTAGGCTACAGCCTACTTAGCCTATTTAGAAATCCGGTCCTGTTGAGAGGGGTGTCTCGTTAAATATCACGTAATTTCACAATCAAAAAATAGTGCAAAATTGCGAAAAAATTAAGTTAATTCAAATAAAATGTGAATGTTTCTTAACTTAAATACGGCAAATCTAAAAGAATATTATTGATCATAACTATTCAAACCAAAGAACTAAACCAAAATCTCGCCATGTGGAGTGGGTCAACAAATCGCCTAAAATACTTCACGTTATTAATGGATGTCCCCTAAAAGCATTGACTATATTGATTGGATAATTTAAATAATTCGGGGAAAATTCAAGCTTTATAAGAATCTTTGGTATTTTTATGTTTCTCACACACAATGGCAACCTTTCAATATTTCTGGTTTTCCCCTTACTGCAGGAGGTAAATTCTCTTTTCGTATGCACGAACTCTCGAGTATAATTGTACCTCTTCCGTACTTGATGCTTACTAGTTACGTACCGTCAGTGCGGGTAACTTTTGTTCAAAATCATTGTTGTTGTTTTTTACAAAAGAAGAAAAATTAAACTACAAAACCGATTTAAACACTTTAAAATCACTATGCATTTTAAGTATTGTACTTTTAGGAATAATTTGCAGGCATTTTTGTTACATTTTATAAGTTAAAAAAAATGGTACTAGTTTAAAAAAAATTAGGATACGATTTGAGTCCAGGAGGGTAACTTTGGCCACAAGCATGAAATACTCACCAAACGTGCCATTTACTGCTTTTTGGGCTGTGTAATAGATTTAAATTACAATAATAAAACTACTAAACATTATAATTATTAGTACTCAACTAATGTATTTTTGAAAACCAGATTTAATGATAACTATTTTCATAATCAAAAGGCAAACGATATTATGATGAAAAGAAAATAACATATTAGTAATTTGGAATTCTAAAAAGTTTGCATTTCTATAGTATTAGCAATTTTAAATGTCGTTCTATATTATGTTTAAAAACAGTTTTAAAAATACATAAGAATATAGAATATCCATAAGAATAAGATTAAAATGTATTATTTAAAATTAAGTTAAAAAGAATCTCGCTTTTCGTTCATTTTTTAAAGTGTAATATAGCATAAGGAAATCATTGAAGCTATGGCCAAAGTTAGGAGCATTCGTGGTCAAAAGTTTCCCGGTGACCAACAATTAAATACAGCTTTCGAAATATTCAACATAGAATAAAATAAATGGCGGGATATTATTCCCAATAGATTAAAGAATCGCATAGAGTATTTACTTATTCAATTTTCAATAATTCTAAATGAAAGTTTACTGATGTAGTTTTTTGTTTTTCAACGCTTGCAGAAATAAAACAGACTTTTTTGGTGTTGCCAAAACTAAAATAGAAAAAAAATCTTATATTAAATTAAAGCCAATGTTGCCACCTTTCTAAAAATGCTAACTTATTTCAAGTCTGATGATTTCGAGCAGAGAAATTTTAGAACAAATATTTTTCCAACGCGTGGACCAAAGTTACCCTCCATGGCCAAAGATACCCGCTTTGACGGTACTTGAATAATACATGATATGTTCATTAAGTTACGCGATCTCTTTAACCTGCACATAAAATAGCCAAATATATAACATCTTGTCCATATACTTTGAGAAATTCTCTAAAATATTTTTCATCTAATGTGTTCGGAATATTTTGGTCGTAAACCTGCAACGAATTCTATGGCATTTTTAGTGGGATTATGTCTTAAGCTTCCTGTGAGGCATCGGAACCCGATGGACCATAAAATTGAAACTGGTAGAAGATAAGAAATAGGAGAGGGATGTAAGAAAAAAAAGATTTGTTTAGGTTTCCATGATCCAGCATTCTTATCCGAGGCTGGAAGAAAACAATTCACTCTTTCTACTGCAGTCTTCAAAGTTGGAGAAAAAAGTCATTCGAAAGAAGAAAAAAAAAGCAACAACACTCACTGAAGATAGAGAGTGAGAATGTGTGTAGTGAATAAAATAACTCTTCGTTGTCAAACATCTGTTTTAATAGATGGTCAGTGACAGTATGCAGTGCAAAAAACAATGAAGTAAGCATCACAATGGATCTCTACTATCTATCGAAGATCTATCTACAAGATCTGTCTTTGTAAGAATGTAGATTTATGTAAAGAAAAATCATAAAAAAATAAAAATCGGTTAAAACAACAATTGAAGGGTGTAGTTGCAAAACTTACATTCTCCAAAGCATAACTAAGATATACACTCTTAAAACAAAATAGTGAAATCCACTCCTATAGGGGAAGTGCATTTTCGGCACCGGAAAGGAGTGGAAATTAACTCAGACTGAGTTAAAACCGCTAGTTTTACACTCTTAAAACAAACGAGCAGTTTTAACTCAGTCTGAGTAAATTTCCACTCCTTTCCGTGCCGAAAATGCACTTCTCCTATAGGAGTGAATTTCACTCTTTTTCGGAGTGGGTAAAAGTAATAAAAGAAAACAATCTGCGTCCTACACTCTTAAAACGAGCGGTTTTAACTCAGTCTGAATTAATTTCCACTCCTTTCCGGTGCCGAAAATACACTTCTCCTATAGGAGTGAATTTCACTCTTTTGTTTTAAGAGTGTAAGAGTGTAGGACGTAGATTGTTTTCTTTTATTTCTTTTACCCACTCCGCAAAAAGAGTAAAATCCACTCCTATAGGAGAAGTGCATTTTCGGCCCGGAAAGGAGTGGAAATTAACTCAGACTGAGTTAAAACCGCTCGTTTGTTTTAAGAGTGTAGGATCCGTCCGTTCACTGGCCACTTCTACCAAATGAATTTACCGTTATCAAACGTTGACATAGAACGAACCGGACCCTGTATCTTAGAATTCTCTAAAAATATTTTTTTAATAAAAGATTTTTATTAATTCAGTCTACATTTTTTTAAAGAAATTTTCTCTTCAGAATAAAGATTTCAGAGTGCAAATGTATAAGATAGGATTTAAAGGTAGGTTTTACAAACGCTTACATTTTACCATTAAGTACAATAAATACATACTTGAACAATAAAAGTACTTTTTAATAAATTAAAATTTTATACTTAATAAGTCTTAAATAAGCTCATTAGAACTAAAAATCTTTGTCAATTAACAAATAAAAGATTTTCCAATGCTAACAAATATATTATTTAGGTAGGTTTCATTAATTTATTTTTTAACTCATTCAATATTTGTAGCCAATTGACATTTCTCGGCCACATCATGAAATATTAAAGTAATTTAAGCTTTTGATAACATGAAAAACACGACTGTTCTTTGTTAATAAATATACTATACTAATTATATATTAAGAATATTTGAACATTTTCGTTTCATTTTCTTGTTAATACACAAACTGGTTCTTAAATTAGTGTTTCATGGAAAATACCAGGGATTGGAGTAACGCGTTACTTGTAACAGTTACTTTTTTGGGGTAACGCCGTGTAACGCCATTACATTTTTCAGAAAGTAACTGTAACTTAGTTACTTTTAGCGGTAACGAAGTAACGAAAAATTTCGTTATTTTTCTGTTACTTTACGAAGGTTGTCTGATGCCAATTTTGAAATTCCACGCCCAAGAATGAAACATTTTGCATTCCCGAAATACGAGCTTTTCTTGGGAGGGTAAAAGTAAAGAATATAATGGAATTGTCCACTTTGGCTGCTAAAGGCGTGACGGCGGCTTTCAGACAGAATTGTAACAGTACGAATGTTTTTCCTTGTCTGTTTACCTTTCTAAGTATCACATTATAAGCCCCGCACAATTACAGGTATCTGCGAAAAAGAAGGGTTTTCAAATAAATCACGCTAACTGCCAAGCAGGTTGGATCCCTCAGTCCAAACCCCTTTGTGTCCCCCTGCCTGAATGGGTTCTACAACAATGACCAAGTCCTTCCCCTCGAAGAGGGGTGGGGAGGGAGGAGACAGATTTCACATTCATTCTTGAGATACCCCTATTTCTGTCAGTACCTACCCGAGTGTTTACAGATGGACTCGTATCAGGGTAAAGGATTAAATTAAATATCAAAAAAAATTATTAATTATAATTTCAGTGTTTTGTTTGAGCTTATATTTTCCGTTTATCGTGATTCTCTTTGAAAAATGGTAAGATGGCTAAATTTCAATTTTTCTTATAACTTATTTATAAATTTCGAAAAGTAACTGTGATTCGTTACTTTTTTTAAAAGTAACTGTAACGCGTTACTTTTCATAAGAAGTAACTGTAACAGAGTTACTCTTTTAATTAAGTAACTGTAACTGTAACAGAGTTACTTTTTTTAAAGTAACTTTCCAATCCCTGGAAAATACAATTTAAAAGTATTTGGATTTAATTACGAATAATTACTTTTAGTCCTCATTTTTCGATTAATCAAATCTAAAAATATAGCATTATTTAATTTATTCATTAAATACACACTTAAAACCGTAATAGCAACTCTCACTGTCATTCTTATTTGTAAATTACTAACTAGAAAAAAGCTTACCCAGTCATACAAACAGCCTTTTCCATTAACAAAATATAGGTCATGTAAAACATGGAGCGGGTTTTAAAAAATGGGAGAACTATAATTAAGCAAAAAAAATTTAATCTTTTTTAATCAATTAAATTTTGTGAATGTATATGTTTGTGTGACGCTTAACTTCTCTAAACTACCATTACCATTAAATTTTCCATTATAATTTGAATAACAACTAATAGAGTTCTTTTTCAGAAACTACTTTTACACTGTTAAAAATGCGGCTTAGTGGTGTAATTTTTTTACCTTATTTCGGTATTAGGTTAAACCTTCTATCGCATTTTCATTTCCAAAACCTGAAAAATGGTCCATCCGAATACCGAAAATATAGTCAAAAATTTTACCACACCGTCGCTTCAGCTACTTGGAACAATTATTATGGTGAAACTAAGCACAAACTGTTTTAACAGTGTACGAAACAATAATAAAAACCAATTTAGAAAGACTTTTTAAAAAACTAAAACGGGAAGATAACTGTTTTTTAAAGAATAAAACCCTAAATCTTTTTTAAATATGTGTAATAAGAGAAAGATGTTTTAAAGACGTTTTACAGAATATTAGTTTATCGACTTGTTTTGGAAAATAATTGTTGTTGTTTTTTTGCTGTAGAACTATAATGTCACAACGTGTTTTTGTTGTTGTGGCTACTAAAGTATACATAGAAAACGTCTAATTGAAGAGCTTGCAAAAATGGAAATCCCCAAAAAGTTAATAAGATTGATTATGCTGACTATGGAAAATTCTAATGCCAAAGTTAAAATTAAAGCCAAAATGAGTGATGTTTTTGTATTTAATAAAGGCGTGAGACAAGGTGATGGCCTATCAGCCACATTATTCAACCTGGCCTGGCATACTGTTTTGGAACCTATCATAATAAAAGGTACAATCTTTCATAGATTAAGCCAATTATGTGCTTATGCTGATGACATTGTGATAATTTCAAGAGATGAACAAACCTTAAAATAACGTTTTAAAGAACTGGAAATCAGGGCGTGTTCTATGGGTTTAAAAATTGATTAAAGCAAGACTAAATATATGATAATTTCATCCAATGAAACCAAAGGAAAACCTAAAAATATTGACATTGAGGGTAAAACCTTTGAAGGTGCGTCAAACTTTAAATATATGGGGACTGTTATTAGCAATGACAACAGTATTTATAGGGACATATGCGATTGAGTGCAAGCTGGTAATCGTGCCTTCTATGCCAATAAAAAAATATTCCAAAATAGATTGATTTCACGAAATACAAAACTCCATATTTACAAAAATACTTATAAGACCAATTGTAACTTATGCAGGAGAAACATGGACATTGAATGCCAAAGATTGAGAATATATTAGAAGATTTGAAAGAAAAATTTTGAGGAAAATATATGGAGCAAAACAGGAAAATCAAGTGTGGATCAGAAGGACAAACAGCGAACTGGACCGACTTATAACGAACAAGCATATTGTAAGATTCGTTAAATCGCAAAGACTCCGCTGACTTGGACATATACAGCGTAGAGACGAAAACAATATCACTAAAATAATTACAAAGAGCAAGTTATTTAATACCAGGAGAAGAGGGAGACCAAGAGAGACTCGGATTAACAACATCGAAAAAGACTTAGCCGAAATGAAGATCAAAAACTGGAAAGGTTTGGCTTTGAAGCGGGACAAGTGGAGAGCTGTTGTGGCGGAGGCTGAGGCCTGTGCATAAGGCTGTAATGCCAACTAAGAAGAAGGCTACTAAAGTTTTGATTTAATGTAAATAGTAAAACTTTTACACAAAATATTGGATTTGTTAAGTATTTATTCGGTCCCAATTATACTTCAATCAATTTTTTAATGTTATGTTACTTTTTATATTAGTTTTTATTCTGAAAATAATTATTTTTATTAAATTTAGAGATATTCACGTGTCATTTTAACGTCTAGATATTTTGTATCCACACCGATGGTGTTCCCACCTTAGCGTTGGTGGTGTGGTTTGCGTGTGTTGTCGATCCCGAGAGATATGCCGGAGGTAGCTTAGGCTACTGGCAGGGTCACCCAAGCCGGACAAGTCGGAGGGGAGACACCAGACGAAGAGGAACACCCTGGTCCTCCAGGTTGGGGGTTGGGCGCGGGGCTAACGACCCCACCCCGGAAAAAAACCGCAGTTACGAAAACACTAACAAGACAAAAAAGCCGGACTGCTGTAAAGGATAACGGAAACGGACTACGGAAACGGACCAGAGATTTGAGATTTGGAACATGGAATGTGTTGAGTCTATTTCGAACTGGTGCAGTGAAACAACTGCTGGGGCAGTGTGATAAATATAGATTAGATATCTAGGCAATCCAAGAGGTTAGATGGAAAGAGAGCAATATTACTAATCTAGGAAAATATACTATTTTCAACAGTGCCAGCTCTACTAGAAATTCTCATGGCACGGGATTCATTGTGAAAAGATAATAAAAGAGTGAAGTAATTGATTTTCGAGCGGTAAATGAAAGAATGTGTACGTTAAGATTGAGAGCTAAATTCTTCAACATAACCCTGTTTAGTATACATGCTCCTATAGAAGATGCTGAAGAAGAACAGAAGAATGAGTTCTATGAGGATCTCAATAATGAAATTGCAAGGGTACCAAGACACGATGTAAAGTTAGTGTTGGGAGACTTAATGCTAAAATTGGCAGAGAACCCTGGTTTAGACCAACGACAGGCCAGTTTAGCTTACATGAATCCAGCAACGAAAATGGAATGCGAGCAGTGGATTTTGCAACTGGCAACAACATGATTATTAGTAGTACATGTTTTGATCATAAGAAGATTCACAAAGAAACCTGGATTTCCCCGGACGGTAGAACGAAAAACCAAATTGACCACATTTTAATTGATAAAAGACATGCTTCGGATGTTATGGATATCAGAAGCTACAGGGGAGCGGATTGCGACAGTGATCACTTTTTGGTTGTTATGAAATACAGACAGAGAATATCAAAGACCCGCAACATCAGGGGTAAGAAGCAGGAAAAATTTTACGTTAAAAAACTAAAGAATAAGGATATCGGAGATAGCTATAGGAAAGCACTGGATGCGAAAATTGAGGAGGAACACCTGGAGGATGCAGAAAATTTGTCAGTGGAAGAGAAGTGGGAAACGTTCAAGAATATTATTATAAATTCTGCTGATGAAACCTTGGGAAGAGAAAAAAGGGAAAAGGAGAAGGAATGGTTTGATGAGGAGTGTGAAATCTCAGTTGCAGAAAAGAATAAAGCGAGTGAAAGGTTGATTGCCCGTCATACAAGAAACAATGAAAAGGTATACAAGGAAAAGAGAAAACTAGCTAAGAGAATTATTCGTACCAAGACAAAGGGCGCTGGAAATAGAAAAGATACAGGAAGTGGAGGACCTATCTGCGATAGGGGACATCCGTGGAATGTATGCAAGACTTACTTCTATAAGAAGAGGGTACCAACCGCGTACCACAATTTGTCGTGGAAAAAATGGAAACTTGGTTGGAAAGGATGATGAAATTTTGGAGACATGGGCGGAACATTTTGAAAACCTACTCAACAGAAATGAAGTAATTGGACAAACAGAGGGTGAGCTATTCACATCAGTGAATGATTGTGAACCGTTGGAGATCAATGAAGTTAAAGAAGCAATTAAAAAGTTACGTAACGGAAAAGCTCCTGGAGAAGATTTAATTTGCTCAGAATTATTAAAATATGGCAGTGAGAAGCTATACAAAATGGTGTATGACCTGGTAAATGAAGTCTGGGAGAAAGAGCAAATGCCAAACGAATGGAACAGTGCAGTGATACACCCAATTTTAAAAAAAGGAAACATACTAGATTGCAACAACTATAGAGGGATTTCCCTGCTTAACCTGACATACAAAGTATTGACAAAAGTTATAGCTGCAAGACTTAAACCATTGATAGAGAGAGAAAAATCGGAGACTATCAATGCGGTTTTAGACAGAATAGATCAACCATAGACCAGATATTCAGCATAAGAAATATATTGGGAAAAGTTCAAGGAAATGAATGTGAATGTCTACAACTCTATGTTGACTTTAAGCAAGCGTATGATTCAATAAATAGAGAATTGATGCTAAAGAGACTTTGAACGAGTTTAATATTCCTCATAAATTGATCAGGTTTTTTAAAATGACAACTTCATCAACTAGGGCTAAAGTAAAAATACAGGGCAAGATGTCCAGGGAATTCGAAATTGTGACTGGATTGAGACAGGGTGATATTTTATCGACCTTGTTGTTTAATGTTTGTCTTGAAAAAGTTATGCGTAACACAGTATCAAGTAGAGGTGGTACTATCTTTAATAGAACGAAGCAAGCTCTAGCTTTTGCTGATGATGTAGTATTGATGGCAAGAAGTAAAAATGCACTTGTTGATCTTTTTGAAGATTTAACCAAAGAAGCTAGCCATTTTGGTTTAGAGATAAACATTGAAAAGACCAAATACATGATATTGGATTGCAAGGGGACTGATACAAATACAGAACTACAAATAAATAATGAGACAAAATTTGAAAGAGTGAAGGAATTTAAATACTTGGGTGCAGTTGTCACCGAAGACAATGATATTATGCCAGAGATTAAACAAAGACTAAATGCTGGAATTCGCAGTTTTTTTGCACTTAAAAAATTACTAACATCAAAAACAATAACGAAGAAGACAAAGCTTCTGGTTTATAAAACTATAATCAGACCAACAGCTATCTATGGATCAGAGACATGGACTTTAACGCAAAAACAAGAAAAAATGCTGATTACATGGGAAAGGAAAATTCTTAGAACTGTTTTTGGACCTGTCAAGGAAGGAGATCTTTTGAGAAGGAGATTTAATTTCGAAATTTCAAGACTATTTAAGGAAAAGGATATAATCAGTTATGTAAAGGCAAAAAGAATACAATGGCTGGGACACCTGGAAAGAATGGAGGAAGACAGAGGCACTAAGAAAATATTCAAGGGGCAGTGCCAGGGACAAAGGAAAAGAGGAAGACCAACTAAGAGATGGTTTGATGAGGTGGAGAAAGACCTTAAGACTCTAAAAGTCCGAAACTGGAAACAAAAGGCTAGAGACAGGAGGCTTTGGAGGAAAATTGTTAGTGAGACCATAGTCCAACATGGGCTGTAATGCCAAGGAGTAGTAGATATTTTGTATGAAGTAACATTTAGTATTGCTTAGTGAAATAGCGAATTTCCGTTTTTAGAAATATTGTAATATCTTGAAATAGTAATATTTAAATAATAAATATCCTAATTTTTTTAAGCAGTTATTTTTTTAAAAAAAGAGGTGCTTCTTATTTACCTCTTGGTCTTCTGTTTCAATGAGTATCAGTCTAACTAAAACTATATTAATGGCGTTTCCGATGCTTGCGTCATGATACAAAGATGAAACCTAAAATATAATAGTCATTTAAATATGAACTTAACATGAACAGGTTGAATAACACATTGAATTTTGAGTTAAATTTTATTCCATATCTAAGCAAAGTCTACTACAATTCAAATATTTTAGTCATTTAAAATAAAATAATTACTATTAAAATAGTTTCTCAATTAAAACTAAAAATCTATAATTATTTCTTTTGTTCTTATAATTACGTTTGTATTTATCATATTTTAAAACACAAACTAGTAAATAACAACACTAAGAAAATTATAGAATTTAATGCAATTAGTGAAGGAATCCTTGTCTGCGAGTTTAGAATAAAAATGCAAGGGTCTGGGACATAATCCCGACAGCCGAATGGCCTTTCGGGATTTCGGCATTCGGGATTCTGGCTTGTTGGGATTTCGTCTGTCTGTATTGTGTCCAGAACCCAAAATGCAAACGTAATATAATTGGTTTTCTATAGATAAAATTTCAAACTGCTAATATCTAAATAGTGAAGAATTTCCCTGAGGGGATAGCCATGTGTGTTAGCCATTCACAAAAACAATTGAAATTTTAAATTTTTAAAAATATCAAAAATATGTTTTATTTTATATGTTTGTTACCGTTTTACCTAAATTATTCTTCGATCAAATTAAACTCTTAAAAATCTTCAATCACTTAGTTTATTCATTAGGGCCCCAATGTAAGAGTTTGCTAACGGAACAGGTGAAATGTCCCCTCTGTTACCACTCAATAAATATTTTATTTGTAAAAAAAACTCAAAATAACCATCGTAATGCTTGTGTTTATAATTAAGAAAGTAGTAAGTGTTATAAAATGAGCGATAATGATTTAAAATATGATAACTTAGTTTATAATACTCACTTTTACTCTTTTACATTTGCACTCTGTTACTCTCTCTTTATTTAAATTACACTCTGTTACTTTAGGTTACCAATAAATAAAAGTAATTACTTTCTAACAAAAATCGGGGATCTTATAATGTACAAATATTGAAATATTATATTCATTTGGGACAAATACTTTCAAATGCATTCAACAAACATTCAAATTTTTAATGATATTTTGTTGATATTTAAATGATCAAGTTGAAATGAAGAGCTTAGTGGAAGAAAGTGCTAAGTGACTAAAAGGTGAAAACGAGAAAATGAGCTTCAAAGATTTTTTGTTTGCACTCAGATCTGTTGAAAATGGTACTTGCAAACCGTAAAAAATATACTAAACTTAAAGTTTTTGAAAAAAGGGGAAACTTGTTATCATTAAAGAAATTAGTAATATGTTCATTGACACAAATACCTCATTTTTTTCAAAAATGTCACTTAGCACGTTCATCCACTAAGCTCTTCAAATGATAATTTATTTTCATATTTTCTCCTATAAGTAACAAAGTGGACATTTTTGGAGAATGTCCCCCGTATTCTCACCATATTCATCACAGTAAGAATGTAAGTTTCGATGTCCTCTTCGGAGTAGTAGTCCACCATCATCTTATCCGCCACCACCAGTGTCTCCACATTCCTCTCGGAGCTCACGGATCTCTTCCTCCTACCCCTCATCTTCATCTTCCATTCATCCTCATCTTTCTCATGCCTGATGAATGCTGTTCCGGTCTCATCTATTGCGTGCAAATAAATATACGTTACGTTAACTTGATGTCGATATTTGGCAAAATTTACGTTTGCCAATGGCCCCTGTGTTATAACTTTTATAAGCTAAAAACCTGCCTAGTATAATGTATACATTAAGAAAAAACTTAATGGAATGTATTCAAGCATCAAAATTGAAACAATCATTATCTTTTTCCGTCCTGATGAATGCTGTTCCAGACTCATCTATTACGTGCAAAGAAAGAGATGGTACATTTACCTGATGTCGGTATTTGGTAAAATTTCCGAATATCAATACCTCGAAATTATATGAGTTAAAACTTTTCGTAAGCTAAAAGCCAGACAAGTAAATGTAATGTATATACTAAGAAAAAAAACTTGTGTTCAAACGGCACAATTGGAACACAATTATTCTGCCTTATTTTACGAAATTTTTGAGTATATTGTGTTTTGACTATCAATATTTTACTCCCTTTCCAAGATATCCCTTAGCATTTAATACAAATGTTTTAACAAGATTTTACAGCGCCAAGTTAAAGGAAATTTAACTATTTTATGTATTTTTTTCTGAAATCAGGTTTTGAAAACTGGCATTTTTCTTCCAAATTTATCACCCCAAATGGCTCAAATTTTTTTAAAGATTATCATATACAAAAAAAATTACGTATCATAGTTTGAAACACAAAACACGCAAAATATTATTTTCTTATCATATATACGTTACAACGCAACGTTAGAAGAAAAATATAAATTGCAAAACCTGTGTACCAATAAAAGACAACTTTAGAATAAAAAGATTCATTAAGCAAAAAGAAAACGTCTAAAAAATTGCCTAAAGTGCTTTTATTTTTTGAACTTATGAAATTACAGTTCTTATTAATATAAATGCCATCATTTAATATAACCATTTGTTCCGTATACTTAAATCCTTCCTTCAACTTGAACGCCTTTTTGGGATCTTTCGCATATCTTATTTCTTCCAATATCACTTTTTTTTTATCGTTTATTGTAATGTACACCAAGTTGAAAAATTACCAAAGGTCAGTGGCAACCGCCATTCAAAGCGACCACACCCCCATTTGGCGGTAAAAAGATGAATTAAAGAGGACATCTTTTCCATCCAGCCATTTAGTAATACGAGACGCGGTTGTTTTTTCTACGCCTGTGATATGTATTCACGGTGTAGTGAATATTTTCCTGTCGGAAATGACGAAGGAATTAGGAGTGATAGCTTTCATTTGAGTGTGAAGGATTAATTCGCGTGTGCAATAAAACGAAAAATAAAAAGAAACATGGCATTTGAAGGGGAGTTCCCAAATTCTTAAAGCCGAAGTGTAAGATCGTTAAAAATAACTATATTTTAAATATCTAAGGTTGTTATAAACTAAATTTGCATTTTCTTAGAAATAAAAATGATACATATATATGATATATATTAACTAAAATTATGCACACTGTTAAAAATTAGCACTTTGTTTCACCAAAAACATGGTTCCTAGTAGCTGCAACGGCTGTGTGGTGAAACGTTAAACCATATTTTTGGTATTCGGTTGAACCATTTCTCAGGTTTTTGTTTCCAAATCCAGAAAAATGGTTCAACCAAACACCGAAAAAAGGTGAAACATTTCACCATACAGCCGTTGCAGCTACTAGGAACAAATGGCATGGTGAAAGGAACCAATATCATGGTGAAACCAAGCACAAAATTTTTAACAGTGTAACATCTGACAGAACCAGTAGTGAAACGGTGAGATTTTATTTGGAAGCTAATCGAAAATTAAATCAATGCAATAAAACATTCTCGAATAGATTTCACTTTACGTTGTTAAACATTTGGAGCTTGGTTTTACCAAAATAATGGTTCATAGTAACTGCAACGGCTGTGGTGAAATGTTTCACCATATTTTCGATATTTGGTTGAACCATATTTCTCAGGCTTTTGAATGTCACCACACAGCAGTTGCAACAACTAGGAACCATATTTTCGAAGAAACCAAGCTCCAATTTATTAGAATTTTTAGATTGACTACGAATAAACAATGTCCCAGTAGTATGCAAGACATTTCTCTCTTTTATAAGCAGTAAACTTTGCAGTGCATACTTGTCGCCACCTTACATTGCTCCATCCTTTCTATTCCATTTCTTTAAAATGTCTAAGTTGAATTCAGCAATGTATAGCCATTTTAATAATAGATTTTGTGATCAAAGTATAGATTTTTACAAGCTTGATGTTAAAACTTAAAATGAGACCAATTTGCAAATTTTCGACGTTTTTAAACATTTTTTTAGAGTTTTAGTATTTTTTGTGTGTTGTTCAAAACAAATATTTTAAATCGATTCGGATTTTTACTTGAAAGAAACTTGAAGAGTTTTAATAACCTTCAAGTTTCTAGATAAATATCCGAATCGATTTCAAATAATTGTTTCGATCTGAAAGAAAAAAGTTAAAACTCTATTGTTTAAATACGTATAAAATTTGGAAATTGATCTTACTTAAGATATTCCTTAATTTTGTAAAAATATTATTTTTTTTAATGAATAAAAATTTTAAGTGGTGCAAATAATAACTTCTTACCTACATTTCCGCACGTGCCTTTGAAGTCAGGCGCGTCGAATTCCCTCAAAGCGGATCTTTTGTAGATGACATGAGTGTGTCCGAGTGATTGATTGGAAGGCAAATGATAAGGCTCGATGAAATATTCTTCATTGCCTTTGCGAATAAGACCAGTCTATAAAAATAACAGATAAACGTTTAAAAATAAAAACAAAATAAAATTATATTTTTTATATTTTTTAATTGATATAACATCAGGAAAAATACTGTTCAGTAAGCCCAAAAACATTAAACACTTAATGTATCCTTTATTTTCTAAATTTATCAGAAATAAAAAGAAAATTAGAATCATAGTTTTAATTTTAGCTTCCACACTACTTTTATAACGTAAAAACTGGAAGGTATTATAATCGTTCAGTCCGTCTGTCTGTCGGTCCGTCCGTCCGTCACCCACTTTCACAGAACGAACCGTAAGTCTCACAAACAATTGGGATACGTCATTTTGAAGCAAAAAATCAGATTAGGCTACATTCCAAATTTCATTTTAAAAATTTAATTAGAAGTTTATTTTAAATTCAAATAACTAAAATTTTAATCTACATTGAAATAACATGAAAATTCCATTTTTAACTGTATATTAATTTAACAAACGATAAATAACTGAATTTACGAAAGAAATGTAAATGGGAAATTGTGGCGACACAAAGATATTTATTAAAAAAGATCGTTTAAAAGAAGAAAATTATCGTTTGCTAAATTTGTTTGAAGTTCGAAGAATAATGATGTATACATCATTATTCTTCGAACTTCAAACAAATTTTGCAAACGATAAAGTCTATTTATTAAATCTGAGAAAGAAGATTAATGAAAATAGTAAATTTTGGCGTTTAAAAGTTTGCATTACAAATAGCTAAAGGCACTGTTTGGCGAATTTCTTTCTGAGGTGTATAAATAGTTTGTTTCCTGTTGATCACAAATGTTGTGTGGAAGCGGTTTAAGTGACAGATTCTGTAACAAACCTACGTGTTTCATTTTAACAAACACAATTACTAAAATTGTTTTATGTTCATATATTACTATTTTAAAAATGGTATTGAAACTAAAAGATTGATTATAATGTCGATAACCACTACATAATTACGTGGTAATATACATTTTGTAGGGACCAAAGATGTTTTTTACAAAACAAATTTTTAAAGACATGGCTAATGCAAGCAAATGTTTTATACCAAAACCAAATAACTGCCTCAAAAATATTCTCAGTGCAGTTTAAGGGGTTTAAATATGATTTTACAGAAATGAAGAACAATATATGTCCTTTTAAAAGGTCTTTAAAATAATTTTTCATTCAATATTCTTCAAGAAAATTACTTTAAAAAATTCCGAATTGCTCATAACTATCTTGTAAACAACTAAATAGAACCGAGATAAAAAAAAAAAAAAAGAACGCACATTTGGTATTTTTAACAATGGCTACCCATTTTTGTATGTTATTCAATAAACCTTGAGTCGGCGTGTTCGAGACAACCTTAATTTATGTAATAATCTCCAGTGACTTGAAACATCTTACAGAAGTCCAGAACAAATGTCTCCGTCGATGGTCATTTAGCGAACTTTCAATAAAGTAAACTGTTCAACTGATTAACCTTGAGTATAGAGTTATTTAAGGATGCACGTAACCATAAATGTTCAGGAAAACGTAGCTTCTGTTTTATGTTTTACATATTATAAATTGCATTTTCCTAATGTTCAAAAGCAAACACTTTCCTTTAATGACATAATGAAAAAAATATCGATTTTATTTGTTATTCACGAGACAAGCTTATATAATAACAAAACTCACAATACATTACTATTAAACAAAAATACGTGACCATACCATTTTTAAAGACATTGTATGCACATCAAAATGCACAAAAACTTTTTCGAAAAATAATCATGATAAGAAATTTGTAAATGCGAAAACTATCAAGTGAAAACTATCCCAAAACTATCTTTTAGAAAAGATTTTTTTTTTTTCAAATTATACTGGTAGAAAAACATTAAAGATGCTCACACCCTTAGATCATTCTATATTTGTGTTCACAACACTGCTGTTTTACAGGCTGAAGAGTGCAATAGTTTTACTAATGGTTAGCAAAGGGGATGGGAAAATATTTTTACTTTAGGGTTTCTGGAAATTGCACTGCATTGATAAGTATGTAAAACAGAAAAAAAAACTATAAGTGAAAACTACGAGATAATTTAAAACGATTAGTCAACATAACAAGCGTCGTACAAAAATGAAGCTCATTTGAAGAAATTTCGAATGATGTAATCCAGTATTTGCTTTTTAATTATGCCCCAGTAATGATGTTGTATAAAACGTCATAACTTGAAACTTGGCGCCGGTTTTTGCAATACATACAATATTTTGCTGATGCATTCCTTTATTATCCCTATCATTATATAAAGCATGGTTTTAATACGTCCGAAGTAGTTCAATAACGTTTTCCTATTTGTGGTTTATTTTTATCATTGTACTTAATTAAGTGTTTTCGCCTTTCTCCTGAGTATCTTAATATAAACATCGATAATATTGTTGAATGTTCATATACATAAAACATTTACTGGGTTCATCTCTTATTAAATTATTTCCTGGGATAAAGACATCAGGCTTTATGGGAGCAGGGGCGAAGTTTAAAATAAAAAGTTATCGCACTGTTCGCTAAAGTGTTATCTCCAAAATTCCCCCCTTAAATGTAAGAGCCACTCGCATGAAAATGTTATCTTTTTTCTCCTTTTGTAAACTTGAAGAAAAAAACAATATAAAAACGGTAGAACCTCTTTTCACAGTAGCTAAAATGGCCAAATCATGTCTGAGGCTATTTTAGAGAGAAGATAAGATACGTAGCTTGCTCTTTTTTTAAAAAAAAGAGGCACGTAGAGTTTTAGTCACAAAAGCTATACAACTTTTAGAGCCAAACTAAGTCAAGTTCAAAAATGATGGTTTTCAGTCTGTAAGCATTTTGCAATGCACGGTCTGAATTTCTTTTAGAAAATAAATTTGCAATTTAAAATCGGAAATAAATTTTTAGCAATTTAATTTATTTTCGGAATCAAACAGCCTTAATGGGGAATGGGCGCGCTGGACGGCGGGCCTCCAAAGCAAATTGCTTCAGTGTTAATCCAATAGAGAAAAAAATATTTTCTTTGCCACATTTCTCCGGTTGTATTGAATATTTTTACAAACGGATTTTTTATGTGATAAATGTAGCTGAATTACAGGTCCCGACAATCAAACTTTTTGAAATTGGTACGAATATTTTTTTTAATATTCAATAAATAATTTTACACAAAATGTTAGAAGCAATTTCAAAAAGTGGAATTATAGAGACCTGTAAGTTATATACATTTATCATTTTAAAAAACCTTTTATAAAAATATTCAATACAGCCGGAGAAATGTGGCAAAAAAAAAAATCCTATTAGATTAACACTGAGGCACTTGAGTTTGGAGACCCGTGGTCCAGCGCGCCCATTCCCCCTTAAAGTTTGCTTTTTAAGTAGGAATGAAGAAAAAAAATTAGATTTTTTTGTTAGAAGGGCATGACATCAGACACCTATCTTTTGTGCTGTTGTCCGTCTGTCTGGACGCTTTTTCGCCCGTCTGTCATATGACAGTATATGTTTTAACTCCAGTTCTATAACAGTTCTATATTTTAGAAATTAGTTTTGTCTTAGAAATGTATCGGATACTTATATATTTTCATCGATATGTTTATCGATATAATAAGAACTTCTTTAAGTATTAAAGTATGTATTAGGAAAATAGGCTATTCGAGTTCATTCAGACTTCCTTATTTTTACTTAATTTCAACTTAAATTGTAAATAGACCGTGTAATTGCGCTGAATGAGATCGATGGTACGTTTTATATTTTCGTGGGTCAAGTTTGCTCTGTGGGTCAAGTCCAATGCTCTGTGTTAACTATGTTGTCACAGTTTACTTAATTTTTTCAGTTTATTTAAACATTTATATTTCCAAAAGTTACTGTTATACCATCCCAAAATTGTGCTCTTGACCAGCAGACTTTATTTCACCAGTTATATAGCATTTGTGTATGCACCCACCCCACTAAAGCATATAACATTTTCATACCGTCAATAAACCATATTAAATGTACTTAAAATACCATCATTTTAATGGATAAAAAAATCTGGTCAGCTTATTCAAGACAGATGGTCTTCTATGAATTTTCTTAATAAATTTGACTTACCTAACTTTGTATCTGTGATACAGATGTATAAAGACAATAAGAACTACAGCTTAAGTAAAGAGCCATGTCAAACGGAAGTGCGTGTCAAATTCATCATTTTAGTACCGAAACTTGAAATAAACGATTTCGCAACAGTTATTTAATAGATGTCCAATTTGGGTCTGGGGAGACGGGATGTCCAGATAAAAGATGTTTAACTTTTTTTAATTGATGAGTTTTCCTTTGATAACTAAAAGAGTAAAGAGTTAAAGTGTCAATTACATTGATAACAGAATGAAGACTGATGATTGGTATCGATAATAACTTGTTGTGTGAAGCTATCTATAATGAATTTTGTTTGTATGTACTCCCATAACAAATGTCAGGTTCAACGAAATGGTATAAGAAGTAATTTGTTGTTGTTGTCATGTCTATAGCAATAATTTATTTTGTCCATTTAAGAAGGTAATTTATACAAATATTGAAAATGTAAGTTGTTCCAACTCATTACATTATTTACGTTTCATCTTGTATGCTTTGTTTAAGTTTTGAATTTCTATTAAATGGCTCTCAGTTCTGGGGAATATGCCAAGTCTGCAAAGGCTTAGCCGCCAATAAAGCAGCAAATCCCTTTGGAAAAATCCCTTTGGAAAGTTTTGAACATCATACAGCCTAAAGTGAAATAAAAAATATTTAAAAAAAATAAGTTTTTATGTAACAAATTTAATTTTTTTAATCCTTATTTTTAGTAAAGTTCAGTTATTTCGCTACTAAGGAAAAAAATCTATGAAAAGAGCTGGACAAGAAGAAAGATCTATTCGAAAAACAATATTTCAATGTAGAAATCTGAGCTCTGTTTTGATAACAATTTTAAGTTACCTGTCATCCGTTTCATGGACCACAGACGCCAAATATTTTATAGTGAACAAAACTAAATCTTATCTAACCATATTCCCCCCTTTCTTAAAACTGCTGATTTAAATATCCAATACCTCTTCCTTCCGACAACCTACAATTTACGTAATTGTTCTCCAAAAACCGACAATCAACTACCAAACGACGGCCAAACGTTTTACAGTAAACTAAATTTGATCTTAGCTGGCCAATAGTCAGTAAAAAAAAACATTTCATCCTTTCTTAAAACTGTTGATGTAAATATCCAATACCTCTTCTCTCCGACAACCTTCAATTTACGTAATTGTTCTCCAAAAAGTGACAATAAACCACAAAATGACCTAATTGCCCGGGTTATTTATTCAATGGAAGCAGTCGACATGGTTCCTAGCAGCCGGGGTTCTGTCACAATACGACAGAGTCCCAGTAAACACGGCATTATCTCATGTTCACTTCATAATTCAAAATTTAAAGGCCATTCGGGGAAAGTGGTTCATTAAGAACTCCGCTATTTTGGATGTTATATGTTATTGGTTCCAATCAGGCTTTTACCACCCACTAGGTATGCGAAAGAAAAGATTGCCATTGTGTTTTTACTTGTTCTTTGAAATGAAGAGGGCTGTTTTAAGAATTTTATTTTTGGTTTAGGTCATATTTTTCCCCATTACATTTATTTGTACCAAGAATTAATGGCCACCCATACACCGTCCATATTATTATGTCTAGTTTTAAGTATATTTATTAAAATAAAATACCATATAAAATTTACACCAATGTCTAATTGCTTTTCATTAAAAGAATGTTTTGGAGCTTTTCACTTTTTACAATACTTTTACTATTGTATACTAATAATATATGATTATAATAATATAGGAAATTTAATGGACACAATAATTTTAATAACATAGTACCTTTTAAATAAAATGAACAAAGCTGACTTCTAATAACAGTTAAATAAGCGTGTCACATGGTTGAATATTAAATATAAACTTCTCTTATGAATTTTTAAATGAAATTTGGAATGAACTCGATGTTTATAGTTACACTAACTGATCTCATATAAGATTTGTAATTTGGGCTGTGAAAGTAGGTGAAAGGGAAACATATTTCTTCGAAACAATTTGTTTACATAAAAGAATAATTGTCGTTTAAAAATAACATTTCGTATCTCCACCATCATGGACCGTTGTCGAAGTTGGTCGACGCCGTGTCGCGTCTTCTGGCGACGAAGTGTCCCGTAGCGACAACAAAACCCGCTCCCTTAATTAAGAAATATGGGAAACAAATATTAGAAAATCATTCGCACGCTGTAAAAAACATAACCGCTTCCGAATCGTCTCTCATTACAATTGGGGTGTAACCTTGGCATAAAAAGTCTAGAACTTACCCATTCGGTATGTGAATATCTAAGAAATAACGCTGCGTTAATTTTTGTTTGTTCTTTGAGATTAGAAGGAACATTTTATGCTTTGAAACATCTTAAATAGTTTTAAATATTACTTTTGTCCCCCTGGGCCCTTTGATTAGCCCTCTGGCTTCCTACCCCTTCTACCTCAGTTTATCTTATGGGTAGAGGCTTCGTTTTGGAAATACAGTGGTATTAGGTTTCTTTATAACGAAATTTGTTAAAGAATATTTTCAGTTGAATATGCACTTCCAAAGATTTTTTATTATAAAAGTACATAAAAACCATGATTGAGAAATTTAAAATAAACATTAGTTTTGGACAGGGCAAGATCACTGAATAGGCTCTGGAATCCCGGGCTTCTTTAAAATTTGAAGGTGCCCCCAAAATTGCCCTTTTTTAAAACAACCAAGCTACCACCTATTGCTCTTCCATTCTGGATTAAGAATATAACAATGGACATAACAATTTGTTTTTCAACAAGAATTCCATTGCCTTGTTTAATGTATTGTAAATTTAACCTTTAATTTGATTTAAAAAAAAGTTGGTTGCCATTATATATGTGTTGGCCTATTAGTTGCCCATGTATTTAGTATGGGAGTTTTAATGAAAGTAGGGCCCCAAATCGAGGCAGGCTTCCGTTGCACTAAAGTCGTGATAGGGCCCTAGTTTTGAAAAACAAATCAAATAAACTATTCTAAATAATTACTGATAGTAACATAGTCGTGGCGAAATGATTTTGATGTAATAATTTGATGTTTTTTAACTTGAACAATCCATTCCCATTTTCCTTTTAAAAAAAAAATTTACGTTTAAAAACCTGCTAACCTAATTCTCCTGCTAAGAAACGGTTCTTTAGTAATAAATTAAGCAGAAGCAGAGAATTACTGTTCATTAACAATATCACTGATTTTACGTCCTGATCACTTCGAAGATTCCTTTATGTCGTAATTACTTTGTGTCTCCGCAGGTCGTTGAAGTATATATATTTTTTTTCACAGTTAAGAATTAAAGTCTAATAACGTGTCCTTCATCCGAGTATTTTGTATCGTACATAACCTATTTTTTCCACCTCTAATGTGTTTTGAAGGTTTCTCTTCTCTTGGGGCCACAAAGCGATCCGCATGTAATGTATTCAATGGTAATATACCATAGCTCATTTTTAAAGAGGCCTAAGTCCCAGCTAATCTATAGAAAGTTTTCCCTGGAAATTTCTTCCATGTACGACTTCTCTCGTAAGAAGAAGGGATTAAAGAAATTTTCCTATCAACTCAACTTGCCGTGGGCGTTTATCTACTAAGATGCAGATGTAATAATCTATTATACGCACTTTTATCGCTATTTCGTGGATTATAATGATGGTTGTCGCCGGGTCATTTTCCACGATAAAAACAGTACTTAAGTTTTTATCGGCGTCAAGTTGTCCACAGGAAAAGCGTGTTCACGATTTGTTAAGGACTCTGTCATCGAAATATCAAAAAATTATTATTTCCTTTGATTTGATGGTTTTCTAACTGTCACTCGACTGATACTGGGTAAAATGCGTTTAAAAATAAGAATTATAATTAGCCTGAGAATATATTCTATATCCCATTTAGCACATTCATTTTAATGCATACACTGCATAAAAAAAACTTCACATTTACGGTTTTAAACTAGCAATTGAATAGCCAAAAATTAACCTTAAAAATTATTTGAAAATATGTTATGAATACTTTTTTAAATTGAGATAACCTTATTCTAAATCATATCTAGATATATTTTTACTTTATGTAATAATTTAAAAGTAGCATCAATTGTAACCATACGCACCATACATAATTGAAATTTCGTTATAAAACTATGAAAACAATGGTAATTAAATTAGTTTAAACTGTTTTTAAAATTTGTGTTACATAGGATGTCCCGAGGTAATTATTGGACACGGAAAATCGGAATAATTAGTGGACAGGGTCCAACAACCATAATGCATCATAATTTATTCCATCCACATAATTTATTCCATCCAATTAATACCATCCACAATTTGTTAATTGCATATCCAGCAATGTTCTGATTAGTTATTGGGATTAGATAAGTACTTTTTCTTGAAAATATATCAATAAATCAAAGCTCTTGAAAAAAAAATTAAACTTTTGTTCAATCGATGCCAAATTGTGTATAATTTTGTTTTCTTTACATGATTTTGAATTTTGTAATGCCCAGTCTTACATGTGTTTATGAAGGCGGTTTGTGCTGAAAAACACCATTGTAAGATGAATAGTAACATTATGCCATGGCATGTTTAGTTACGGGGAAATTATTGGACAAAGAAGGAAAATTGTTGGAATGCTATAGGGTAAGACAGCATCGGAATATGCTCAAATTTATTTGGTAATGTTTGTGTGAATAAGAAACAGCATCTACGCTATGTTTGAACTTGTAAAAATAAGAAATTTAAATATTTGGTCATTTTTACTAGATTCCGCTGTTATACATTTTTTACAAAAGCCATGTGGTGTTAAATAATTATCAAATACTCAGTACTATAGTACACACCATATCGCACAATTTACCCCTTGTACCTAGTCTAAATACTGTGCAGAACAGATTAAAAACTACTGTCCAAAAATTACCCCAATTCGCGTTGTAATTTTTTGGACAATTTTTTTTCAACTTCTACAGAGGAAATAGTAATTTTCAGCAATAGTTCCCGACAGATATATCTATTAGTCATTACGAAAAAAATTACCGGTTAGAAAATTACATAAATGTGGAAGCTATGGAAAAAGTTTGAATTTTATCCAATAATTACGTGTCACCCTATATATTATATAATATCACATAATGCATTGGAGATTCAACATAGTTTTTTTGCTAAGGTGGTTTAAAAGGCAAAATTCTAAAACAGTTCTTCAAATAAGTTTACTTTAAAAGTAGCTTTTATTCTAAATCTAATAACACATAGTTCTAACATAACTTATAGTTCAACACGCAAACTATCTTATTTTTTAGTGAATTTATTTGTATTAAGTTCAGATAACTTGCTAAATGGATTCGAGGTTTTCTGACTTTGAACATCTATATGTTTAGATTCGATATTTTTATGCGTGCATTATCTAATGTTAAAATTGATATAATTCTATACATTTTTCAAGCATGACAGAATAGCATTAACACACAATATTATTTCAATTATAATTTTAGCATTAGATGTATTGATACAGGACCTATTTTTTAGAATGTTAAAATTTATTTGGATAACATAAACAATAAAATTTAACAATTAAATACTTATTTTAACATTTTTTAATTAACTTTTATAATTAATGTCATTTTGTTTCATTAAAATATGTAAACAAAATTTAATGAAAACATTTTATTGTTTAAAAGTATTTTTTATATATTTCACTTTTTCATGGGCTAGTATTTCCATGACTACTTTATGTGCTTAAAAGATGTGATAAAAGTTGGGTAAGGTAAAATAAATACACAAAACAATAATTGTTTAGAACTGATATATGAAAATGCACATGTATGTAGAAGCACACACATTGATTTTAAGAATATGAACTGTTTTCAGAAAACTTTCAAGTTTAATTTATTTTAAATCGAACAATTTTGCTTAAAAAAACAAAACTCATTGTTTTTAATTCCTGCATAAATTAAATACATTTTGATGGGTTTTTTATATTAAAATAAAAAATACGTTACTTAATTACTCCTTATAGAATTTTTTTTAATAATTTAAATTCATGTCTTTAACATTTGAACCAGGTATTTCGTTCAGCAATGTAAGTAATTAATAAGTTGTTTTCTTTTAGCTGTCAAACAAAATCAATATCAAATTAACAAAATTATCACATAGTAAAACCAACTCTCATTATTATTTATATTATATATAATTAAAAATTATATCCCATTCTGAAAAATAACACAGTAAATAAAATTTTCCCTGAGTATTTTTGCACAAAAATAACAGTAACTATATTTTTGATAACAAATTACAATATTTTTCAAACCCTTTTTTAATAATTATTCCTTTAATGCGAATCTTCTATCATACTATAGTATTTAAAATGTTCCCATTAATAATACTAATATTATGAATACAAGAAAGAAAAACAAAACACAGACTAAAGATGGAAACCCCCAACATCCAGGTTACACTATCAATTTCTAATTCTTTTCAGCTCAAAGTAACGCATTTTGAACAGACCATGACCTTCAATAACACGAAACACAAAGGGTATTTCCCTGAGAAAACTTAACACATTTTTTCCTTCTTGCTTTATCATTCCTTAACGGATTAAAATGATGATCTTGATCTTGAAGATTTACAGTCAAGATCAGAGATGTTAGTAGGACGAGGTTTCTTATTACAGGTTTTTGAGAAGGCATGACATGAAAAAAGTTTGATTGAAACCTAAAACCCACATTAACAACTTTTTTTTTGCCTGTCTTTATCTGGGATTTGCCCAACTATCTGGAAATAGAGATTTTTATGACAAATAATTTTTTAGATAACTGAAGAAATATTTATCTTATAATAATTAGTGTTGAGTAAATGTTTTAAGCAATTATATAAATGTCTTTTTTGATTACTTTAGTGATAAAAAAGTACGTTCTTATATCGAATTATGTACACTCTTAAAAATGATTACTTCAGTTAACGGAAATAGTGGTAGCAGTTTTACTGCCTGATTATTTCCATTATTTGACACCCTTTTCGTTCATTTTTCTCCGTTTATAAGTAGTAAGTCCGTAGTAAACATATTTGCTATTTTCATTATTGTTAAATTTCATTAAATATTTACTAGTATTTAGTAAATTGAATCGTTATTTTTTAAAATAGTGTATTTATGTATACTTAATTCTTTTTAATGATTTAATGCCAGTTTGGTTAAATTTCTTTTTTTTATGTGAATCTTTTTACAAACCCCTCTCTCTCTCTCTTTCTCTCTCTATTCCATTAAAATTCATATAATTTCTTCCTTTCCAAAATATCGAAGAATCATAGACTTTTGTTTCACATTTAATCAATAACTTGTTCAAGTGAAACGAGAATGGGACATGATAATCAGCAATTTTCTTCGTACTAAATAGATTTATAGATCTTTTTCTTCTGATATGCTAAGGTAGTGTTGGGTAACTTTTGGAAATATAGACGCCAAACGTCACGTAAAATAATGCAGCAATATAGCTAAGCCAGGGCTATTGGCGATGGCCCTTGTCATTTTGAATCGCGGTCAACTGACGGGGCCGACACCTAAACTGGCACATTATAGCACGGAATCAAGACTTCGGACTACGATCTATTAAACGTACACCAATGTACGTTAGATATTGGTGATTAGTAGTCTAGCACGGTCAATATATAGGATGGCTAGCACTAGCACAGAACCTGCACATCTATATCCTCCGTGACATGACGCCTCAACCCACCACGTCACCGCCTATTAAGGAATCGGTACTCCAACGACCTTGCCCACCGGGTGCAAGAGAACACGACCTGTGAGGTCGTCTGTGTGTCACGGTAACACGGAGAGTTGAAAAGCGAAACCATCCCGAAAATAGGAAGTGATATGGTAATGGAGGCACGAGGAACACATAGCTATTAGCAGTGGCGCCGCTTCAGCGTGCCGCACTGCAGTAATTGCTCCAGATGAAAGAGCGGAGATGTTGATGATGTGAAAGGTCTTGTGGTGGTAGTATTTTTCCCTTGTTTTTAAATTTGATGTGTCGATATTGGGACTGTGAAGCGTTGGGACTATGGAGCATATTTAACGTGCACTCCCACTACACGGGACCTTATTAGTCGGACATTTTTTTGGCTGTACGGGCCGTTTATAGGTCGGCAGCTATTTTAGCAATGCCCGAACCCGAACCTGGGACCATCCTCAAGCAAGGCGAACGCCTTAACCAACTGGGCTCCCCAGCCCCAAGATGTGTAATGTAACTGGCGTCCATTTCTTTTACGTTGACTGTACCACGGCCGACTCAACTAGTATGGCCACAGAAGTTCTTTTTGACGTCTACTCCTTTTCCACCTAGACCTAGAAATTCTTTAGACTTTTTAATATGGTGTTATCTGAGTTCTTTTGCGTGTTAGTTTTTATTGCCCAACCATATTATTTCTCGCATCCTGTTTCTTGGTGATGAGTTGTTTATATTTTCATCGTCAAAATTCCAATAAAACCATAAATTTAATTAGAAGCAACTAAATGAGCTTACTTTTCTATTCGCTAAAAATAATTTGATCACTTGAAATGTTTTTTTGATGTTGTTATTTGGTCTCCATTATGAAATATACCATCTTATTTTTTTGTTACTTTACAAAACGCTTTGAGTTTGAAATTTTTGATCTTTTATTTTAAACATGCGTCTGATATTTTCGTCTGTAGAATAGACTGCTTAGAACTGTATAAATTTTAATTTTTATTACTTCTAGTTTGACATATTTTATAAGTTTATGAGAATTTTTTTAAAACACGACAAAAAATGGTTCATACGACCAACTTTCTGAAAATTAGAACAGTATCAATTGGCATTTGTTCTTAAAAAGGAACCGTTAGTTACCATTTTTTTACTTAATATTACGAATTAAAGGGGAAAGTATATGAAATTGAAGTTGATCTTTTGATTTCGGCAATGATAAGGAGTCACACTCTTGCTTATGCTGAATAAATTCAACGATCTATAATATATATACTGGATGGGCTGCTTAATTTTTAAAAAAAAACTGGGTCCGATGAAAGACTGTCTGGAGCCAACAATTTGGTTTATTATCCAACTTTTGCGATGGTTTTTAGCATTTTTTAAAGCTCTTTTACAACTTTATCGTCATCATTTTAGCGATAAAGTTCTAAATATCAACCAAGAAGCAAATATATGAATTTTGAACAGGTTCTTTGAAATTAAGAGTCTGAAACTAAAGGCCCATTCCACGGTAATGTAAATGACAATCACTCCAAGGGGTATGGAGGAATTCTCATAAAATGCAAGCACAGTTGTAAAAGAAAAGACAGAAACTCGTAATTTTAAACAGTTTTTCATAAGATTTCCCACAAATTGCCTTAAAATCCTTGTTATAAATAATTTTTAAAGCATTTTTACAGTATTTTCTGTTAAAAATGTATGTGAAAAAAATTCCAGTTTTACGCACATACGTGACTTGTTGAAAATACTGTAAAAATTCTATAAAATTCGTTTTGTAACTTGGATTTGTAATAAAATTTGTTAAAAGTCGAATTCAAATTGTTCGAAAATATCTTTGTGTTGTTTTTTCTATAACTTCTCTCGCACTTTATGAGAATTTGTCCATATCTTTTTAGATGTAGCTTATCTAATGAACAAAAAAGTTTTAATTGAATTTTTTGGAGGTCACATTAAATAATCTTAAGATCATTGAATAAGCCATCATCTAGTGGTTGCAGCCAACACAGAGAGAAAATGCGTTCTTTTATAAGTTGCATTGTTTTCCAATTAGTATATATTCAAAACATTTCATATTACACGTTGTGCTTTAAATAAAGAATAGTAAAAAAACTCACATAAAAATATTTTACCATTCGAAGAATAATGAATCAAAAGAAAATATATACTACAAAATTTTTCTCTACAAAAGCTATTATTATTTAAAGTACCTTAATAACAATGCAAACGTAATACGAGGGTTGCTATTTAATTTTCTGGCCTTTGCAACAGTAAGTTTTGCTAAGCGGCCGCAGTCGATTTTAATCGAAAGTTTGATATTTTTAAACATAAATTTTTCAGACGATTTGCCATTATAACTTTATTTGTGTTGGTGACAGCAAATTGAAAAGTTCTTCTCTTTCAAAAAATGGAATTAACTCGTGAACATTTTCGTGCGATTATTTTTCATAACTTTCGACGTGGATTGTCAAGACAAGAGTACTTCGATGAACTTAATTCTTTATACAGCGATAAAGCGCCATCCTACAGCACTGTAAAAAACTGGTTTAACGAATTTAATCGTGGTCGATGTTCGATCCAGGACGAATCCCGTGCAGGTCGTCCAAAATCAGTTGTTGTGCCAGAAAAGATCGATGCTGTGCATGAACTGATAAAGCAAGATCGTCATGTGACATACCGTGAGATAGAGGTGTCTTTGGACATTAGTATGACTAGCATCAATAAGATATTGCATGAACATTTGGGCGTAAAAAAAATTTGTTCGCGTTGGATCCCGCATAATCTGACAAACGCTCAAAAAAAGGCTCGTGTCGATTGGTGCAAGGAAATGTTGGAAAAATACATTCGAGGTGCATCAAAGGCTGTGTATAACATCTACACAGGTGACGAATCATGGATCTATGCATATGAGCCGGAAACAAAACAGCAATCAACTGTATGGGTCTTCCAAGACGAGGCAAAACCAACAAAAGTTGTTCGAGGAAGAAGCACATCGAAACAAATGGTTGCCTGTTTCTTCGGCATTAACGGTCATGTGGCAACAGTGGCGTTAGAGCAACGCAGGACGGTCAATTCTGAATGGTACACGACCATTTGTTTGCCAGAAGTCATCGGAGAAATTCGAAAAAAGCAGAAGAATAGGCGAATCATTCTTCATCACGACAATGCGAGCTCTCACACATCGACTCAAACAAAGGCATTTCTGACGGAGCGAAAGATCGAACTGATGGGTCATCCGCCTTACAGCCCTGATTTAGCACCCAATGACTTCTTCTTATTCCCACACATCAAAAATAAATTACGTGGACAACGATTTTTGACCCCCGAAGAAGCGGTTGATGCATTCAAAACGCATGTTTTGGAGTTACCTCAATCGGACTGGAAAAAGTGCTTTGAAAATTGGTTCAAACGCATGCAAAAGTTCATTGATCATCAAGGAGAATATTTTGAAAAACAATAAAACCAATTTCGATGCTACAAATTTGTTTTTTCATTATTAGGCCAGAAATATAAATAGCAACCCTCGTAGTACAGTGCAACACCATATAATTTACCATTTTACTAATACCATTTGTATATTTTATTTTTTAATTTATATTTCGAGTAAAGTCACACCACATTGATAATACTTTATTTTCTGTGTTTTCTTGCCGGAATTCTGGTCAGCGACCTGGCAAAGAATTTTATAACCTTAAAAAATCAAATTTAATTCTTTCGACCTCGATTCATTGCCGGTTTTTTCGAAGTGACACGGGTTTAAAGCGTTTAACTGTCGAAAAAATGGACAAGATTGTCAGTGCCACATAAATTCACTAAAGACATTCTTTAAGGGGACGCATTACCCAAAATTTAGGGCTGCCCAGAAAATAATTAAACATGCTTGAATGCTGTGAGCTAAGGATATTGCAAAAAAAGAAGGATTATTTTATAATGGTGGAGGTTTATTGAAAATGATATAGTGGTTTGGTAAAATGGTTTTTGAAATTTTATGTTGATTTTTTAAATTTTTAATTTTTTCAGCTTGTGAATGGTTAAAACCCTAAGGCTTTTAAGTAAATTAATGTAGCGCTCCAACATTTTTTCCTGTGTTGAAACATATGCGTTTAACAAAAGTTGGCATGGGATAAGGTCTAGTGCGAATAGATTTTTAAAAAAAATGATAAAGGTGAAAATTTTAAAAAAATCTTATTTTTTGGCCATTTTTATACATAAAGCTACACAACTTTTTTTTGTTTAACTGATAGCTCAATATCAATACCAACTTTTATTAATCGATGTTGTGGGAACATTTTGAAAAAAAATCCATTACAAAATTTTTTAAATTGTAGGAGGAGTAGCATTTTGAAAAAACGTTAAAACATTTTAATTAAAAAAAAAACTTACGTTTTAATAGTTATAATTTTTTCGTATATGTTTATTGAATGTTAGTTCTTTGTAAAAATAGTTTAATTTGAATGCTAGCGATAAAAATACTGGATTTAATTTTTTGGGTACCGCGTCCCCTAAAAGAGGAAGAATTTTAGTGAAAATTACTGTGTCGCTCAAGAAAATATCTAAATGAAACCCTACAATAAATACGAACTTGCGTAACTTCATTCTGTTGGATGTTTTTACAAACAAACTTGAAATATCCAATTAAGGATATAGGTTTGTTTGTTTTCTTTTGTGTTGGTTAAAATTGCAAGGTCTGCGAACTTTTACTTGGCTTCTTATTGGAAAGCTTATTAAACACTTTTTCAACCTCTTACAACAAAGCTTTATTCCAAACAAATTTCGATTCTTTTGGAAAAGGATCCATACATATTTGTGTGATTTGTGTGGATTAAGGGGGTTAAGTTTGTCCGATCTTAAACTTTAATATAGTCTTTTTGGTAAATATCATTAAACTTCCATTGATCCCAGAGAGACAGGGAATCAGCAATATATACTCCTAAAATTTTAAGTAATTGAGCACTTTTAAATTTCTAATTAATTTTCATATTGTTCTTGAAATTTGACATTCAACAGTCTTAGACTTTTTCTTTACACGTCTGGTGGCGCACAGTGGGGCAAAAGTCGCAAAAGATGGCCAAAAGTATTTAAGGGATTTTAAACGAACTATGAAGTATTAGATTATGTTTTATGAAGTATTTTAAGAACAAAATTGAGTCAAAATAAGTAAAATATATATTAATTAATAAAAATTCGGCTTATATAGTTTTGCATAAATTATGACATTTTATTAAAAAAAGTTTTTAAAATAACTAAGATTAAATATATATATTTATAAAATTTATACCAATTTAAAAGAAATATAAAGTTTTTAAACTTTTCTTGAGTACATAATTTTTTTAATAACTTAAAATGACTTTTAAAATAATTTAAAATTCTCTTACTTTCAGTCACTTTCACATTAGGAGTCATCAGAAGAAGAGGTGCTTGCATGCTTTTATTACTGGACCTTCTAACATTTCCAAAGTATCTTTCGAAAAATGTCTTTTAGGCTCTTTTTCTCTTAAGTTCGAAATGAAAGGGTCAGATGAAAGTAGCAAATAATTTAATATGTCTTCGTTAGTTTTTGTTCTCGAGCACTTACGCGCAATACTTCTTCTGCATATTTAAAATTCTTTGTTACGGGCTTACTATTTTTACTTTTTATTACTATACTTTATTATTACTATTTTTAGAGTATGTTTCAGACATTATGTAGAATATATTTGGTGAAAATAAAAGTCATGTTCAAATTATTTTTTAATCTATGATCAAAAACTCAAAAAAAAAGTGCGCGATTTTAATGATTTGCAATAGCAGCCGAGTGAAGCAACTATCAAAACAATAAACAACATGAGAGCGCTTTTTTTTTTCTTATGCTCAACTCCATTCGAAATGAAACTACTCATTATTGTTTTAGGTGGTTTATCTGGAAAAACCATCCGTCCTTTTTCAAAACAAACTGTTTGTAGTGATTGGCTTATTTTATTGTTGAAATGAATCGGCGTAGGCATGTTTCTTATTTAGTTATTTACTATTTTAAAATTTTATTATTTGGTTGAAAATTATGGTTTATATTTCATTTTGACATTACGCTTCTTTGTTGCAGCTCATCTAGATACCAGGAAGTGTTTAAAATAATCATTAATAAGACGCATATTTGAAAGTAAGAGTTAAATATTACGATTTTGGAGGCTGCATTGTAAAAGATGTTGAAATCTAGTTATGCGATTCACTGCGCCGCGTTAATTAAAAATTTGCCAAAAATTCAAAACAGGGTCGCAGCTATTAGCAGCTAAATATATATATATTTCGAATTAAAATAGTTTAAAGACATTATATACAAGGTGGCTACGTGGGGGTATGTGGGGGATTTTTTTGTAAGTCCCTTTAAAGATGGAAAATGGTGACGGGTTTTGAAACATCATTTTAAAGTATACAAATTGCATAAATATTAAATTTGTTATATCCACTGAAAAGTTCATATTTTAGTGTATCTTTTTTACCAATAAACATATTAAAAGATTCTTTAAAATGCCCGAATTATATTAATTTCGTAACACTATTTTTCTTATCACTCCATAAAACCTTACTTTAAGTGATTTTAACGCTTTTATTCTATTTATTTTGGACTTAAAAATACCGTTTTACAAAACTATGACTATCCTAGAATAATAATAAATTCACTAAACTTTTTAAATAAAAAGTCACTTTCGATTTTTGTAAATTAGACGCCGCACTGTGCGTCGAGTGTAACGTGAGCCACACTGAATTGTTTGAGAGCGAGCTCTCAACAAATTTACTTTACTTTAAAAAGAGCACTTTAGAGCACGGGATTTCACTTGAAACCATTTATATAGGTTCTAAACTTTATCATAGAACATATTTTAGCGGGGGAGATATGGGGGGGGGGGATTTTTTTTTATTTAACCCAAACGTTTATAGTTAAACTATTGAATTAATTACATGGAAATAGTGAATTTAATTTCAAATGAAAATATTAAAAATATGATAAATACTCATAATAACTAAAAATAACATACCTTCATGTGTACCCAACATGTGTTTTGCATTTTTAATCTCTATTTTTAAAAAAAATTTAAAACGCCAAAATTCTATGTAACTGTAAAAAGTCAAAATCGCATTTGAAATGATCCTCCTTTGTTTTTCTACTTTGAGCGCGTTGTGTGGTTAAAATAATAATCAAGCAAAAAAAAATATTAGCGGTTTTCAATATGTTGAAATATCGTTGGCAGGTGCACCAAATATCAAATGTTTATTCAAAGTTTTATTTTTTGACTTTTGGCCACGTTTTGCGACTTTTTCCCCACTGTGCGGCGGTTTAAAAGTTTTTCGCTAATTAAGATTTAACCCATTAAAGACTATATTTTGTGAATACCATTAACACCTTCTTTACCGAATAGAAATGTGAAATTTAAGTTTTTTAAACTCGCTTATCGTGTAACTTAATTTATCCTCACATATTGTTCTGTACAATGGTCTTCGTTTGTCTTAAACTTTGTTTCTTTAGATAAAACTTAAGCGGGAAGCTTTTTTTCCATTCTTGCCAATCGTCGTTAATGAGTTTAATAACTCATTTGGCTAATTTACTGTATTAAAATTCACAAAAAGATAGAAATATAGAATAAGCTAAGTACTAAAATAATATAATGAAAATTTTAATCATATACTGGTCTAAAACTATACAGTTAAATACAAATTATAAATACGAAAATTAACGACTGCCAACAACAAGCCAAATGCTCCACCATGTTGTTTCACATATTTGAAGTATTAACTAACGAAGTAAACGACTAACGATTAACTTTGAAGTATTAGCTATTTGAAGTATTAACCTAACGAATACTCTTACGAACTTTCCATGGGTGTAAACTATTTATATTTCAGCTTCCACACTACGTTTCTAACGTAAAAAGTGGAAGGTTTTATAATCGTTCAGTCCGTCTGTCTGTCCGTCCGTCACCCACTTTCACAGAACGAACCGTAAGTCTCACAAACAAGTGGGATACGTCATTTTGAAGCAAACAAGAAGTTCATAAAGAACTAAAATAGCCTACTTTCCTGTTACTTAAATACTTACTGAAGTTCTAATCGGGAAAAAACTAGGTTTCTAACTATCATCAACAGCCGTTTCTACACTAGATTTATACATATTAGAAAAAAAATCGAAACACAGCATCCAGCTAATAATTTAAACTTCTAAAAGCCAGAATCAACTATTTTCCTTAATATTATTTCGCAAATTAATTAAATATTATTTATCGTCTGCTCGCGATTTATTTGTAGTTCGAAGAATAATTAAATATTTATTAATAACAAAAGTAATGAAACTCCAAACTGCATTAAAAAAAATAAGAAATGTAAATTAAAACTAAGCATAATTGTATGCAAAAGTATGCCTTGCCGCTTTCTTGTTAGATAATTAATGAACAATCAAAGAATCAAATTGTGCTACATTTTATGACGTCATTCCAAACTGATTCATGAAAATATTATTTTGCTTCAAATATGTTTAAATAAATAAAGTTTCTCATGCCATTGTTGATTTGGCAACAGTAATTTAAATGACTCAAAATTGAATTTCAATGCTAATTCAATGGGAAATTCGCCGACAGATAGTAGATTTATGTCCGTCCGGACGTACAGACAGACGGACAAAAAGTATGAAAGTTGGGTATCTGAGGTCATAGCTTTCTAACAAAAAAAAGAATTTTTAAGATCCGATGGATAGAACCGATTTTGGAAGGGGGGTACGGACAGACAGACAGCCAGACGGACATCGACCGCATGTCAATACCTTCTTTTTCATTTTTTTAATTCTTTCGAATTAAAAAAAGAAAAGTAGGCTAAAAATAAGAAAGCTAATTAAAACTAAGCATAATTGTATGCAAAAAATATGCCTTGCCGCTTTCTTAGTCAACAATTAATGATTAATCTAAGAATCACACTCTGCTACATTTTAAGACGTCACACCAAACTGATTCATGAAACAATTATTTTGCTTTTCATATATTTTTAAATAAAGTTTCTCATGCCATTGTTGATTTGGCAACAGTGATTTAAATGACTAAAAATTGAATTTTAATGCTAATTCAATGGGAAATTCGCTCACAGATAGTAGATATATGTCCGTCCGGACGTACAGACAGACAAAAAGTATGAAAGTTAGGTTTCTCTCTGAGGTCATAGCTTTCTAACAAAAAAAGAATTTTTAAGATCCCATTGATAGAACCGATTTTGGAAGAACAGTACGGACAGACAGACGGACATCGACCGCATGTCAATACCTACTATTTTTAAATAAATAAAGTTTCTCATGCCATTGTCTATTTGGCAACAGTGATTTAAATAACTCATAATTGAATTTCAATGCTAATTCAATGGGAAATTCGCCGACAGATAGATTTATGTCCGTCCGGACGTACAGACAGGCGGACAAAAAGTATGAAAGTTAGGTCTCTGATGTCATATCTTTCTAACAAAAAAAAACTTTTTAAGATCCGATTGATAGAACCGATTTTGGAAGGGGGGTACGGACGGACAGACAGACGGACATCGACCGCATGTCAATACCTACTTTTTCATTTTTTTTAATTCTTTCGAATTAAAAAAAGAAAAGTAGGCTAAAAATCAGATTAGGCTACATTCCAAATTTCATTAAAAAATTTAAATTAGAAGTTTATTAAAAATTTAAATAACTACAAATTTAATCTACATTGAAACTTTATTTAAAAATAAAAATTTTTGAAAGAATATTTATTTATGTGATATAATTCAGTTTGGATTGTTGTAATATCACAATAGAGTTCTTTTGCTGGTTCATTATATATATGTATGAAGAAAGATGCAAAGAGAATTCTAACTTGGCATAAAAAAATATGCAAAGTTTCGCTTTTATTTTTAAAACCTCAATTGTACTAATTATATATTTTTCGAACTTTAAATTAATTTAACAAACTATAAATAACTGAATTTTCGAAATAAATGTAAATGGGACATTGTGGCGACACAAAGATATTTATTACAAAAGATTACATCATTATTCTTCGAACTTCAAACAAATTTAGCAAACGATAAAGTCTAATTATTAAATCTGTGAAAGAAGATTAATGAAAATAGTTAATTTTGGCGTTTAAAAGTTTGAATTACAAATAGCTAATACCCTGTTTGGCGAATTTCTTTCTGAGGTGTATAAATAGCTTGTTTCCTGTTGAGCAGAAATGTTGTGTGGAAGCGGTTTAAGCGACAGATTCTGTAACAAGCCTACTTTTGTGTAATAACATTTCAAAGCCCATTTAGAAATGAATAACATTAAAATTCATATGACTCCCTTTTGAGATACTTTCGGATTAAAAAATTTATTTCCTGTATAGGGTAGGGTGGGGTAAAATGGGTCACTTTATAAATACCTCAACTTAATATAGAATTTATTTTTCTGAACCAATTTTTGTAATAATATTTTAATAAGTGTTTGAAACATATTTCATAAGATAAAAAATTTATTTTCATGAATCTGAAACCAAAAAGAATCCTTTTAGAAGCAGTAAAATGTGGTGAGCAAACCATATGGCTTTCTAACTTCTAAAAAATCTAATATAACACTTCAATCTTGCATTGTAGTTTATTTAAATCATATAAGTACTTACTAGGCTACACCTCAGCCCAATCAGTTAAGAAAAATATTGATTTTCCTTTTTATTATTTCAATTTACTTTGGATGGAGTAAAATGAGTCATAGTTAGGCTTAGCTCTTTTGAAGCAAGTATTTGAAAATTTAAGAGCGGATCATGCTGTAAGATCTTTAAAGGTGCAGGATTGTTTCCTCCTGATAGAAAAGAAGTAAAAAACAGTGGATTGTGTTGACTGAAAGAGTCTCTGATCAACCGGATGTCTCATCATTGAACGTAGTTATATTACATGGTTTAGTTATTTCAGATAATGTAGTCGTTCCACCTTGTTCAACACCAGCTACACCAAATTCAATTTAAACCCTGCCTTCCTGTTGGACACCAACTACGTAGGATACTCTTGCAGCGCTTAGTTCAATTCAACAAGCCAATCTTTTAACTTCTCCATTTAAAGATCTCAAATGTGCTATCCTGACAACTCTGTCACCTATGCTATCAAGTCTTACTAAGACGGTGATAGCCATAAGAAGAAGAAAAGACCTCTAAAAAGAAGTGAAAAGAGTTCGACATAAAGCTGGCGAAGTAATGACGGAAGCAGATGTAAGGGAGCATTTACAAGAAGAAGAATTTCAAACAATAGTAAAAAAAACCTAACATATTAAGAACATTGATTTTTTTTTCAAAACCTAAATGAAAGAAACCAGAGTCAAAAACAGAGCCCCCTAAACCCAAGATTGTTGACGGTAGCCAACAGCTTTTGACTGGAAAGTGGGTGGTAGTTGAATGCAAAAGACAAAAAGTTAACTAAATAATTTGTTGGTAAATTACACTTATTGATGCGGTTGATTTACATGTAAAATAATATAAGAAAAAATCTAGTATAGGTAAATTTTATCTCTTTCCCGGTAAAGATGACTGGATATTGTAGAAAAATTAAATGTTACAAGAATCTTGGAAGAGCCGTTTTGTAACAACCGTAAACAATATTATTTTGAAAACTTAACATTGTAATTATGTATCCTTAAATTGATTTTATGTGTTCTTGATATCCTCTCTTTATTTAGTGTATTTCGTAATAAATATAGATTATTATATAGTCATAAGTTTGCATTATGACCCATTTTACCCCATGTGTGACTCATTTTACCCCATTTGTCACAACTTATGGAACTAAGTTCAAATCATTTATAATTTTAAAAAATTAATTAAACTACATAAAACTGTACTGAAATAATTCAATGTCAAGATGCAATTAAAAAAATCTGAAAAAATATGGTTTTATTGCCAGAGAACTTTAAAAATAAAAATAGCTAAAATTGACCCATTTTACCCCACCTAACCCTATTTTGTTCTTCAGTGATGACTTACGAAACTTAGAAATAGCATCTTCTTAAAAAATCAATTAAATCTATAAAGATTCTTAACCATAAAACTATGCTACGAAATTCATTAAAATATTTCTGTCATTCAAAGCCTGGCGCCAAAACTATGTGAATGTAGAGAAGACTTGCTATTTCGAATTTCGAAACCCAAAAGTGCTTATACTGACAAAAGGCTATGAAGACTCTGTAATGACTAAACTGTATGAAATCCATTAAGGAACAATGTTGATAATGATTCGTTGACAAAAGAAAGAATTTTCAGGCGTTATGGGCAGAAGTATAGTAATTTTCAGGCATTTTAGTTTCGTTCAATAAAAACATATTTTTTACACCATCGTTTGTGCTACTAAATGTTTCAGTAAGATTTACACGCCCTCGTAATTTCTATTTATTTATTCATTCATTTTGAAGAAACAGAAGTAAACATGTAAAATGCAAAGTAAATATAATAGAAGAGTAAGTAAAGTCATTTAAAACGTAAAAAGAAGATAATATTATAATAAACAATCATTTAAAATTAACAAATTAATAAAATATTTGCATTGATAATAATTATTAGTCTAAGAGAATTTTTGTGCAACATAAACAAATAATATTGACATTAGTCAATCGGCAATTATTATCGATTAATTGAACTTTGGCATTAGTTAAAAATCAGTAAACAGGGTTTACATTACTACTTGTGTTAATTGCGTACAATTATGTTAGATAATAATTGCTGAACAAATGTAAATATACTTGAAAATAGAATAGGAAATCGCAATATTAAAGTAATTCTTCAGTGCAGCATTTGAATTATAAAAATTTTTAGAATAAGAAGTAATTAACTAAATTAAAGCATATTATAAAGCGTATAGTAAATACTTATTCTTCTAGTATAATAAATAAAAAAATCTATGAAAAGTGTAGTAAATTTTAAAAAATTGTGAAAACATCAAATTACTATAATTTTATTTTTGAAAATACATGTTCACCATTTTTTTTTCAAGAAAATTTATATAATGTATAAAAAGCATCCAAATTATGCCAGACAAATATTTTCAAGTCATAATTCCTGAAAAATTGAAAGAAAATAAAGTCGTGTTTTTAGATTACGTTTAAAGTTATCGTTTATGAAATAATAGTCACCTAGAATGTTTTTATTAAAAAAAGTCATTAAATATCTCAACGTCAAACTTATTTGTTCATTGCTCAAAGGCATGGCCTGAAAAGAAGACAATTCATACAAACATTGCTTTTAGAAAAGAAATAGATGGGAATTCATACTATAAACATATAGAATTATTTACTCAAAAATTTTATCTTGAATAGTTTAACTTGTTAAGGTACGATACAAAACAATTTCTCAAACTTACTTATTTAGCATTTATATTAATCTATATTGATCCTCAACGTTGTGAAAAAAAGTAGTTGTCATTGTCAAAACAAAGATTTTAAAATATCACACGGAAATCATTATAGTTATTATTTAGACTAGTAGAGGCATAGAGATAATATTGTAAGTTTATGACTTCTTATAAAGTTAGCAAAACATACGTTAATCCTATACTAAGATACATACTCGGGTATTTTTATCATTAAATAACAATATCAGCTTCTATATATATATTTTTATAGCTAAAAGTACACTGTTAAAAATGTTGTGCTAGGTTTCACCATGATATTGATTCCAGGTAGCTGCAACGGCTGTGTGGTGAAATGTTTCACCTTTTTATCGGTGTTTAGTTGAACCATTTTTCTGGATTTGGAAACAAAAACCTGAGAAATGGTTCAACCTAATACCAAAAATATGGTGGAACGTTTCACCATTCAGCCGTTGCAAGGAACCAATATCATGGTGAAACCAAGCATAAAATTTTTAACAGTGTAACGCAATCCACTCGTAATGAATTTTCTGTCGCCTTTAGTGTTGATGACAACTGATATGACAGCGTTAGGCTTTCACTGTCACTTAACTTTTCAGAATGAAAAAAACTTACGTTTTTTCCAGTCTTGAAAAAGAGTAACTTTTTGAAAGATGTTGTCGTGTTGATGGAGAAAGAAAACGTATAGCTTTGAAATAAATTTTTAAAATTCTGAAAAGAGAATCTTGTCTATCTATGAATCACATTCAAATACCAGAGCAATAAACCATCTATACATTGGCAGTCAAAAGTGACCATACACTAGGCAAATTTTGGTATTTTTAAAATTTCTCAAGAACTATTACATATACTATAAACTCAAAGAAATGCATATATTTACAAATAATTTGCCCTTAAAGTTAAATCGCAATAAATTGAGTAATATTTTTGGCAATCCTGATTCGTAAATAATATTTAAAGAGCTTCTATACTTTCAACTATGTTTTAATATATTTATTTGTCTTAAAACGAAAGATGTTGCACTTATTTTATTTAAAAAGATACGGGCTAATTCGTTAAAAGGTTACACTGAAATATTGGAATTTTGGCTCGTAAAATCTACATATATGTTTGGAAATTAACAAAACGTTTTGGAATGTCAACAGACATATGGGCAGTTCTACCATAATTTTTAATTTGAGGTATAAAAAACTTGTGAAATTTATTTTTTCAAAATCACTTTAAATATTTGCAAAACGGTTGATAAGGGTTCTAGAATTTTACAAAAAAGAGTTCAGCAAAGCTCACTTAAATTTTTTTTACAAAAAATTTAGGGATGGCAGTTTTTTTTTTTAAAAATAGTAAGATAAGTTTGAACTGAAATATTCCAATAACAAAAAAAATGAAATTAACAAACTAACTAACAGATTTTACAAAATTACGCTGAAATCCAATGGTAGAGGGGAAAAGAAAAGAATTTATTATGCAATTAGTTTATATTGCTTCATTTACTAACGCGACCTTATAGCTGATGAAAGAAAGGTAAGTTTTATTCTAAAAATACGACAGAAGGGTTGTCAACGTACAGATCTATGGTATTCTATTTTTGATTTTAATTAGCTATTAGAATGATGAAGAAGCAGTGATAAATGTTAAAAATAAAATTGCATCGTATTCAACAGAAAAATATGCAATAATATTTTTAAACCTAAGCAATACTATTTTAACTCAAAAATAGGGTAAAATAAACGATTGAGTCGTGAAATTACGAGCCCCGTCACCACTAATCCAAGTGTAGCTTTAATGCGACGTTAGTTTAATCAAATTTAAATGTTAAATAAAATTTACTCTTCGGTTATCTATTATGTCTTCCCAATTTTAAAATGTTTTTAAAAATTTCCATCTAAGAAGCAAACTTTTAAAAATATTTTTATAATTTTATTTTCAAAACAAAATATACTCATGAAAATAAAAATAAAATTATTTGTTTCAATGAATAACAAACAATAACTGATACAAATTAAATAAACCCCAAAGAAGACTGAAACTTATTGCTATTTTAATCTGCAATCAGAGTTAAAACCACCACACACACACAAGAGAGAGAGAGAGTTACCCCTTTTCATTCCATAATTTAAATGCTAAAAAAATCTCAACACGCGTTTACAACGATCCGGCAAGCGTTTTTAGCTTCACTATCTATCAATGATGTCGAATTAATTTTCATCAGTCTCTTTCCGCAACCATTGCGATCGAATAACTAATTAAAAGATTCCTCAGCGAGGAAAAATTAAATCTCCAACACGACACACTTCAATTCTGTTTTCGCACCGACCCCATACCAATGGTGGCGTCAGCCCATGCTGTACTTCCGACATTTTTCTGAATTTCATAGTGAACTTTGGCGTCAACTCCGCATGCGATACAAGAATTTGCTTTATTTTATGCATGCATGTCTACCTGATGATAGTTGCGATATTTTTCAAGCTTAAAATCGTCAATATAAGTGTTTTCTAGTAAATTAGGTAATAAGGCCACATGGCGTAAAAATCATTTGGAATAAAGGGATTCTTTTTACAAGAAACTTGAGAGTGAATCGAAACGGTATTCTAGATCTAGTATTAAATATTAGGGTACAATTTTTTGTGACTTAAGTACTTACAGCGCGAAATATTCACGTATTTATAGCACAAACGGACACGATTCGTTCTACATATCACATTTTTGTGGGGGGGTTTTAAGTTACGAAATTTTTTTGAGATTTCAGAAATGTATGGGTTAATGCCTTGTCCTTATTAAGTCACCAGTATTAACGAGAACTCTTTACTTTCAAATACAATCAATATTATCGTGATACATTAAACTTGAATTCGGAAAACTTCTTAAGAAAGACCTTTTATTAAAGAAATTAGAAAAAATTCAAACCAAATCAAAGAAAAATTACGAGTTAAAAAATTTCTAGAAATGTTCAAAAAACTTCCTGTCTTATAAAAGTATGTGAGGGCCTCTTTTTGGGATAGCTCATTTTTCAAACTTATCAGCGCTGAATGACGAACTAGGAATGATTCATTCGTAGGTTTTTTTCCATGACAGTTCATTATTAATCATTGAATTAGGCATTTTATTCTATGTAGAAATGTGCACATAAAACTGCTATGAGCAAATTCGACGTTGACTATTTTCTTTAAATTTCGTATCAAATCTACTAGTTTTCATATTTCTGAAATTGAGAAACAAGACAGTCTATATCTTGGAAGGAGGGAGAAAATTATAGAATTTTTTTTTTAAATTATTGCTTAAGATTGCAAGTTTTTTAAAAACTCTAAATTGTTAGGACATTTTTTTTTACATGGGATACATTCACTAAAAAATGTATTGTGTAACATTACTCCATATAACTAGTTGTAACTGCATCCAGCGTCATGGATCAGCATTAAATCAAATGTGTAGAGTGATGTTAAACAAATTAAAAATGTACTCCTATTTTAAAGTATACGTTACTCCATGGAACTGGACCAGTTTTACAACAAAAATGACTTCTTACTTGTGTAATGTTACTAAATAAATCTGGAGTAACGTTACGCAAAATTTTAAAAGTTTTGGGATTCGGGATTTAAGGGGATACGGTACCCAAAAATTGGTCAAAATATCAATTTTTCAGTTTTTACTTCTTATTATTTACAATATCTTTCTAAACATTTACTGAAAGTTTCATAATGATATATTTTGTAGAAAAAAAGTTATTAAATATTTTCTGGAGTCATTCCTATAAGTTTGAAAACGTATTTCGTCTGCTTCCAAACTTTTTTCTCGGTTTCACGTTTTTAATTTCGTGTGTTTAATAAATCCCTACGGCCTTTTTGCTAATTAAGTTAGAATTTTGAAATTTTTAACCAGTGTTTTTATATATATGGTGCACAAAATTGTGCATGGAATAAGGTCTACTATGTATAGTTGTTTTTTAAAAAATGTTTAATTCAATAATTTGTAATTTTTTGTGATTTTCAGTATAAATGCATGTTACTTTTTAACTGTAACTCACATTTTAAATTCCATGCACAGTTCTTGAACAAATAGTACTAAAAACAAACTATGAAAATTTGGTGGAGTTATTCTCAAAATTGAAAGAGGAGTAGCGTTTTAAATAAGTTCAAAATTTGGACTTTTTTTTAAATAAATGAAAAACAACTTGTAAATATTTGTTTGTATTGCTAGAAAATGTTTATTTAGAGTGAACATTCTATAAAACCACTATAATTTACAAGTTTATGTTATTATTTCTAGAAATAATGTTTTGGGTACCGTATCCCCTTAAGAGAAAAATAAAGCATGTCTCCAAACCGAAGTGCCTCTATGTTAATCCAATTGAGAAAAACAATTAAGCCACATTTCTCAGTCTGCATATTGATGATTAAAAAATATGATGTACATGTCGATTTTCAGCGAAAATGCTAATTTCTTGTTTATTTTAATATTTAATTAAAAAACTAATTGGAATTTTAAAAAAAATATTTTGAGGCCTTGAAGTTTAAACCATTTTCTACATTCAGTAAAAAAATGGAGGTATCATTTAAGAATTGCGTCGTACAGGTCAATACGTTTTGGTTTAATATCGAGAGATATGCATTAGCCTAATATATTAGAGTCATAAAAATTTTATTTCAGGATCTCTAAACCCTCAAATCATCAGGGTGTTTTTGATATAGTTCACACCATTTAAACTGCCAAAAAAAAGAGAAAATATCGTTCTCTTTATGATTTTAACAAACATAAATAGTATGTAAAAAATTCAACAATTTAAAAAATACAAAATTTACAAAAGTTTAAGGCTGAAATATTGACAGTGTGGATTGAAATATTTAAGGTCCCACGTTGTGGAGAAGGGGAGGTGTTGATTTGGAGAGGAAGAGTGACCCGATTTATTGACGGATTTATCGTAGTTGCTGTACATGGAGACATAGGGACGCCTTACAATATCTGTGGGAAAGAGCTGATGTAGTATTTTTTCAACACTTCTACGACTGGGAACATTTTGCCTTGGCCTCATACAGACATCTGAATGTTGTTGTTTTTTATTTGGATGTAAATCTAAACATAACATTTTGCTTTTCATGACATCAGATAATGTGGGAACCCAGGAAATAATATGTTGATTGGTAATGTTTCAGATAATGTGGAAACGAAAAAATGATATTTTGATTCTTTTGGTTACTCACATTAAAAAAAAAAGGTTTTAAAAAATTATAATCTGATGACTTTAATACTTTTTTTTTCATTTTTGTGCTACACATTTTTAAAATCGCCTAAAAATTATTAGTTGCTATTTGGGATGTGCAATGACAAAGTTAAATACGAGACAGCACAAAATCAAAACGTGATAATCAGAGATATCAGAGACAGTATTCGTGATCTGATGGGAGCCAATGTTAACTTTTTGCTTCAGTTATCGTGTTACAGCACGCATCTACGATATGGTGGCATTGCAATTAGCTTATATTAATTAACGGCATGAATTAGTTTAAATATATCTGGAAGGAGATTTGAACTGATATTATTTTTCTTTACTTTTGGAAACATTATATATAGTAGTATATTTTAATGTACATTTTTAATAACGAACAAGTTATTTTAATGTTAAATAACCACAAAATAACAAAAACTAATTTTTTGTATGTTATGAGATGATCTTGGTGTTATTGGCTAGACCATGGTGAGATAGAATTTCAGTAAAGCACCAATAGGGTTTTACCATTCTGATGTTTGATTAAATTTTTTAAAGAAAATATGAAAAAACAGTGAAAAAAAATTATCAAGATCGGTGTCTTGTACCATTTAAGAAGTCCCTGTAAAGTTCTAAAAAACGTTTATATTTTTTGGGGGGATTTATTCCAAAATAGTGCATAAAAGATGGTCCAAAATACTGGAAAACACGTTTTCGTCTACCTTAAATTAACTATTTCAGAATTATTTTTTAAATAAACATTGTAACTGTACAAAGATTTTTTTCGAAAAGGTACAAGGCACCAATTCACAAATTTTCTTTCGTTTATCTATTTATTTTTGATAAAAGTTTTAATCGAACAAATGATGGTGGATCTCAGAAGTTTAACTGAAAATTCAATCACGCTATGCTATTGAATAGGACCAATACAATCCAAAGAAGATCAATAGTGATATAAAAAACCCAATTTACAATAGAAGTTTGAGGTAATAACAATAAATCATTAATTTAACTAATAAATTCATAATTGCAACATTTGAAATTAATTTAAAATCTAATTAAAATATGAAATAAAAAGAGTTCTAATTTTTAATAAAAAAAATGACGAAAAACGACTATATACTAAAAATGTATTTGAATAAAATTTATTGTTCATTTTCCTAGAAAAAACTACCAAAATGGAAACAATTAGTTCAATATGAATGGTTCACTACTCGAAAACTTTTTCCGGTTTTGAACCTAATTGTAAAGTACTATATTTAACAATCACTTCTATACAAAAAAAAATGTGAACTTATAAGGAAAACTACCAAAATTTAAAAAAGTTAGTGCAATATGAATGGTTTTCACTGCGTGGGATTGTTGTTTGTATTTAGGTAAATGTTTCGGGTGGAGGGGCTTGAGTGAGACGCTCACACTTTAGAGCTTAGGACTATTTAGATCTTACTATTTGTTTTTAGGACTATCTAGGCCTAGATAGTCCTAAAAACCAAAAACTTTATACATATAACTTTTTTCCGGTTTTGAACTTAAGTGCAATGTACTATATCTAAAAATGACTTCAATACAAAAAAAAAATAAAACGTATAAGAAATAAAAATAAATAATGAATCTTTAGTGTTGATAGAAGTGTAATGTTCGCAATATCGTTATCCTGAATGCTTTCATGTCTCTGACCCTTGTTAATCGAATTAAGGCGCCGAACTACATATCTGAAATTAGAACCAATCGTAAATCAAATGACCTGCGGCCAGACCGACGTTAATTACAGAGATATGGCATAAAGCACTGAATGGCGACTTCTACTTACTATCACCGATTTTTCATTCATGTGAATCTTATCGACTTTTAAGGAAGTTGTGAGGTTTTTTTTATCGGAATTATGTTGTTTCATGTGATAGTAGATTGTTCGCAGATATAGGCCATGTTTATTTATTGTATTGGCCATGTTTATTTTATATGTAGTCTAACCAGTTTTATTTCTGTAATTAACTTTTTTGATTGTGAAACCATCATTAAATTTTCATAAATCCTATTTTATTTACGCTGTTTTTGTTTGAAAAACTTAAACTGAGACTATTTGCCATATATTAATAGCTACACTGAAAAAAAATACTGTAAACATACAAAAAATGTTTTTGTAACGTTATAGAAATAACCAATTTTACAAAAAAAGTTTTGTAATTCTGAACAGAAATTTTCATTTCTACAGTTACAGGAAATGTTCTAGTATTCGCAATTTTTTTCAACCAATCATCTTCGACTTGAAGTTGCGCGCGCATCGCTTCTAAAGTTTCGTTTGTGATTTGGATCAATTCATCGCCATTTAAAAATGATATAACGTTTTAAATTTGATACAGGTATAAAATATAGGCGAGTAACTTTTATTTCTTTCTATTATACTATTTATAATTCTTATTTTTGTATTCGGCATTGTTCCGATTGTTTAATGTTTTATGTTCATGAACATTTCGTTAACATGTAATGAAGCCGACCCGGTGGCGCAACGGTTAGGGAGCTAGCCTTTGGAGCTTCTGGGTTCGGGTTCGAATCCCGGTAAGGCATGGATGTTTGTGTTTGTAAATAAATGTTGTTATTTGTCTATGGTGTTTGTGTCGTCTCTTTCTTTGTGTGTCTCTTGTGTCTGTGTCATTTCTGGGGTTGAGTATAATAGACCTGAGGTCGGCAGTGCTCGGCGAACTTGCCCCCCACCAAGAAAGTCATAAGTCATAACATATAATGAAAATTGTTCTGTTTTGCTAGAAAAAAAGTAATAATAATAATATACATAAAAAGTCTTGTAAAATTACAAAAACATTACATGTATAGCATACATAAAAAAAGTCTTGTAAAATTACAAAAACATTACATGTATAGCATACATAAAAAAGTCTTGTAAAATTACAAAAACATTACATGTATAGCATACATAAAAAAGTCTTGTAAATATACAAGATATATATATAGGTAATGTTAACACAAATATATTAAGTGTTTTTACAGTACTATTTTTAGTAGTTATTTATTAGAAATTTTCTAGGAAAAGTTTTTTACAAAAAAAATTTTGTTATGGTTACAGATTTTTTTTCACAGTGTAGATAGTTGAAAATAAACTGAACTGTACTACAAAATGAGGTATAATTCAGATTATTATTAGTTTATACAATTATGCGTTACTCATAAACATACAAAATCACTAGTTATTAGCTTCCACACTATGTTTATAACGTAAAAAGTGGAAGGTATTATAATCGTTCAGTCCGTCTGTCTGTCTGTCACCCACTTTCACAGAAAGAACCACAAGTTCCACAGACAAGTGGGATATGTCATATTAAAGCAAAAAATCAGGCAAGGTTATATATCAAATTTCATTAAAAAATTTAAATTAGAAGTATATTTAAAATGCAAAGAACTAAAATTTTATTTCTGAGATGTATAAATTGTGTATTTCTTGTCGAGTACAAATATTGTGTGGAAGCTGTTTAAGTGACAGATTCTGCAACAAACCATTTAAACATTATCGCAGTTCTAATAATCTGAATTAATTCATATAAATTAAATAAAAGAAAGAATTAAAATAAAAGAAAGAAATCGCCAAAAAGGCGCATTTTTTTAAAATTATAAATAAGCCATAACTAGTAATAGAATAGGAAGGGCATGATAGCGCTATAATTTTATTTTTGTGCTTATTAGTGTGATATTTACATTTGACCTGGAGGTAGTGACCTGACGGGCAATGTTTAATTTGACTTTTCCGTAGATGAAAAAAGTTCCCGTTCATATTTCTTTGCGTACTATAAAATATTACACCGTTAGAGGAAATTAGACGCTTTCGTCTTGGTTGTAATAGTCTCAATGGGAGAATCGTCTTTTTATGAGATAAGTTCATAAAGATGTTGTTTTAGTACAATAGTAGGTAGATGAATTCAAACAACTGAAATAATGTGGATGATGTAATGTGACAGAAGTTGGACGTGATGAAAAGCACAGAAACAATATAAAAAACAATAGTCGATAGCTTTTCTAAACTAAACTTGGTGGTGCGACAGACTGCAGAGGGCCATATATTGCTTATTGCACTGTAAAAAACGCTAATTTACAATCATAGTGTGGTGGTAAAAGTGCTGCTATCACCATGTGCTATGAATTTATGCATAATGTAACAACTATAGTGCGTTACCGGTGAAATGTTTGCTTCACTGGCAGTGATTATATGCACCCATTTAAACGCTATTAGACTAAGTTGTTCATGTGACTCTTTATGTCATGGAAACATCAATTTTCTATAAACATTACAATACTGTGATGTAAAAAGTAACGTAAAAATAAACTGTAATTGTAAAAAAAAAATTTTAAGTCTGGACTCCTTTCATCTTACGAGACCAGAAGTAATGAGGTGCATTTCGGGAGATATACCGTTCAGTTTATCAGACTGACGCGAATCATCCCGCATAGTTTAGTTCCCAAACTTGCTTGGCCCTCAATTTATCGACCTACTGAAGGTATTGAAGGTTAAGTTAACCCTTCCCAATCTGGAATATAATCCCTGGATCTCTAGCATGGTGGCCAGAAGAACTACCAATCAGCCACTGAGCCTTAATGCTCTTCTCTACTACTTTCATAAATTAACACATTTAAACAAAACAAAAAATAAACAATCACTTACCAAGCCATCACAAGTCGACAAAGCAGCCAAAACAAACGTTCCATTATCCACACTATAACCACGAAAAAAACAATGTTTCCTAGTATGATTCGAGGGCCTTATGGTCCCTCTCCTTTCAACCACCATGGCCGGTGCAAGAAATCCATGATTGGGTCGTAGATTGAGGAACGTCTCTGTGCCCCCAATGTGCACTTTATAGTGGACGATGTCATGCTGTGGGGACCGTCGTGTCCTTCTGTCGCGAGTGGGGTGCCTGATGAAGTGTTTGAGGTCGTGCGACAGGAACGTGCCGGATGGCGTGACTTTGGTCGGTGTCACCAGTTCGTAGTGCGAGAGTTCGTGGGATAGGAAGATGGCTGAAATGAGATTGAATGAATAAGTATCAGGATGAATAAGTATTGGACGAATAAGTATAATATAGATTCTAATCACACAGTAAAAAAACCTATAATTTTCCAACACATGTGATGGTAATAGTGCTGTCATCACCCTGTGCTGTGAATTTGCGTCTGATGTAAAACTTATAGTGTGGTACCGGTGAAAACCTTTGCTTCACTGGCAGTGAATGGACCCATCTTCTCTGATGAAACACTATCGGAGCAAGTTATGCATATGTTTATCTACAACGAGAAAACATTAATTTGCTGTGAAACAAACTTTGCAACATTGTGATGTAAAAATTTACCGGAAAATGGGCTGTAATTTTAAAGGATTATTTTCATACCTCATATTAAAAATTATGTGACTGTTCTAACTGCAAAAGTTAAACACTCCAGCTCCAATTTTTGGAAGAGCTATGATGTAGGGTCCAATAAAACCAAATTTAACCGGTTGCGATATAATTATTTTATATTTTTAAGCAATGAAAACGCATTTAAAATATTCCACTTTAACTTCAATACAATTTCACAGGTACGAAAACCTACGTTATTTTTAACAATCGGCTAAAAGTTTTTGCCAATAAACGGTTCGGCTTTTATATTTTTGTTTTACATCACTAACAAAATGTAGAAAATGTGACTTTTGCAAATTTAGAGTCCTCATGCATTGTCTATCTGTTTGATATTTAATTATTTAAATTTGTCTTTTGAAAATTTATTCGGTGTTGTTTTAATACGACAAAAGGTGTGCATTTGAAGGATATCTTAATACCGCAAAAAGACAGTATTAGATACCAACAAATGCTAAGTTTATTCTCTTTGCTCTTTTTAGTGTTGACAGCTCGGTTGTCAGAGGAGATTGACTCTTTTGATCCTGACAGATTGCGGATTTGCTATCTTAATCCGTCAAATGATGAAATATAATAAATTGTTATGTACTTTTTAAAAATAGTTTTAATAATTCATTTCATATTATTTATTTCGTAAATTCTTCTGCACATTTTTAATGTGTTGATAATTTAAATTAATAGTTTATTAGTTGTTATCGAATATCGTTAATTTATAAATTATGTAATGCTTAATTAGCAACGAAGGCGGCGGATTTTTTTTCCAAAAGGGCAGATAAAGAGCACTTTTTGGGATTAAATATGTTTGTACTCTTATTTTTTTTTACCTTAAAATTTGTCGGGGTTACATAAACTCAAAATTCCGTAATTGTTTTCAAGAAAAAGCATCAAATGAAGTCAAATATATCTAATTATTCTTCACTTGTTTCGCTTTAATTACATTTCTTTATTAATTCAGTAAAGACGATCGCCAAGAAAATTTGCCATGCGAAAATGAGCTTTCTGTGTAAGTTTATCTAAATCAACAAAGTATAAGACAAATCGAGACCATAGTAATGAATAATTTATGTAATACAAATAGTTACACGAAAAACGAATTTTAAAATCTTAAATAAACGGGGGGGGGGGGGGGGAGGTTCGGTAAGGAAGATGTTAATGGTACTCATAAATAGGTTGTTAATGGGTAAAGGAAAATCTATAAAATTTTGTCAATTCTATTCTTATTAGAATTGACAAAATTCTATTCTTATTCTATTCTATTCTTATCTTACTTTGTTGTCTTTATTTTTACAAAAACAATATGCAAAACGTGTTTGTTTTATTGGATTAGTTAGTCAGTTATGGGTCATTCCTCAGAAAACGTACAAGTTGAGGCAAAAAATCTCGAGAAAAAAATATTGATGAAACATTTTGAAACTTTGGATTTGAGTTACACTTACATACTACATTTTAAAAATAGCATCGGTCCAGATCATACAATTAATATTAATTATTCCGATGGTAAGTCTTAATTTGATAACGTTTAATTTAGAAAAGTTTTAACCTCCAAAATTAACATAAAAATATTTTATTGATGTTACACTTGAATAAAATTTCAGCTTTACTTTATTATATTAGTTAACGGCAAAATATAAAAAATATATAATGTATTTCACTTGTATTTAATCAATTTATTCTTATATAATTAAAACGTCATGTCCGTGGACACATAAATCATGTCCTTGAGCCCAAATACATGGACATGATGGTACACGGACACGATGAAATCGTAAATAAAGGCTTCCAGACGCAAAAGGTTTAGGCCTTAGGGAACGAAACATGCAAACTGATATTATATAACTTATTTCTTTCTATAAATAACAAATTATAATTAAAATTCATTAGCTTACCTTCTTATACCTTGATCACAGAAATGACGCTATGATCTTGCCAATGGCCTATTTTTAACTTTAAACTTCTAATTACTGTTTATCTATACTGCGGTATACAAGCTATCGACGTGACACAACGTATAACGTGTATTATTGAATACTAATAAGACTGAAACAGGGTACTGTTATCATTTCTAGATAGTTATGCAAGCCAAAGAATACGTTGTACACGGACATGACGAAAATCTGTGGGACATTTTATTTTCACGGAATTTATATTCTTTATAATGATTATATTTTATGTTTTGTATGTTCTAGTAATGTCAGTTGAATTAAAAATCAATTTCAGTTATAAAAAATTAGGATTTAATTAGTAAATACTAACTAACACAGTCCCTGGACATGACGGTGAGACAGCTCACGGACATGATTTGTCATAGTCTGTGGACACAAATTTTTACACAAAATATATAATTTTTTGTATTTATTCAACGTTAGTAAGTAGATAAAATATTCATCATCTTAAATTAATTCAAGTGGAAGCATAACTTTTCTTCATGTGAAAGATAACTTGCGGGGACATGCTTTTGTACGTTTTCTCAGGAATGACCCTTATCCGAACATAAAAAAATAGTCATAATTATTTTGAGATATAGGAAGAGGAATATAGTAGGAATATATCGAGGTAGGACTAATTATTCGTTAAGTTTTAAATATTAATAAAATAAAACACCTGAATAAATTATTTTTTCTTAGTTATTAATATTTTGTGCATTTATCTTAATTAGTGATGTATGTAACTGAACGAAATATTTTAGTTTTTGCTTAAATTTGTACATACGTATAATTGTAAAAACATTATGAATTGAAGATTTTCCAATTTGATTATATAAAATTTTAACAATTGGGCATTTCACGCGTGACTTACACTACATCGGACGATTTAACAAATTTCGTTTTAATAATTCATAATTATTTTCTACTTATTCAAAAAAAATATTGTATGTCAGTTTACCCCTGAACATATACTACTATTTTTAGAAATCATAAAAAAACATTTTCATTTAGTATTTCACGAAAAAATAATAAAAATGTCATAATGTGACTACATGAAAGGAAGTCGAGTTTTGGTTATCATTTAAAACTCTCATTTCTTCTTCATAGTGCAGTAAATAAGTATTCTACCAGTGCTTAATTTAAGTATAAGGTTTAAAGCTAAATAATTCAATTGCAAAAAAAGTGTTGAAATATCATAGGAAATAATTTAACATTTCTGTGTGTGACTTACACTACATCATGTGAATTGTATCACATATATGGAAATTTAGGCAATAATAACATAACATATGTAAATAATTTTGAACATGGTAAGTTAAGAATTACATACATGGTAAAATCATAGTTAGAAAAAGTTACACAACGTCCCCTAAAGTTGGTTTCTGAGGGTAATTTCTTAATTCTTTCTTCAATAGAATTGTCTGAAAAACCTTCCTTCTCAGTTCACGCTAAAAAGACTTCCTGACCATTGCAGATGTTTCAGTTTTATTGAATAAGCATCTTTACTTAATTATCATTTTCCTCACAAGATATTTAACGATAATTTCCTACAAAAGAAACTAAAGCTCTTCTTCCAGCATCAAATTCATTTTCAGAATTTTGTTGAGAGGTATTTCCTTTTACAACATTTCCATTTGTTTAATCAGCCGTGTAGTATTTTTGGGGATTTAATGAAACATTGGCAGTTTTAAGTAAGTATTTGTTTAATTTTAAAAAGCAGAGAAATTTTGAGTGTCAGGAATCGGAAATATTTATTTTCCTTTGATGAGCAAATATCATTTAATCTACCTATTTCGCCCTTTACACAGTTGTCAGAAATGTATAATAGTGATATGTTTGGGCAGATTTCTTATGCAAAGTGAAAAAATATTTAGCAGAATGTGGGTCACTTTTTCTTGAAAGTGTTGCTTCTTTGATCCCCCTGTTCACTGTATCACCAAGTCCATCAAATGGTCCTTTTTCATGACTAAAGGTAAAGATGACCAACATTGGTGGCAAAGAAATGCCATTCAATGTTGTTTAACGGTTAGATTGTTTTATCTATTAACTCAAATAAAAGTAATTAAAAGAAACATAAAACAGCTCAGAATGGATATATTTTAAATTTAATTCGAATATAATTTAAGATGCAGAATGGTTTTGAAAATTTTGTGGAAAACAATCATCAATCTATGACTAATATATAATGTTTGTACTATTTCAAAATTCTATCTGTCACACTAAAGTCGTAATTTAAAACAAACAAGAAGTTCATAAAGAACTAAAATAGCCTACTTTCATGTTACTTAAATACTTACTGAAGTTCTAATCGGGAAAAAAACTCTAGTTTCCTAACAGTAAATATCATCAACAACCGTTTCTACACTAGATTTATACACATTATAAAAAAAATCGAAACACAGCATCCAGCCATAATTTAAACTTCTAAAAGCCAAAATCAATTATTTCCTTAATATTCAGATAATTAAGTAAGTTTCCATATAAATTAAGTTAATATTATTTATCGTCTGCTCGATTTATTTGTAGTTCGAAGAATAATTAAATATTTATTAATAACAAAAGTAATGAAACTACTCCAAACTGCATTAAAAAAAATAAGAAATGTAAATTAAAACTAAGCATAATTGTATGCAGAAATATGCCTTGCCGCTTTCTTGGTAAACAATTAATGAACAATCAAAGAATCAAATTGTGCTACATTTTATGACGTCATTCCAAACTGATTCATGAAAATATTATTTTGCTTCACATGTATTTAAATAAAGTTTCTCATGTCATTGTTGATTTGGCAACAGTGTAAATGACTCAAAATTGAATTACAATGCTAATTCAATGGGAAATTCGCCGACAGATAGTAGATTTATGTCCGTCCGAACGTACAGACAGACGGACAAAAAGTATGAAAGTTGGGTATCTGAGGTAATAGCTTTCTAACAAAAAAAGAATATTTAAGATCCGATGGATAGAACTGATTTTGTAAGGGGGGTACGGACAGACAGACGGACTGACAGACAGACAGACAAACAAACAGACAGACAGACGGACATCGACCGCATTTCAATACCTACAGTGATTTAAATGACTCAAAATTGAATTTCAATGCTAATTCAATGAGAAATTCTCCGACAGATAATAGATTTATGTCCGTCCGGACGTACAGACAGACGAACAAAAAGTAGGAAAGTTGGGTATCTGAGGTCATAGCTTTCTAACAAAAAAAGAATTTTTAAGATCGGATGGATAGAACCGATTTTGGAAGGGGGGTACGGACGGACAGACGGACATCGACCGCATGTCAATACCTACTTTTTCATTTTTTTAATTCTTTCGAATTAAAAAAAGAAAAGTAGGCTAAAAAATAGAAACTATTATTAAGCTGTACTTTGTTCAAAATCAACAAGTAATTTCTGAAAAATAACGAAACTTACGAATCGTTAAATGAAGTTTTAATGCAACATTTGTGCAATAATTTTTAAATTCATATTCATAAAAATGCAAATTATATCAATATCTTAATGCAGCGATTTTTCTTAGATTCTTTCCCCTATTCTAACCCCAAAAAGTAATTTTTATTTTGAAAGAAGGGAAAGCATTTTAATAAGTTATTGAAAGGTGTAGTTGCGAAATTCATACTCTACAAAGTATAAATAAGATATAATATCTGGCGCGTTCTTTGGTAACTTTTGATAATGGTAAATTCAATTAAACAAAAACCAAAATGAAGTCACTGGACCCTATACCTTAGTCATACTTTGGAGAATACGAGTTTAGCAAATACACCCTTCTTTTGATATCTTTTACAATTTTACTAATAAGAAATTTTGACTAATGCGTAAGTTGGGAAGAAAAAACTAATACCAATAAAATCATATAAAATTTCGCTCAGTATGTTACACAGAAAAAATATACTTTGGTCAAAAAGGCATGTACATAAGAACTGTCTATTTAAAAAAAAGTGTTCCAAAAGATTTTTACCTGTATAATCAAAACTTTGTAAGAAGTTTTACAATAAAATTTGAAAGAAGAAAGTTTAAATTATTTATTATTTTTGCAATTTTTAGTCTTTTAACATTTACCGAAACTGTATACTACTTCAAGAATCAAGATGCTGCATAAAGAGCTTTGTGTGCGAACGTAATTTGCTCTTCCTGTTTCGCCTTGAAGTTTCCTCATAAAAAGCCGGCCGCTTATTGCTTAGCAAACTTAGAAAAAGGTGTACCTTTTCTCTTTACAAATTACAGTAACAAAAGGTCTATGTAAATGTTATGTAGACTTGAAATTCTTGTTGGTTTACACTTGTAGAAAGAAAATCACACACAGTTTTGGAAACTAGGCAAATGGACGTTTTTAATTTTACCGGCTTTTATATGTGCAATTTTGAATTTGTATTGTACATTAATGGGCTTGTTTCGCGGAGGATCTGGCAATAGCTATGCGGTTTTGTTTGCATGTCTATTTTGATGTCTTGCAACAGCATTGCCACCAGTTTTAGGAGAAAAACTACGAAAAAATACCATTTAATTCTAAAATTACAAAAACATTCCATAACAAGAAGTTCATAAAGAACAAAAATAGCCTACTTTCCTGTTACTTAAATACTTACTGAAGTTCTAATCGGGAAAAAAACTAGGTTCCTAAAGTAAATATCATCAACAGCCGTTTCTACACTAGATTTATACACATTAGAAAAAAAAATCGAAACACAGCACCCAGCTATAATTTAAACTTCTAAAAGCCAAAATCAACTATTTTCCTTAATATTCGTTCGCAAATTAATTAAATATTATTTATCATCTGCTCGTGATTTATTTGTAGTTCGAAGAATAAATATTTATTAATAACAAAAGTAATGAAACTACTCCGAACTGCATTAAAAAACAAGAAATGTAAATTAAAACTAAGCATAATTGCATGCAAAAGTATGCCTTGCCGCTTTCTTGGTAGATAATTAATGAATAATCAAAGAATCAAATTGTTCTACATTTTATGACGTCATTCCAAACTGATTCATGAAAATATTATTTTGCTTCAAATATGTTTAAATAAAGTTTCTCATGCCATTGTTGATTTGGCAACAGTGATTTAAATGACTCAAAATTGAATTTCAATGCTAATTCAATGGGAAATTCGCCGACAGATAGTAGATTTATGTCCGTCCGGACGTACAGACAGACGGACAAAAAGTATGAAAGTTGGGTATCTGAGGTCATAGCTTTCTAACAAAAAAAGAATTTTTAAGATCCGATGATTAGAACCGATTTTGGAAGGGGGGTACAGGCAGACAGACAAACGGACAGACAGACGGACAGACATACGGACAGACATACGAACAGACAGACAGATGGACAGACAGACAGTTGGACATCAACCGCATTTCAATACCTACAGTGATTTAAATGACTCAAAATTGAATTTCAATGCTAATTCAATGGGAAATTCGCCGACAGATAGTAGATTTATGTCCGTCCGGACGTACAGACAGACGGACAAAAAGTATGAAAGTTGGGTATCTGAGGTCATAGCTTTCTAACAAAAAAAGAATTTTTAAGATCCGATGATTAGAACCGATTTTGGAAGGGGGGTACAGACAGACAGACAAACGGACAGACAGGCGGACAGACAGACGGACAGCCATACGAACAGACAGACAGATGGACAGACAGATGGACATCAACCGCATTTCAATACCTACAGTGATTTAAATGACTCAAAATTGAATTTCAATGCTAATTCAATGGGAAATTCGCCGACAGATAGTAGATTTATGTCCGTCCGGACTTACAGACAGACGGACAAAAAGTATGAAAGTTGGGTATCTGAGGTCATAGCTTTCTAACAAAAAAAGAATTTTTAAGATCCGATGATTAGAACCGATTTTGGAAGGGGGGTACAGACAGACAGACAAACGGACAGACAGGCGGACAGACATACGAACAGACAGACATACGAACAGACAGACAGATGGACAGACAGACAGTTGGACATCAACCGCATTTCAATACCTACAGTGATTTAAATGACTCAAAATTGAGTTTCAATGCTAATTCAATGGGAAATTCGCCGACAGATAGTAGATTTATGTCCGTCCGGACTTACAGACAGACGGACAAAAAGTATGAAAGTTGGGTATCTGAGGTCATAGCTTTCTAACAAAAAAAGAATTTTTAAGATCCGATGATTAGAACCGATTTTGGAAGGGGGGTACAGACAGACAGACAAACGGACAGACAGACGGACAGACATACGAACAGACAGACATACGAACAGACAGACATACGAACAGACAGACAGATGGACAGACAGACAGTTGGACATCAACCGCATTTCAATACCTACAGTGATTTAAATGACTCAAAATTGAATTTCAATGCTAATTCAATGGGAAATTCGCCGACAGATAGTAGATTTATGTACGTCCGGACGTACAGACAGACGGACAAAAAGTATGAAAGTTGGGTATCTGAGGTTATAGCTTTCTAACAAAAAAAGAATTTTTAAGATCCGATGATTAGAACCGATTTTGGAAGGGGGGTACGGACGGACAGACGGACATCGACCGCATGTCAATACCTACTTTTTCATTTTTTTAATTCTTTCGAATTAAAAAAAGAAAAGTAGGCTAAAAAATAGAAACTATTATTAAGCTTAAGCGTTTCACGTTTTTTTAAAGTCACTAAAAAGATTCCAAAATGCAGCTAGTATTTTTACGATATTTTTTTGTAATTTTAGAATTTATTTTAGAATTATTCTAAAACTAGCTGTTATACCCGACGTTGCACGGGTAGAGGTGGAAAAATAATTTAACAGTCAATTTAACTATTTTTTTCTTTCATTTTAGTTACATAAGATATGAAGATTACCCAGTAATTTTCCACTTAATTACCCAACTTGGATATAGTAATGATTAATATTAATTTCAACAAGAAGTTCATAAAGAACTAAAATAGCCTACTTTCCTGTTACTTAAATACTTACTGAAGTTCTAATCGGGAAAAAAACTAGGTTCCTAAAGTAAATATCATCAACAGCCGTTTCTACACTAGATTTATACACATTAGAAAAAAAAATCGAAACACAGCACCCAGCTATAATTTAAACTTCTAAAAGCCAAAATCAACTATTTTCCTTAATATTCGTTCGCAAATTAATTAAATATTATTTATCATCTGCTCGTGATTTATTTGTAGTTCGAAGAATAAATATTTATTAATAACAAAAGTAATAAAACTACTCCGAACTGCATTAAAAAACAAGAAATGTAAATTAAAACTAAGCATAATTGCATGCAAAAGTATGCCTTGCCGCTTTCTTGGTAGATAATTAATGAATAATCAAAGAATCAAATTGTTCTACATTTTATGACGTCATTCCAAACTGATTCCTGAAAATATTATTTTGCTTCAAATATGTTTAAATAAAGTTTCTCATGCCATTGTTGATTTGGCAACAGTGATTTAAATGACTCAAAATTGAATTTCAATGCTAATTCAATGGGAAATTCGCCGACAGATAGTAGATTTATGTCCGTCCGGACGTACAGACAGACGGACAAAAAGTATGAAAGTTGGGTGTCTGAGGTCATAGCTTTCTAACAAAAAAAGAATTTTTAAGATCCGATGATTAGAACCGATTTTGGAAGGGGGGTACAGACAGACAGACAAACGGACAGACAGACGGACAGACATACGAACAGACAGACATACGAACAGACAGACAGATGGACATCAACCGCATTTCAATACCTACAGTGATTTAAATGACTCAAAATTGAATTTCAATGCTAATTCAATGGGAAATTCGCCGACAGATAGTAGATTTATGTCCGTCCGGACGTACAGACAGACGGACAAAAAGTATGAAAGTTGGGTATCTGAGGTCATAGCTTTCTAACAAAAAAAGAATTTTTAAGATCCGATGATTAGAACCGATTTTGGAAGGGGGGTACAGACAGACAGACAAACGGACAGACAGGCGGACAGACAGACGGACAGACAGACGGACAGACATACGAACAGACAGACATACGAACAGACAGACAGATGGACAGACAGACAGTTGGACATCAACCGCATTTCAATACCTACAGTGATTTAAATGACTCAAAATGGAATTTCAATGCTAATTCAATGGGAAATTCGCCGACAGATAGTAGATTTATGTCCGTCCGGACGTACAGACAGACGGACAAAAAGTATGAAAGTTGGGTGTCTGAGGTCATAGCTTTCTAACAAAAAAAGCATTTTTAAGATCCGATGGATAGAACTGATTTTGGAAGGGGGGTACGGACAGACGGACAGACGGACATCGACCGCATGTCAATACCTACTTTTTCATTTTTTTAATTCTTTCGAATTAAAAAAAGAAAAGTAGGCTAAAAATACCTTTGATAAGAAGCGCAAATTAAAAAGAATACATATTTAAGTAAAAAATAATCAGTAAGAATTAAAAATGGAAAAAAGCTAAATCTTAAAAGGGTCTCAAACTTTTATTTTAACGCAATTCAAGGGAGTTCTCCAATAAATTAAGTAACTTTTTTTTGGACACTTTGTAGATATAAATACAATATAAGCAGTACAAAATGGCAGAAAAAAATGCGTTTAGGACAAAGATTGGTATAATCTGTTCTTCCAAAGTAGTTAAAATTTAAATCTCACTTTAAACTGATCACTCTTGGTCTGCGTGTGATCTGTTGCGTGGTTCTTTAGATCTCGTGTCTTAAACAAACAAACAAACAAACAAAAAACAAAAGTTGCCTTTTATGTATATAGATAAAACCTTTAGCTCATTTGGCACGATTTTGGAAAAAATTGGCGAGAAAATAGATATAGCTACAAACACCCATTATACAGCTCTAACACAATGACCTTCGAACAACCAACCAGCTTATAATTTATTTATAAAAAAAATGCCCATTCGGCGAGTTTTAGTTAATAATTTGGGGAGTTTGGCAACGTATTTGGCGAAAAAATAAAGACATAAAACCCTAATATGCAGCTCTAGTGCGACGGCCTTTATTAACCATCATAGTTCAGTAATAGCTTAACGATAAATTTATTGCTTAAATATGCATACATGCAGTCAACAGAAAAATCAATGAAAAAATCATCAAATAAACCCACAATAAAATCCGGGAATGGAGACTGCCGGAATTACGTCACTTGAAACATGTCAATTATTTTTCAAATAATGAATTTAGTTTCTGAAGTTAATGGCAACAGAATAAAATAAACATTTTCAATTTTAATTACTTTTGTTAAAAGTTTTATTTAATTTTTCAGTCGATGGCATCAGGAAAGTAAAAAAATGATCGGATTTGAGCCAAAGTGGTGTAGTTTTTTCAGAAAAACGTTCGAAACGATAGAAGGAATGGTCTGATTCGAAAAATTCTTAGCCTATATTTGTTCCGGAGATGAGATGAATTTTTGTGCCAAATTTCGTGACAATCTGTTGCGTGGTTCTTTAGATCTCGTGTCTTATACAAACAAACAAACAAACGGAAGTTGCCTTTTATGTATATAGATTACAAAAAAATATCGTAACAATACTAGCTGCATTTTGGAATCTTTTTAGTGACTTTAAAAAAACGTGAAACGCTTCGCTAGTATTTTTATGGAATGTTTTTGTAATTTTAGAATTAAATGGTATTTTTTCGTAGTTTTTCTCCTAAAACTGATGGCAATACTGTTGGAAGACATCAAAATAGACATGCAAACAAAACCCCATAGCTATTGCCAGATCCTCCGTGAAACAACCCCATTTAAGAGGGGATTCTTTAATCTGTGTTATTAAATAAATTAATAATGACTTTTAACTTTATATTGTCATTTTAAGATTTGTATTTTTAAATACTATTTTTATAGAGACCTAGAAGACATTTATCAGTAACTATCGTTTTATTTTTCCTCCAAAACGAATACTTCTCTTAAATTTCATTGAAACTATTTTTAGATTCCTAAAAGCACATTGTAACTCAAAACTGTGCAAACGCTCCGGATTCAGCGGATGCGTACCTTTTTGTTCGGGTTTTAAAAAAATACATAAACTAATTCTTCCTAAGAAAGTTTCTAAGCAATTTTATGAAAAGAGTCAAGCAAATAACTTTTGGAAAAGCGAAAAATTCGAAAGTTTGGTTATTGTTGATGCGGGAAAAGACTTGGTAATTTAACTTCATATTGTGCATTATAAAAAAACGCTTCTTCTAACACGGTTATTTTTTTAACCCTTAGCAACTACAATTTTCTGTTCTTAGATTTTTCCCTTTAGCTTCTAGTACTGCGAATTCCAATCAAGAATTAAGAATATTTTATCATATAAACACTTTCTGTACCAAATAAAAAATGTTGGAAAAACTATTTCCATAATGAATCAGTCAAAAAACATAGAAAAATTAAATATTAAAAACATAGCAAGGGTTTAAAAAAACTCACCCTGCCGCCGGCTTCTGTGAATACTCCCGCACACGACTGTACACACAACAAACATTGTAGTAATAGTAACTATAGATAATTCCATGCTTTCTCAAAACCACGTAGAACAAAAGTCAGACGAAATATATCGTCTGATAATTTAAACAACAAATTTCTGCAATCAAAAACATCCCGGAAGATTTAGGAAACCGGAAAGGAATATCATCTGTATCCATTGTGCATGAAATTTATAAGTTGTAACATATTGCAAAATTATTACTTTAATAACCTGATTTCGATAATTCTAAGAACAAATGAAGTGTGTACAATACACAGAAAGCAAGCCACTTTTAATGTGAATTTTACAAATTAATGAATAAATAAATAGGCGATTAAATAAGAAACTTTCTCAGAGTGGTCAAATAGACTGAATGAAAAATGATTTAAGAACACGCTCAAAACCGAAAAGTCGTCTGCTCTTGATCGGAGAAAAAGTTCCATTGCCGGTGGCAGCAGAACATCTTATGTTAGAAGGCAGCGCCAGTAGCGGCTTTTTACTACAAGAATTTGAAAGGGTTTACGTTTTCTTTCTTACTTTTTTCTTCCTTTTACAAAGAGCTTAAATTCCCTTTCTGATTCGGATAACCTTACGAGACGGATGACTCATTTCTTGCCTGCTTAATCATACCGTGATAGGTGAAAAAAAAGTTCGATAGAATGGCATTCATGGAACATTAGTTTTTCGCATGTATAGAAAATTAGACAAAAGGATTGGGTTACCTCTCAATGCATTTTTAACAAAGCTTCTTTTTTTTATCCTAAAACCATTTTTTCAAGAGCATAAAACTGAAGACAGTATTGTAATGTATGTATAAACTTTTCAGTACTTTTACATAATAGCATCCGCTAAATATTTTAGCAATTTAAAATAAAGCAGTTGAAAAATAACCACAAAAGGCTGAATATTTACAATATTGTTATAGAAACGTAATAGCTTTCATTCATTTGTGCGTCTTTAATTATACATATATTTTTTATTAATAATAAAATTTATCCCTTCCTATAAAACTCTTAAATATAAAGCTCTCAAATAGTTTTTATGAAAGTTATAGATAAACGACTAATAAAAGGGATTATACTATACCATAAACGATAACTGCGTAGTGCTTTAGCTTTAACTGATTTAATAGTTTATAAAAGTTGGAATAATTTATACTTGCATGCTTATGCATACTTTTTTTTTTTGGTTTTGCATCAAAAATGAAAAAAAGCGCTTCTAAACTGTTATTAATATTACCCTTTACGTTGTAAACTAACAAAACATCAGGTGTCACATTTCCGGAAAAATTGTGTCATTCTTTAATAAAATATTTAAATCTACTTTTTTCTACAGATGCCTGCAAAAGGTAAAAGCTGCATAATTATCTTGAGTGCGGCTAAATTGCATTATTATGCAACAATCTTTTAAAATTTTAAAAAAGGAATAATTCCACACAGAAAAAAATATTTTGTTGAAAGAACAAAAATTCTGTTGTTTCAACAAAATTTTTTGGTCAATATAGCGCCAACAAAAATTTTGTTGTCAGTACCAAATTATTTTGTTAAAATTATTTTGTTGATTCAACCAAATGGTTTTGTTGATTCAACCAAAAATGTGCCAAACCGAAAATGCACAATGACCGACCACAGGACTTTCGGACCCAACAGATTTAACGAGCACGTACTCCGTAGGTCTTCAGTGGTACCGGGACTCGATCGCGGGACCTTCCGATCTCGAGACCGAGACGCTAACCACTAGGCTCACTACGGCCGCAAGTTATTTTTGAAAATAGCAATCAAATCCTTCTGCGAGGATAATGGCCGAATGGCGCCCTTAATTTTCTTCGATTTGCCGTTGATGACAGGCGCCATGACGTCACAGTTAGAAACAGCCAATAGCAGGCCGAGCTTACCTCAACCAAACGGGTTTTGTTGTGGTGAAAATACTCGCTTTGTTCGGACAAGTAAAATATTGTTAAGTCAACAAAATTAGTCAACAAAACACGTCATAAACAATGCGTATTGCTTAAATTCACAAAATAGTTACAACTTAAAAAAATATTTTGTGTTTTACACCAATTGGGTCCTAGATATCGGATTAGATGCATCTCGAATACTTATTTGTGTAATTTTTTGTCTATTTTCTGCGGTTAAAACCACAACGAAAGGTAAACGAACTTTTGCCCAAACTTAGACAACCCGTAATTTCATGGCCCCTCAGTAATTTCAATCGCATTACTCTAAAATAAAACACATGATGGCTGGCATTTGAATGAAAATTAACATGGAGCAGTACTATTTATTAAGGAATTATTTACGTTTGGAAGTCAGACTTTGGGTATAAAATGACAGAGCCCGACATGCAACCCTTTAATTGCACACTTAGTTGAAGTGCCGATTTCGTATTTAATAACAACTGGCACATATCGGCTCTTTAGAAAAAAAATAATAGTATGGCACTTATAAAGAAGATGGAAAAGTGTTGTAGTCTAGTGTTTTTGGTTATAGGTATTCATGCATCATAAGTATGAATTAACTACTTGTATTTAAATGAGTTTGCGTAAAAGGTAATAATTTGGCACAGTTGTTTTTTTGTGTAATCTAAATAACAGTTGTTGCTTGCGTGTGAACTCCAAAATGTGTAGATTAGAAATGTCAAAAAACCACGATTTAAAAAAAATAAAAGTAAAAGTTATATTTTTTTAAAGAAATAAAAGTAAAGTTCGAAGAAATAAAAATAACATTTAGAAAAATGCAGTAATTCTATAGCGTCTGGCTCCTATGCCGTCGATCCTGATTCGTATACATGTCTGGTAAGTTATTCGGTTGCACTTTTTTTTAACGTACCCACCCCCAATTTCATTTATATATTATTCAATTAATTATAAGTATGTATCACATACCTTATCATATAATCATTGTTTAATTCGCAATAGATACAATACTTAATTATAGTTTATGCATTTTTTTTTATCTAATCCTGTTCTTTGCATATACTTTTTTTTCCCATTAAAATGTCTACTTATTGGCTCCATTTATTTGGAAACCAACACTCAATTTCGTTTATAATAAAATTTTTGTTTTTTTGTTCTTTGGGGTTATCCTTTCGTATCGATGAATATATTCATTCAAGAATAAGGGATTGAAGCGGGTCCTTTCCAATAACAGTTGCCTCTTTTCTTGTTCTTTTAAGTAAAATATGTTTTTAGGTTCTTTTGTGTAAAAAAATGAAGAAAACTCTGTATTCTACGCAATACAAAAATACTTGTTTTATTAATTAAGAACTAAATAATTACTTGTCACTTTTAAATTCCTCCATAAAATATGGTTATGATTTTCATTAAAATATAAATCAGAAGGCTGATATGCTAATTAAAATAATAAACCCATAAAATATTCAGAAATAGGATTTGACCGAACGTGATTTTTTTTCGTAAATAATTTACATACACATATTCAGTTTTGTTCTGCTTTTTAGTAATTTCTTTGGCTTTTTTTACACATAAATGACACTAGTATGCTAGTTTTTGTAGTATTTTTTTATTCCTAATTTATTATTGAAAAAAGCTGGAAATTTCAGGATATTAAACAATTTATAAAACTTCCAAATTATGAAGTATTTTTGTTTAAAGTTGCAATGAAAGTGCACTTTCTATCTATAACATGACTAATAAATAGTTATTTAAACTAGGGATGTGAAACACCACATTATTTTCCACTAAATATTAGATATTTCATACACTAAAATTCAGTTAAAGATTTGTACCAATAAGTTAATTTTAATAAATTTAAAACCTAAAAAGTTCTATGGTAGCCACCCTTTGCGCTGGCGCGATTTTGTGGAAGAGCCTACATCCAACAGGTACTGGGAACTCACGATCTAAAGTTGAAACCTATGGATCTTTTGGATCCATCTAAACTATTCTAAACTAAGACTGATTTCAGACAGAATGACAGACAGACCAATTTTCAAAAACCACTTTTTTAGAATCAGCATTTTGAATATTTGATTATTCATTCCGAGAGGAGAAAAAATACTTATTTTGCGCAGTTATTTTCTTTGTGCGAAATTTTATAATTATTAGAAGTTGGCTTTTAAATAAGTTAAAACTTTTTCTTTTATGTGTATAAACCATATACAATGTACTAAAAAGATAATCATCAGTTTTCAAAAAATATTAAAATTAATTGTATTTAAGTTTTTCAAAAAGCACGCTGACAAAACTGCACTAAAGCTAAAATGTTACGTTTGTAATATGAAATACGCAAGAAATGCTGATTATTGGAGTGTATTCGAATCCATTTAAAATGCTGTGGTCTTTTTTATTTCATTGAAGATGGTTTTTTAATATATTAAACGGTATTTTCATATACATGATATGGAATAAGAATAAGCTTTATAAAAAAAAACACTTTTTGTAGAATATTTTTTAAGTATAATTATTCGTGTTTTTTTGTGTAACGATTGTTGTTTGTTGCTTGATGCTTGATGAACTATTGTGCAATAAAAAGCAACAAAGCAACGGTGGTCAATTATTTTCTATTTTCAATAGGTTACAGGAAATGTCATAACAAACTTCGTAAAAAATAATTATTTTTAAAAAATTTAAATAAATTCATATGAAATTTTCATAATAATTTTTATACGTATTTATTTATACATTTAGAGAACATTCTTCTTAAATGCTAATTAAAGCGAGTTTGCCTTCGTTCGCATCAACGGGATTGGTTTTTCCTCTTGGCGCACATTTATACTGAAATGTTTTTCATCTTTTTTATGTCATATATAAAAATCATACTGAAATATACTAGAGATATATTATAATAAAGATTATTACTTATTTTATTTGTATTTTTGTCGATATTTTTTTATAGTTGATTGACGAATACATAGTAAAAAAATCAAGTGACGAACAAGCAAACTGTGAAAAAGTATAAACTGCTTTTCATTACATGACATACAAATTTAAATTTTTACCTAGTTCTTTTTCTTAAATAATTATCAAAAATTATCATTTTTTGTTAGATAATTTAAAATCGTATTATTAGAAAAACTGACAAAGCTATTCAATTTATACAGTGGCATAATGAATAACTTTTCCCATTGTTTCATTTTCTCTTAAACTTTTTAATGTGACATGTGCTGTTTCAAATTTTTTACACATTAAACTACAATTAATGTTTTTGTACAATTTACCGTACATAGTTTATATCACTAAAGCATTTAAGCGGAAAATAGCAGTTTTGGAAAGATAAGGTTTTAATATTAAATTGTTGAAAAATTTCACTTTTCAGACAACTGACAAAAATGACTAATATTTAGTAACGTTTTTCTGGTGCTAAACTGTAGCACTTTTTGAGGTATAAAATTTTATCAAAAATATTATACTTTATTTTCATGTGTTTACTTAGAATATTAAGAGTTCAGTCTAAAATTTTAACAAGTATTTCACTTTTTTAACAAAACAATTTTTGGACTATTTCGATACTAATTATTATCAATACTAGTTAGCAATTCTATACTAATTATTATTCAATACTAATTATTAATAGAAAATGATACTAAGGAGAACATAAAGATCATTGTTTCCTAAATTCATGAGATTTTTTTATCAAAATTTTTAAAGCATAAATTTTCGTGCTAACAACTTCGTTATTTTCAATAAAATCTTACTAAAAAATCTAATTTAAATAAGAGCTGATTCGGGACTTTCTAAAATGACTTTTTTAAGATTAAGGCTGTATTAACGACGTGCTGTCTTTTCCCCCACAATTTTAGGTTTTTCATTTTCAAATGAACTAACTTGATAATTTTAGAAAGAGATTACAGCATTATAAAATAGTAATATTCAAATTCAAGCGTTGGCAGTGTTATAAATGGTTGGTGGTAGACATGAATATTCAGGTTTGTGTGCTTGGTCAGAGACCCGCTTATAACCTTCGTCAAGTAAGACAGACACAACAGACAACACACACACATAAGTGGATCCATCTAATTTTTAGAGACAGAGGCCAACTAGAGGATCCCCAGAATTGGCTTGTCACCCCAGAGGTATTGATTTGGTATGGGAACTTAGAGGACTTTCGGACCCAACAGATTTAACGAGCACGTACTCCGCATATACTCGTAGGTCTTCAGTGGTACCGGTCTCAGATCTCGAGATCTCGGTCTCGAGATTGGAAGGTCCTGCGATCGAGTCCCGGTACCACTGAAGACCTACCGAGTATATGCGGAGTACGTGCTCGTTAAATCTGTTGGGTCCGAAAGTCCTCTAAGTTCCCATACCAAATCAATACCTCTGGGGGTGACAAGCCAATTCTGGGGATACTCTAGTTGGCCTCTGTCTCTAAAAATTAGATGGATCCACTTATGTGTGAGTGTTGTCTGTGTGTCTGTCTTACTTGACGAAGGTTTATAAGCGGGTCGCTGACCAAGCACACAACCTGAATTTATATGTCTACCAACCAACCAACCAACCCTATAGCGACGTCGTACGTGGTGGCAGAACTTGGAACCACGACATGGTTAAAATACATCAGTCGTCCCATAAACACAGCGCTATTTATAGTCTGGGATTTTTTCTTTTCCCAAACACGATCCGTTAATAAGATGGCGGTCTAAAGCGAGGAAGGAACCCCATAAGGTATCCTCAATGGCATAAAGCATAGAGTCTTAACCCACTGCGCCACACCGGCGCTTATATCTAATGGATTTTTTAGACCCGTGGGAACCGTGTATCATCTAATATATATGAGCATTTCAAAACCTCAATTAATTTTCGGTTAAACTTTGCTGTTCAAATCACTCAACAACAGTAAAAACATCAAAATCTCGACGGAATTTTTCACATTAGCAGATGATGACAAAATGATTGCATGTTTTCACTATAAATTGTCGCGTATGTCGGGTGTGCTAATTCTGACTGTATCTCTCCTGATCCGCGGAAGAATGAAAACACACTCGAGACTCATATTAATTAAGTGATCATTTCATTAGTGGTCTAACTACACAGTAAAAAAACTAAGGGGTATTACACACTGCACGACTTTTAATTACCGCTCGATAAATTAATACACACATTTAAAGGTAATTATATACTTTATAAGGAATTTCAATGACGTTAAAACCTAAAAAGTTATATGGCAGCTACCATTTGCGCATGCGCGATTTCCTCAAAAACCTTATTATGACGTCTGACTGGTTCCAGGAACTCGTGTACCAAATTTGAAGTCAGTATTGCTTTTCGTTTTTCAGCAATGCCTTAAAATAAAAAATAGTTCTAAGGAATACCCCTTACGCATGCGCACTTTTCTCGTAAATCTTATTATGACGTTTGACAGGTACAGCTGGGGTGGGGGGTGGGGGGGGGGGGAACGCTCCACCCTTCGCTACTCGGCTGATATTGATCAAGGGATTTTGTGAAAGGTTTTCAGGAAATAACGTAAGGAATTGATTATCGGCAACAAAAATTATATAAGGGGTCGTTTACAAATTAATATGAGCACCAACTTTGAAAAATCCAATGGCAATACCCATTTCTTTACATAAAAATGTTCAGCACCTTTAAAATACCCCAGGTATTTAAAAAAAAAAGAATAATTTGTTTTGCATTATTTGCTGAGATATTAAAGCATTAATTCTGAACGCGCTTAGGGGGGAATCTCAAAATTGAAAAAGGTGAAATTTAGGTTGTGTCTTTTCAAAACGACAAGCCAACAAAAGGGTTAGCATATTCTCGCCAACGGATGCTATAATTAAACCTTCTTCACTAATATTGGGATTTTTTATGTGTTTTTTAAAACAATTTTTGGACTTTAAAAACCAGAAATAAAATAAAGCCTAGAAAAGAAAACGTTTTGATTTTAAATTAAGTTAAATATACGATTATTTATAACAAATAGATTTTCAAATGCAATTAGTTATAATCTGATTGACAAACATGATTTTACATTTATGTTTTACATTTTATGCAAATTTCTGTTTCATATATTGCTACAAAAAAAAATTAAATTTGGCGCACTAGATCGGTATTATAAACCACACATTAAAAAACGAAGTTTACGACCTTAACACGATATTTAAGGAAAGCAAAAAAAAAAAAAAATACGCAGAACGATTTGGCAATGATTTTTAACAAAGACATAGTGGGCACTTATCATTTTAAATAATCAATATGGCAATAATGAAATATTCTTCGAACCGAAGAATCAGCACCCTTCCAAAACGTGCAGAAAATACAAAATCTCGATTTTGAATTTCGACCCCATAGCATGACTTGCATTGCCTTATATCTCATTGAAAGTAATAATAGTAATATGCATTTTTCTTATTCATTAATTATATTATCTATTATCGATATTTTTGATTAATTAAGTTTTAGGAATCTATAAGTATTTTAGTGCCTTCAAGAGCCTAACAAACACACTCGATATAATATCAATCCCTTTAGCGCACAAAATCTTGGACGAATTAAGTAGAAGTCGAGAGTTAGACCACTTTTAAAATAAGCATTTCATATTTTCGAAAAAAATCAACAGTAGCATAAAGCATATTTATGCAGATCTAGTTGAAGACTGTAAGCTTTTATAAAATATGAATTGTATGGCCTAGGCCTGATTCTCACGGCATGAGGAGTAACTAATTCTTTAGTTATTATTATTACGAAATTCGAGCTTAGTATCCTACTTTTGAAATAGTAGTAAATATCATAGAACTGTCACAACCCCCCCCCCCCCCCCATATAGCAAAACAAAAAATAAACCTTTTAATAAACCACTGGGCTTGATTAAACTCACCTTTAATCAAAGAAAGTTGAAAGCGTATCATTTTGCTTAAAGCTAAAGAGGGCAATAAAACGAGAAAATATTTATTCAAGGTAAATATCCTTACAGAGTTAGGATTGCATTGAATTATCGTCGCTCTAGAGCTACACGAGGGCAATTGGCGACGAGCGTCATAATTTAGAACCACAGTCAAGTTACGAGCCGACACCTGAGGCACCCAACACAACTTTTATATCCTTACAGTAATTTGACAAGTAAAACGAAAAATGATTTATTTTTTTAAATTATCAATAACATCAGATACAAAATAATTTCGACTAAACTTAGTAATAATTTTTTTTTTGTTATATCCAACTTTCAGGGGAATTTAACGAGTTATACTTCAGATTCTGTACACCTGTGCAGAAGAACCCATGTTGAGATGGTTGAATACGTTTTTAAAAATTTAAAGTTTTTAGAAATTGAAGTGCGATTGTTGCATTTTCGCTTTTTGATGTACGGACCTTACATATAAGTTCCCGAAACGTTTAAGTCAGTAAAACCCATAGACATTACAAAATATTTAGAGCAAAAAAATTGAATGAAGTATACGAGTCCTACAAGCATTCTGAGTGTTTAATGTAAATTAAGGATGCCTAAGCTCAGGTTAAGTGAAAGCTGTTCCATATGAAATAAACTAGCCTATAGAAGGGAATAATAATTTGAATTAACCCATTAAAAACGACTTTGTGAACGCCATTAGTACCACTATTTCTGAATAAAAACGTCAAGTTTTTTTTTTAAATTCTTCTTTTAGCTTCCACACTACGTTTATAAAGTAAAAAAGTAGGTTTGTAACAGAATCTGTCACTTAACCGGCTTTCACACAACAGTTGTGTTTAACAGGTAAAAAGGCGCCTTACACAGCATTAATTCTATATTAAACATTTATATTGCTAAATTTGACTAGTTTTATTAATTTTATTTCGAAAATTCAATAATTATTACTTATCGTTTGCAAAAATTAATTTATATTTCAAAGAATAAATATGTAATACTAGCAAATAAATACCAGTTCTTCGCACGGCTAAAAGAATATCAAATCGATCCAAGTATGTGTGTCATTTAATTTGCTGTAGGATAATAAGATTTGCCTTTGTTTCCGTTCTTTATAAAGAATAAAATCCCGTAACTTGTATTGCTTTAGAATTCCAAAATAAAAATACATCACTATAAAATGCACATCCTCATATCACAAAAATCTTCCTCAATATGAACTTACTGTCATCGCAATTTCCTGATAAATTCAAAATTAATAATAATTGTATAACAATGTTATTTCACGTCAAAACCTCCATTCTGTTTTTTTTTTAAACATTTAGCTCATTGGCACGTTCAATTATTTTTCAAATCATTAATTTAGTTTCTGAAGGTAATGGCAAGAAAATAAAGCCATTTCAATTTTAATTAATTTTTGTGTTCATTTTAATTTCTTCTGTCGAATTACAACACGAAAGGGAAAAAATTATCGGATTTGAGCAAAAGTGGTGTATTTTTTTTCAGAAAATTATAATTTTCTCTAAAAATGGAACAAATATGAAAGAACTAAGCCTCAGGTGCACACGTTGGTATTAAAGGGAATCTATCTTAAAAATTTCGAATTTCTGAGGGCAGTATAAGTAGGTCTTTTACGATCCACAGACAAACAGACAGACTCTTTCTTTTATTATTATAGATTCCTCGCTTTTAAATAGAATGAAAATATTTCATATCAACAAAGAATCTCGTAGTGAGATATATTTGACGTCATTTCAAACTGATCGATGTCGCAAAAATAAATTTATTTTATTGTCTAAAAGAATTAAGTTTCTCGGGCGATTGTTGCGAATTGCAATGAATGGTGATTTAATTCTAATAACAAACAGGGCCTTTGGCTATTTGTAATTCAAACTTTTAAACGCCAAAATTAACTATTTTCATTAATATTCTTTCTCAGATTTAATAATTAGACTTTATCGTTTGCTAAATTTGTCTGTAGTTCGAAGAATAATGATGTAATCTTTTTTAATAAATATCTTTGTGTCGAAACAATTTCCCATTTACATTTCTTTCGAAAATTCACTTATTTTTAGTTTGTTAAATTAATTTACATTTCAAAAAATATATAGTTTGTTAGTACAATTGATGCTTTAAAAATAAATGCGAAACTTTGCATATTTTTTTTTTATGCCAAGTTAGAATTATCTATGCATCTTTCTTCATACAAATATAATGAACCATCAAAAGAACTCTATTGTGATATTACAAACAATCCAAACTGAATTATATCAGATAAATATTCTTTCAAAAGTTTTTATTTTTATTTTAAATAAAGTTTCTCGTACGTTTAACGAAATGGCAACAGTGAAAATAATGAATAAAAATGGAATTTGCATGTTATTTCAATGTAGATTAAATTTTAAGTTATTTAAATTTTAAATAAACTTCTAGTTTAAATTTTTTAATGAAATTTGGAATGTAACCTAATCTGATTTTTTGCTTCAAAATGACGTATCCCACTTGTCTGCGGGACTTGTGGTTCTTTCTGTGAAAGTGGGTGACGGACAGACAGACGGACTGAACGATTACAAAACCTTCCACTTTTTACGTTATAAACGTAGTGTGGAAGCTAAAAGTGGAAGATATTATAATCGTTCAGTCCGTCCGTCTGTCACCCACTTCCACAGAACGAACGTCTCACGAACAAGTGGGATACGTCATTATGAAGCAAAAAAACAGATTAGGCTACATTCCAAATTTTATTTTAAAAAAATTTAATTAGAAGTTTATTTAAAATTTAAATAACTATAAATTTAATCTACATTGAAATAACATGCAAATTCCATTTTTATTCAACATTTTCACTGCTGCCATTTCGTTAAACGTACGATAAACTATTTAAAATTAAAACTTTTGAAAGAATATTTATTTGTGATAATTTAGTTTGGATTGTTGTAATATCACAATAGAGTTCTTTTGATGGTTCATTATATATGTATGAAGAAAGATGCATAGAGAATTCTAACTAAAATTCTAATTCTAAAAGAATTCTAAAATCTTCTAAAATTCTAAAAGAATTCTAAAAAAAATATGCAAAGTTTCGCTTTTATTTTTAAAGAATCAATTGTACTAATTATATATTTTTCGAACTGTAAATTAATTTAACAAACGATAAATAAATGAATTTTCGAAAGAAATGTAAATGGGAAATTGTGGCGACACAAAGATATTTATTAAAAAAGATTACACCATTATTCTTCGAACTTCAAACAAATTTAGCAAACGATAAAGTAATTATTAAATCTGAGAAAGAAGATTCATGAGAATAGTTAATTTTGGTGTTTTAAAGTTTGAATTACAACTAGCTAAAGGTCCTGTTTGGCGAATTTCTTTCTGAGTATAAATAGTTGGTATAAATAGTAATAATATAGGTGTATAAATAGTTTCGTTTCCTGTTGAGCACAAATGTTGTGTGGAAGCGGTTTAAGTGACAGATTCTGTAACAAACCTACTTGTCATGTAACTAATTGGCCATAGTTAAATTATTTTAAACTATGACCTTCATTTGTCTTATATTTTGTTTATTTAGATAAACTTAAGCTCATTTTCATGTGGCAAATTTTCTTGCCAATCGTCGTTAATGGGTAAATTGAAACATTTAAAAGTAATAGTTTTGATGAATTAGAGGTGTCTAGAGCTACACCATTGAGTGTAATTGAACAAGATTAGTAATAAACTATACATATCTAGTTTTATGTACAAACCATTGTCTTCCAGAATTGGCAAAGATAAATAATTTATTTTTGTATACCATTCAATAATAACAGATCTAATGAATTGAAAATATCATTTAATTTCCCCAATCAGCAATATTAGACAAAAGAAAACTATATATACACATTTTAAAAATCACATAAAACATTGTGGAATCATAGATTACACATGGAATACAATTTAGGTTTGTAAATAAATTGGGTATTAATTAATTTGTATATATTTACACACACTCACAACATATACAAACCCTAACTATTATCAGGTACAATGATAACAAGCCACAGTTACAAATTTTAGTGAATATAAAAAGGGCAAATAAATAAATAGTTAACAGTTGGTATAAATGCTTACATTTTTAAATGAATGTAAGGAAAATGAAAGTGACTGAAGATGCATAGAGTGCTTGAAGTAATATATTCATTATATGTTGGTTAAACAAATAGTTTAAAATTCAATATCCTAGTTCGTTGGAGCTAATGGCAATATCAATGTTTTACTCTTGAAAAACTTCAATTCGGCTTTCTAAGTAAAATACTCCTTTTTCCTTTTACAAAACCTTGGTTGTTTCCAAAAGTTAATGAGTTATAGTAAGTTAGACAGAAAAATACATGCTAGGGCAAAAAATGGCATGAAAAAAAAAGCAAACATCCAAGCCGTATTACAGCAAAGTTTGCAATTGGTTACTTATTAAGAATACAAAAACAATGTCACATAATGTTTTTTACCATTTTGATTTAATATGGAATGGATTTTTAATGAAGGTAGTTTCTGTGTTTGAAATATCAAACCAATGTGCCTCTGTGCAAATCCAATGGAAAAATTCTAAGCCACATGTCTCCTGCTCCGGATTTCTTTAATACATATTTTTTTAATTTTCAATACATAATTTTGCAAAAAATATTCAAACTAATTTCAAAAAGTGGAATTATAAAGACTTGTAAGGCAGCTACATTTAACATATAAAAAAACCATTTGTAAAAGCCAGAGAAATGTAGCTTAATTTTTTTTCCCCTTTGGGTTAACACAAAGGCACTTTGGTTTGGAGACCTGCTGTCATTCACACTTATTATACGTTAAGGGTAGGGGGATCCTTTTGAAGATAATATTTGTGCTTACTCTATGGAAGGAAACTATATCTTAAAAGAAATTACTGATATTGCATATTGTCTTATTTAAATACCTTTTAAATGAAAAGAAATACATTAAGCTTATTTCAATCGAATAATCTTACTTAGATGTTAATAAAATACATTCTAGCAATATTGGTAAATTAAATAATCACAGCAATTTCTATATTTTGTGCGGCCCTCTATAAATGTATGCATTAAATTTTTATTTAAAAAGATACAATATAAAATATATGCTACGGGTCTTTTTTTAAATTTCAATAAGCACTAGTCTTTATAGAACTCTTTGACATGTAAGAGAATGGCTGAGTCGTAAGAGATTTTTTCAATACTGCTCATAAAACAAATCACAATTATGAAATTACACAATTTATCAGAACATACTATTTTATTTTTTTAAGAAATATTAGAGCATATAGCATTGAATGTCAAAATCAACTTTTAGCAATAAAATCAATATTACCGGATAGGACCCTGAAGACTTTTAGTGCCTGATCCTATACTAATGTATTTTATATGATAATAATACAGAAACGAGAGTTGTATAGTGACCTAAATTTATCATGTTTTAATTCATATTTTAGTTATACTATTATGGCAATGCAGGAGATTCAATCTATAACAATGATCGATTTCAACTGTCCTTTGGATCTTATTGTACTCAAACTAGACCTGTTTCAAAGTAAACATACCCAATTCTTCCTCTGGTTCAGGAACCATCTTTCTTTCAACCCATTATTCATATCCCCACCACACTCATACACACTTCTTCGATTCTTGAAGGCATGTCAAACTGCAGTATTCATTTAGTGTTCAAGCACACACCCCTCTGGAGTCAAATGAAGCCATTCACATACACAGCATACCTATTCTTTATTTCAAACCAACAGCTTGACAACTGGCAAAAGTGGAATTGTCCATTTAAACACGGTACTTCTCTGTTAGTTCTTATTTCCTTATGTGAAAAATTTAGACGCATTTAGAATAGAGGCAGAAGTCTTGAAAAATTGGTTCTGTAAGGAAAAAGCCTTAAAAATGCAATTCTTTGTTCTATAAATGCAGATGTGTCGTAAAATTTAAATATTAGTTTAAGTTTTATCCAATGTACATTAAATTTTGAATAATTACTTTGGATTAGAAACAGCCCAGTATATCAAATATATTATCAAAACATCAAAATTTGAAAATCATTATAAAATTTTTTAAATAATTGGATAATTTTCAATTGGGGGTTCTCACTCAAAGTTTAGGGGCTAAGCAAATTTTTTTAAGTCTATATACGTGCATCCTTCAAAGTAAAAGAATAGAAAAAGTGTTCATTTATATGTGGCTTGCAAATCATACACATTGGCTACTTCATAAAATTCAGTTTTAGGTGACACTAGAATAGGTTTCCCTATGTCATAAAATAAATCGAAAAAAATTAATAACATGGAGTTTTTTAGGGTTGATTTAGTGAAAATTAGTTACTGGTAGTTTAAATTTAATATAGAGACTTTTTCTAGGCAAGTGGGAACCCTGCTTTAGTGAAATTCAACTTTTCCAGGCTATCCACATTTCTAATTAGAATGGCAACCCTGCGACAACCAAATCACTACTCCACTCTTTTCCGCTTGGCACGCGTATTTGGAACATGACAATTCGAATTGTCTTCGTGGGCCACCCCACGCTTAGCCTGGCGTCAAGATGGGAGGCAATCCATAAGAGTCTCTCGTGCACTGTCCGAGAGGGAATCGGGGAAGTTTATCGAGAAAACCACGATCATATCTCCTCGCCTTGCAGCTTCTTTTGGAACTGGGAGGCCATGTCCTGGGAATCTTCGCTCTGAGTTTGGCTGGATGATGTCATTTAGGCAAACACCAAGTTTATCTCCGGTAAGAGTTGGGACTTCGATGGTTCCTCCACAAAGTGCCTGGAAAATGATTTTTGTTGAACATAAATGAAAACTTTTGAATCCCCAAAACATTATATAACTTAAGGTACACCTCTCCTGTATAGTATGAAATCTAATATAATAAATAGGTTTGCTTAAAGCCCTAAAAAAACTATGCATTTTTCTACATTTATTCTGTATACTTCTATTAATACAAGAAGTGTGTCTGAAGCTTTTATATTTATCTAAGAGCAATTAAAAAAATGGTTTAGGTTGAAATGGAATTTTTAGTCCAACTCAAAGGTATATATAAAGTTGGTGAAGTAACATTAAGTCAATTCACTGGATGTCAAGAGCAAACTACAGAGACATGCACTAATCCATTGCAGAATAAATCTTAAAATGCCAGGAATATTACAATATTTTGGAAAGATATTTCACGAACGATATTTTGATCATGTACTATTATTTAGGTGCTCTGTGAAAGCTATTAGCTGTGTAATTTTATTGATAACATTCAGGTATTTTAATTTTAAGTTAAAACATGTATGTTTCATTATTGAAGGTTTTCTTAACACATCAACACGTCTTAGGTCTTTAACACGTTCCTGCTATTTCAAGTTGAATTTTCATCCTCGTAAAAATATAACTTTTATACAAAACAAGTAAAACAATTAAATTTATCCACTAACCTGTTTGAGCGAAATCTTGCACTTATACCTAACATCACACCCATCCCTCTCGTACATAGGATGCGACTTATCCTTCACCACGAAAATAATATCCGCTGGGATAGAATTAGGGTTCTGGTCCCCCTCCTCTTTGAAAGTAATCTTTGTCCCTGCCTTCCAACCTGGCTTGACATTGATCGTCAGGATCTTCATCTCTCTTCGTGTCGTCTTCTGGTCCAAGTTCAGGACATTTCGCTCGATCTTCATCCTCTTGGTGCAGCCAATCAGGACATCTTCGAGAGAGACGAACAAATCGTGGTAGATCGGGGAGTCCCGCTTTTTGGGCTGGGGCTTGGCAGGTTTGGAGCGAGAGTGGCCGCAGCGGGTGGATTGGCTGCGTTGGAAAGGGTTGTTGACGTAGGCGGTTGAGTTGAAGTTGAAAGGGTCGGCTTGGCCGAAGAGATTGTAGAAGTCTGGAAGTTAATATAGTTTGCATAAATATAGTTATGTATCTACGTTATTTGTGTATTTTACAATTGGTTAAACACAGGGATGCAGAATATGTCCGATCCGGCAATCCTAGATCGGGGGAAATTTTAGCCATCTGGGGAAATTTTGTGGAAAATATTCAATGCTTTCGATTTTAACAATGTATTACAAAATTCCCTGACCAGCCGTTCATTTTCTGTTTAAAAACCTACCGTTAATTTACTTTTTTGTTCTAACAAACCAAAATAGCGTACCGCTTTTGTCTCAAAAATTCAGCATGTCATCGGGCGTTGATCGCATCCGTACGCCATCCCCCCTCCCCCTTATGTCAAATAGCGTAGCCATCGCCAGCTACTGTACAGATGGTCGAAACCAGGGTTTGATTTAAGTGGTATCGCATCGCAATTTGCAATGCAAATTCACCGAAACAGCGATGAAAATAATCAACCGATTCGCTACAACTGCAATGCACTTTTTTTAAAACGATTTTTACTTTTTCTTCGCACCGTACCATTTTTACGGTGCCCGTAATTAGGGGTGAAACTAAACTTAAATTTCAATAAACTACAGGTTAAAATAACAGATTTTAATAATGAAGTTAAAAATTTCAATCAAAGTAGGAAGATGCATTAAGATTAGATTACACTAAAGATGTCTTCAAATCTCGGCCAGCCAGTGCAATCTCCCATTAGAAGAGGAGTCCAATAATGCTTTGCTGATTTGCTTATTTAGCTACCTAGTAATTTTCACGAAATCTACCGGTGACGTCACATTGCATCAGAATGATTGACAGTTCTCTGGCTCTGCGTGATCGGAAGAGTATCTCGTTACTTTTGTAGCTCCAGTTCAGGCCAAGTCGGACGACCAGGATATTTTTTCTGATCAAGTGACTCGCGGCATCCTTGAGTAGTGATCACAAGAACAGCATGAATGTCAAAATACTTTTTGTTTTACATTTGAACCTTTTTTTCTACTTCGGCATATAATGGGGTTTCTGATTTTAGATAATTTATAGTTTTTTTCTTCTTTTTTATATCGGTGTATACACGCTTTATATATTTAGGTTTTATGTTGCTAGTAAATTTCTAGTCCTTGAATTTTTCTGGAAAAGTGCTTGCATTTTTTTCTTAACAATTAAGACCAAAAGTTGAGGATTTCAATCCCAAAAAGGCAGTCAAGATGATTATTATTTTTTTTTTTGTGAAACCTGGTGCTTAAATTTCCAGCCTTATGAAACTGCCAAACGGCCAAAACTTGAAAGTAATATACCAAATGAATGAACAGCAAAACATGTTATATATAAATCTGATGAATATGACCCCCTCCCCAAACACCATAAATAAAAGAAAATGTACTTGTTTTAAAGTATTTAAAAAGATATTAAAAGTACATTTGTAGTAGTATAGTATTATATAATTATTTAAAATTTATCTTGTGATAATTGTTAAAATTTAAATTTTATCGGTCACGCTTAGTTAAGCTTTTTTGGTTTTTCAAACCAAGCATATGGTTTGGATTTCAGTTTTTTTATTCAACAAGCACTAACATCCCTGTATATCGTAACATTTTCTATGCCTAAGGTAATACAGAATTTATGTTAAGTCTATAACATATAGTAAAATTTTGGGGGGAAATTTTCAAACGGATTGGGGGAAATGTTGGGAGTAAAAACATATTCTGCACCCCTGGTTAAACACAATTGTTTTATAAAAAATATATGCTTGATAAAAATTTTGATGAGATAAATCAGATTGCAAAAAATTTTCCCAATTTTTTTGTTTCAATGATGACAGCATTAAAGCCTTCCTGGGATGGTTTAGTTTAATTTTAAAAAAATACAATACAAAATATAATTTAGTTGATTCTTAGTCTGGAAGTTAATATACGTTGGGTGAATATAAAATGTATAATATTCTTCTTATGAAGTTCATAAATATTACTTAAATACCATTTCACTTAATTTAAAATTCTTATATAAATTGATTAAAGACAGACCTTTGTTTTCATGAAATATGTGTATTGGCAACTCCTTATTGCATTTAGGTTATTAGCTTCATTGGCAATACAAAAAGAATACCTTGTTTGTTAAATTCGAAATACAAGTAGAATTTATTCGAAATACAGGAAAATAGTTTAGTTTAATTTTTTTCCTTCATAAAAGATAACAAAGTGAACAATATTTTCAAAAAATATTATAGCTACGATTTTTGTTAGTTGCAGGACTGTTAGGAAATAATATTAAAGAATAACCTACTAGATATATTTTAAAATCTTAGTGCTTTAATTCATATATGCAGTGAAATGTATTACAATTTAACAAACTAAGTATAAGAACTTAGATAGGTACAAACTAAACTGCATTCTTAAATTGGTCATTTGAAAAAAAAGTATTGCTTAAAACACATCAGTATTATAAACAGGTTTTATTCTATTTCAAACACATGTAACAAATTACCGCATAAAACCATCATACTTACTTGGCGAATATTGATAATTAAAATTGGCATTTGCCCTATGTGGCTCAAACTGTATTGGATTATCCCCAAGCTTGTCATACTTGTCCCGTTTCGTCTTGTCACTGAGAACTTCGTAAGCTTCAGAGACTGCTTTGAATTTGGTTTCTGCTTCTGGTGATTTGTTCTTATCTGGGTGGTACTTTAGTGCCATTTTCCTATAAGCTTTCTTGATGTCATCTTCCGAGGCATGTTCGGGCACGCCTAGAGTGTCATAATGTTTCTTTCCCATTTTTATGACCTGATTTTAAAAAGATGATACATAAATTTATGTAATTGTGATTTTAATTGCATTACTCAAATTAACTGTTTGATATAATACTAGTATAAAGTTTATTAAGCATTAACAGGCAATTACATGGTGTCACAGAAGTAAATATTTACCAGCATTTTTTTTTAGTAAAAATATTTTAAATGGTCAAAATACTTTTTTAAGGCTAGAGTAAGTTATAGGCCCCGGCAATAAAGTCGCCAATCTGGAACCCCGCCAAATCTGTTTTACGGCAACCCTTGGTGACAAAAAATTAGCGAGATCGCCAAATATTGTGCTTCAAGCAAAATTCACCAATTTTGGCAACCTTTTCACTGTGTATTGGCTAAAAAATCTGGTCCAAGTTCGGCAACCATTCTTGTTCTTTTTATTTTTTCACGAAGCTGTAGCAGTGCTTATTTCCGTGGATGGCTGGATCTAAATGTCAATCTTATTTAAATCTTAATTGTTTTTAATTAAAAGTAAAGATTTTTTGTTATCGATCTATTTTTAATTTTTATTACTTTTGTTCGGAATTTACGGCATTTTGATCCACGTTTTTTTTACTGTGGTAGGATCGTAGGATATGTCGGTTAATTTCCTGATATGTAATGTTCATTAAATTTAAAATAAATATTTTGTTTGCTATTGAATTGAGAATTAAGTTACAGTTCTATTCTATCCTACCAGTTTATTAGTTAATTTTGAGCGTTTTCCTCATTAATAATTTTTGAATAGCATAAATATCATTTAAAATAATCATACATTGCTTTAGAACCTGTTATTATTTTTAGCTTTGTTTTGATCGTGCAACAAATGGTTAATTTCCGACAATTAATTTAATTTTCACAAAATAAAAAAAAGTAGCAATATAGGTATTTTTAAAAGCCAAAGTTTTTCCTGACTTTCCAACAAAAAATCAGAAAATTTGACACTGTGTGCTTTGTTTGGTTGAAATAACATCACACTAAACCCACACAAGCATTATTATTCGCCATATTTTTTCTTTTAGATGAACTTCCTTGATTATAAAGTTGAAACAGGGGGACAACACCAGTGAAACCTCAAGTGGATTGTAAACAGACAATTTGTTTATTCAATGAACTAAATTTACATTGGTGCAATTAAATGATTGTATGTCGTGTTCGTTTGGGGTTGGTAAGGATTAAGGTTTGGTAGTAAGAATCTTTAAAACTTTTTAATACAATTAAAACTAGGAATATATTTGTAACTTTTTCAAGAGGAACATAGGATGGTCCCTCCCATAGGAAGTCCCTTTAACTTTATACTCCTTTTTATAAAAAAAAAAATAGTTTACACTTTCAAAAAAATATTTTTATATTTTTAATTTTGATCATATGGAGCATACATGGAGCAAATAACTAAAATCGTTCCATAGAAAAAAGTATAAAACACTTATGTACAAAAGTCAAAAATTCCATCTTGAGATAAACAAATCTGATTTATACTAGAATATCGGCGGTAAAATTGTTTTACAGATTATCGGTGACTTTATAATTCGTGTTAATTGAAAGGAAAACAAAACTGTTTCGGCACTTTAAATAGGCTATGCTGTTCAAATACTTTTTAATTTCTAGTTCAAAAAAAAATGGGAAATAATCAAATTCAAAGCACACGAGACATTGACAAATACTGATTCCCACATGAATATAGCACAAATTCACAAAAAGAAAAACAATATAAGTACAAAAGACTAATGCTTACTATTTTCCTGGAATTATATATAAATTCTAATTGATTTTAGCGTGAAAAATACACCAAAATATGACATTCATTCATAACAATTCAAGAGAAAAATGAAATTTTATAAATATTTGTGGTTACAGTGTCATCAAGGCCCGACTTGGTTTAGTTATTATGTTTTTTCCTCATTGAATGCATTTATATTTAAATTTTAAAAATTCCTACTCCAGAAGTCTTTAAATTACAAGTTGAAAAAATTCCATAAATTTATTAATTTCTTTTAAGTTAGATATATATCCATTTAGATATACTACAATTATTGACTGCAACTGTGACTGTAAAAAATAAAAATAAACAAATAGCATGACATTTGTTATTTTGCGGTTTTTTGTTGTCGGCTTGATTGAATCGTTGATCTTTTGGTCACAATTGTTAAATTTTAAATTAACTAATTAATTTTTCGAATTTAAATTTGTGGAACATTTGTATTTTTTGTTGTGAAAATCTCATTCTAAGCAAACCATTTGTGACGTAATACAAATAAATATTTTCATTTAATATCTGAAGTGACGCAATTCTTTTCTATGGCATTCGGATATTAACTGGAAAATGATGCGTTATTGTCCAGCTAACGTTACTTTTTTAAAGCCATGGGTAGAACATGGGCTTTCTCATTGTTTTGCCGATACAGTATCGGCCTCTTTCGTGCTACTGTTTATTTATATCTTTGGTGGTGTTCAAATTGGAATGTATATGAAGTACTCTTCTGCCTTGGATGTGCGAATATTCCCCAAATCAAAATTATATAAAATGCAAATTGCTTTTCACGTCATTCTACCATTTGCATCTTTAGTGCGCTTAATTTTGGAGATGACTTTTTTGTACGATCGATTAATTTATGGCTACATGTTACTGAGCGCTAGTTTTTACTGTGCTGCCTTCCCGATTGCTGTGTATGTACTGTACCTAGAAAGACATAAAGCATTGCCTAGTGTTCCGTCCAATGGACATGGGTTAGTTTTGCTAGTATTTTGGACAGCAGTGTTCATTGTTGAAAACCTTACTCTCTTAAACTTGCAAAACGAAAAGTGGTGGTTTGATTTGCAAAGGTGAGTAGTTTTCGAAACATTTATAATAAGTTATCAAAACGAAACGCTGTTATAAATTGGCATGTTTTTTCATTGACGACTTCTGGAAATCACAAAAAATTAACGGAGTGTATGATGGTATGTTTGGCATATTAATTAACTTATACCGGTTTGTGTAAGGGTGATAACTAGCATATCTTTAGTAATGGATACCCCTGACATATCACATATAGCCCTCCTCCCTCACATCTAGCAAAGTTTAAGGGTAACATCTAGAAGTGTGTCGTTAGTAAAAGGTATGTCTGACTGACGTACACAGCCAAAAATTAATATAGAGATGGGCCTGATCTACCATAAGGCCAGAGCCTAGGGCCTTAAATTTTAGTATATATTATGCTAAATTCCAGAGACTCCTAAAATTTCAGGAATTAAAAAAAAAATCTGGGAACCTAATTTGTTTTTAGCTTGACATAGACATTGACCTAACGTGTTTGGTCTGATCGATATCATAAGAAAGCTCATAAAATGGTAGCAAAAATTATGATGCATCGGGCAACTAGCATCATCACTATGGGCAATCATACACAACATTTTCGCAAAAGGGCCTTTAAATTTTTTTTGTGCCTAATGCCTATTGTCTGAATTTTTCTAGATCAGACCCTGACTATACCTACCTATTAATAAGTTGTATTGATTTCATATGTTTACCTAAAGCATGCGTTTTTGCTGCTAACAACATAAAAGGGAAGTACTTGCAGGGGTCTATCCAGAGCTAACTTGGGGCCGTTTAGCGGCCCCTTCACAAAATTACGATCGCTAAAAACGGCCCCTTCACAAAATTACGATCGCTGAAAACGGCCCCTTCACTTAATTACAACGGCCCCTCAGTTCACAAAATCTCTTCACTAAAATCACTACACTAAGATCTCTTCAAATCTCGGCCAGCCAGTACAATCTCCCATTGGAAGATGAGTCCAATAGTGCTTCCTGATTTACTTATTTTGCTGCCTAGTAATTTTCACGAAATCTACCACCTTGCATCAGTATGATTGACAGTTCTTTGGTTTCGCGTGATCGGAAGAGTATCTTGTTGCTCATGCTCCGTGAGTTGTGATCCCAAAAACAGCTTGAATGTTACAGTATGTTCACGTTAAAACTATTTTTCTAGTTCGGCCTATACTGGGGTGTCAGATTTTAGACAATTTTTTTTTAATGAGTGTTGGCTTATATATACGCACATTATCTATTTAGATTTTATGTTGCTAGTAAATTACAAGTCCTTGAACTTTTCTGGAAAAGTGCTTGAATTTTTTTTCCTAACAAATGTATACAAAAAAAATTTAAATAGCAATGTATGCAAAAAAAATCACAAAAATACAAAGTTTTCACAAAATTACTTCACAAAAAAAGGGACCCTGTAAAAAAAAAACCTGGATGGACCCCTGACTTGCATTGAGACCAACCAAAATAACACAGCTGCATAATATTTTAGGATTTTTTCTCAAATTCTGAATTATATAAGTACATAATTTTAACCTGGAGAAGGTTAAGTGAAATCACTAATTTTAATTACAATTGAATTTTCTGGTTCAAAACTAGAATAAATTCAAAATGTTTAAGGGAAAAGGGAGCAGTGAGTAAGACTAAAATGGGTGTGTGTGTGTTTTTTTTTTAATTAATCACTTAGAGAGGATGCCTTCATAGTTTTTAGAAACATTTCAACAGTTGGATTTTTATGTCAAACAGTGTTTATGTTCAATAGCCTATGAATTAATTAAATTAAGTGGCTATTTCAGTTAAGTAGGTATTGTATTCAAAGTAATTCACTGTCATGATGAAGAGAGCATATATTTATTAATCACTTTTCAATGCTATTTCACTGTTTTTATTATATTGCAGTTTGTCAGATAAGATTGAATTTGGATTCTTCGTATTGAGATATGTGTGCGGTTTTGCCCTATTTACATTAGGATTAAAAGCTCCTGGCATTCCTAAAGCCCAAGACCACTTTGTGTTTCGACAACTTCATTTGCAAAGTCATTCAGCTGTAAGATGTTATTCTTGTTTTTAGTGTTTAGCTTTAAACATTTTAATGGATAAAGATGCAAAAAAATCATATTTTCTTTTTTGAAATATTCAGTTAAACTTCTTTAACACAAAATTCTGCTTAAGATGAACTGAAATAATTTCTCCAGCCTATAAAGCTTTGAGCTAATGCTAAAAAATCTAACGTGAAATCGCTTTAGGCGAAATCTCAAACAAAAAATTAAGGATTTGACTTTTTTCCCCCTTAGTACCTTCAAATTTTCTAATAACAAATGAAACAAAGCAGAAAAAAACGACAATGGACATTCTAAAAATAAATTGTCTTCTGCTTTTGAGAAAATCACAAGATCTACCATGATTCGTCAATTTTAACCCAATGAATGATTCGGCAAGTGTAGCATGATCCATTACGTCTTGAAAAGCTTAGGTGTTTCTCTACAGAGGTCAAAGCTAAAGAACATATGAAATTAGAAGTGGTCTGCATTTAAACTCATTGATTTTCATTCGCAATTAATCAAAGGCAGCATTCTTTAGAGATGAAACAAATTTTTATAAATAATATTGACGACAAATGTTTTTTTTTAAGCCGAAATTGCGTCTAAATATGGTGTAGCTTATGCTGTAAACCAATTTGAACCTGTAAGAACAGTACAAGACTTGTAATGTGTACTATGAGTGACACTGAATGTAAAATAAAATTCAAGGGTGTCCTTTCTGAAAGTTTAAATGTTAATAACAGTGTTCGACAGGGTTACTCATTGTCCAGTCTTTTTAATATAGCACTGGAAAAGGCTATCCGTGAAGCAAATATTAACACAAGGGGTACTATCTTTCATAAATCAGTTCAGCTTTTGGCCTATGTTGATGATATTGATATTGTTGCAAGGAGCGTCCCAGCCTTGAGAGAAGCTTTTTTGTCTTTGGAGGTACAGTAAATGCCCGTTTATCCGGCTCCCGATTAACCGGAAAGCTCAAATATCCGGAAAATTTCAAATTCCGATTTGGTGACGGAATTTAGCGATAAAATTGAATATTTTTCGCCAAAATTGCGATTTTTTGGCCAAATATAGTAAAAACTTTTCAGATTTTTTTCCAAAAAAAAATTTCGTTTGGTGATAATATTTGGCGCAAAAAGTGTTTTTGGTTTACATTTTAAAATATCCTACTGGTTTTAGACCATGGGTTGGACGATTTATGTATTTAGATTTTTAGCATTTGAAAGTAACGATCGATTTTTTCTTAATAAATATATTAATATTTTTAATACAAAATATTGTAGTATCAATTATATATTATCATTTTAAATGCAACATCGCCTATTTGCATATAAGATGCAGCCATTATCTCTCGTATTTTCCGGAAAAATCGGTATTTTTTTATAACCCTATTTGGCGAATTCCGATCAACCGGAAGATTCGATTATCCGGAAGAGTCAATTTCCCGAGCATACCGGATAAACGGGAGTTTACTGTAGCTGCAAATCAAATGGGACAGACAATTAATGACTCCAAAACCAAATATATGCCTTTACAAAAAGCACCATCAAATGACTAAATCACGACTCAATCATTTGGAAATTGGCTCTCATACATTTGAAACTGTTAGCAGTTTTACTTACCTAGGATATTATGTTAACAACAAGAATGACATTGTTTCTGAAATCCAGAATCACATATCACTGGAAAATAAGGCATTCTTTGGACTTCGCTCCATCTTGAAATCTTGTTTCCTCTCCAGAAAAACTAAGTTATTAGTTTATAACATTCTCATCAAGCTGGTCCTAATATATGGTTCAGAAACTTGGTCTCTAACTTAAAAATAGAGAGTGCAGAATTGCAATATTTGAGAGAAGGGTTCTGAGAAGCATTCTTGGTGGCGTCAGGGAGAATGGCGTTTGGCGAAGACGTACTAACTCTGAGATTTATAGGTTGTTTAAAGAGCCTGATGTCATTAAAACTATCAAAATAAATAGGATGAACTGGGTTGCGCACATAATACGCATGAAAGATGAAAACCCAGTCAAAAAGGTATTTTCTGCCAAACCTCTCGCAACACGAAGACGAGGTAGGCCAAAACTAAGATGGATTGACTCTGTGGAGTCGGATTTTAAGGTCTTAAAAGTAAAAAACTGGAAGACCCAGGCCAAGAGTAGGTTGTCCTGGAGGATCTCTAACAGAAGGCCTTGGCTCACCCTGAGCTGCCGTGCCAAATATGATGATGATGAGAACAATACATTGTTCTTAATTGCTGTTATTTAAAAAAATTCCTAATTTTTCTATAGTACGTACTACACCAAATGAACTCTATTAATTGAATTACTAATTGTATACATGTATTACATTATAAAATGAGAATAATTTTTAGATGTTATTTTTTTAAACTTTTCACTGGTTCCATGTAAAAAAAATCCTGACGGTTAACCCAAATTTTGATTAACACAAAATGTTTCGGTGTGTTAAAGGGGTTGGACTGTATGTATCTGCAGTCAGAATTAGCACCAATATAATATTCATTACTCTTGTTATACATGCGTTCTTCTGTAAAAAAAAAAAATTGGCGTAAATTTCAGTTAATTATTTTTAAAGTAAAATTTTCAAATAGCAAAAAAAAGATTTGATAGTAATAATTAAGCATAAATTTATTTTCTTTTTGCAATGATAGCAAAAATAATCGTACTTATTATATAAATTCAGTTGCATGTTACATAAATGCAGTTTGCAAAAACTGTTAATTGTAGAGAAATAAAAAAGAAAAAATATTTTTTCCAATAATTTAAATATTACTTAATCTACCTATTTTACTATATTTAATGTTCATATATTATGGTATGTAAATGATTATGTATGATAGATATTTAATTCCATTTTAGGAATCTTTATTGGAAAGTGGAAATCAGGCCGGGAACAGAAACCAAGAAAATCGCTCGGCATTTGCTGATTTTGGGAAGAAAGTTAAGAGGCTCCTGCCATTTTTGTGGCCCAAGAGAAGCGTCCAACTACAGCTGAGAGTTCTGTTGTGTTTCTTTTTTCTAGTTGTGGGAAGAGTCATCACTGTTTTTGTGCCTCAGTATAATAAATATATTAGTAAGTACAACATCCACTTTACAAACTTATTTCTTCAGTAATATTAATTGTTTGGATTTCATTACATGCATTTTTGTTTGCAGAAATTATATCCTGAGCTAACAAGAATGAAACCAACATACTTTTTTTAATAAATGAGTAAATGACAATATCAATTGTTTCTATTTTAAAACATGTTCCATTGTATGTTTTTTATTGCATTAATTTTTATTTTTTTCAAACATCTTTTCAAGTATTACAGGTTTCTGAGCACTATAAGTGCAGATAAAAAAAAACAATAATTAACAAAAATTCAAATTGAAATTGCTCGTTTGAAAACCTTTTTCTCTCTCTAAAAGGACTTTTTACAAAAAAATTAATATGCAAAAAAAACATGTCCCTAAAAATTGGGGTCTCTTTAAGACAATCATTGCATTAGTGTGTACTAAAATTTTAGTTAATATTTTTATAACTATAAATTTTATTATTTAGTTGACAGTTTGACTTTGGGACATGGTGAACTAGTTTTCCGATGGGACTACATTCTTATCTATGTTGCTTTCTGGTTTCTACAAGGTCAAGGTAAATAAGTTGATTTAATAGTTCTTAACATGTATGTGAAACAGATACAAAAATGAATTTTATTTGTGTTTTAATTTTAAGGTAGCAATAGTTTCCTGAATAACATACGATCATATTTGTGGATAAGAGTTCAACAATACACTGTTAAAGAAATCGAAGTTAACATGTACCAGCACTTGCATAGGTTAGTTTCATATGCTAGATTCTATAACTAATGTAGTTTATATTTATAAGATGTGTAATAGGTTATTTATTAATTAGTATTGATAAATTCTGTCGATTGGAAGCACATAAATATGTATCGCCAAAAATATATGTTAAAAGTTTTTGTGTTGTAGATACTGAATTAAACGCCTCTAGAGTGAACTAATTAATATTTTGTAAGTAAAAAATAAGCATTTACAAACAAATTCAAGTAATATAATTGCCTAAGCAAACGTTGATACTGCTCTGTATTTTATCTATAATAATAAAAGAAAGTCTGTCTGTCTGTGTGTGTGTCTGTTATCGGATCGTAAAAGACCTACTTATACTGCCCACAGGAATTCGAAATTTTAAGATAGATTCCCTTTAATACTAACGTGTGCACCTGAGGCTTAGTTTTTTCATATTGTTCCATTTTTAGAGAAAATTCGAATTTTCTGAAAAAATACACACTTTCGCTCAAATCGATCATTTTTTCTCTTTCCTGATGCCATCGGCTGAAAAAATTAAAAAAACTTTTAACAAAAACATTTAAATTCAAAATGTTTATTTTATTCTTTGCCATTACTTTTAGAAACTAAATTCATTATTTGAAAAATAATTGACACGTTTCAAGTGACGTAATTCCGCCAGTCTTCATTCCCGGATTTTATTGGGGTTTATTTGATGATTTTTTCATTGATTTTTCTGTTGACTGCATGTATGCATATTTAAGCAATAAATGTATAGTTAAGCTATTACTGAACTATGATGGTTAATAAAGGCCAGCGCACTAGAGCTATTAGTATGTTATGTCTTTATTTTTTGCCAAATACGTTGCCAAACTCGCCAAATTATTAACTAAAATTCGCCAAATAGGCAATTTCTTTTATGAATAATTTATAAGCTGGTCGGTTGTTCGAAGGTCATTGTGTTTGAGCTGTATAATGGGTGTGGGTAGCTATATATATTTTCTCGCCAAATTATTTCCCAAAACGCGCCAAATGAGCTAAAAGGTTTTATGTATTTATGAGGGAATTGTGAGGGCATTTATGAGTGCATTTTACAGCGTATTTTTCATTTTGGAATTTTAAGGCAATGAAACGGGATTTTATAATTTATAACGAGCGGAAACAATAATAAGTTTATGATCCTATTACAGGTTATTTGGTACACATATTTGGAATCTATTTGATATTTTTTTATTCCGTGCGAAGAACGGGTATAAAATTGCTAGTAATCTTATATTTCAAGAGTTAACCTTCTAAACAATGGAAAAATTGGTTGGGGTAAAAAGAATAGTTATAAAATTTCTTCTAGTTGAAATGAGTCACCTAAATTAGTTTCATCACATCATCATTATTTTGAAATACGATGCTATTAATAAAAAATATTGCATTAAGTCTTATAGGAAATTTTATTAACTGTTTTGAATACTAATTTTAACTCTTTTAAGTCAGCTTAGATGATGAAATTTGGACAATCTTATTGTTTACAACTTGATTTGTAACTAATGTTTAAAATAATTACAACTTCTAATTATTCTGTTATTTTTCTATAGTTGGATATGGTTTTTTTTAATATCTCTAAACTTAAACTTATTTTAGTTTATATAAAATCTGTTTCACCTAAAGCCAATTTTTTTTTTACTGAACAATTTTTCAACATCCCCAAATATGAAGATAATACTTTCACTATTTTTCTTCCAAAGCATCCCAAACCAGAGATACTTTAATTTGAATCACCCTGTATGTTTTTAATCTTAGTGTTTCAAGTATTTTTTTTTCTATTTAGCCTCTCCTTAAACTGGCATATGAGCAGGAAAGTTGGAGAAGTTCTCCGTGTCATGGATCGAGGTACAAGCAGTATTAGTAGTCTTCTAAGGTATTTCTTTCAAATGTTAGCTTTGTTTACATGTTATATTAATTTATATGATTTTCTATTTGTATGATGTGATGAAGTATTAAGGGTTTTTTTGTTGAAGTGTTAAAGAAAATTTAACTTTGTTTCTTTTATTGCAGCTATATTGTATTTAACATTCTACCCACTTTTGCTGATATATTCATTGCTGTGATATTTTTTGCTGTTACTTTCAACATCTGGTTCGGTTTGATAGTGCTGGTGACAATGGTTGGTTATTTAAGTATGTATTTAACGATAGTTATAGCTATCCTTTAACCTTTTTGACACATATTATTTACAATCGAACTTTTTTTTATCCATTATTGGTTGAGGAGGCTTGGGAAAGAAAAGTTATGATCCAATATGCTAGTTCCTCACACTTTAACTTTTATAACTTTTACATTATTGTTTGTCTTCTTTATTTATTGGAAACACATGAACTTTATATATCAAATCTTCTCATACTTGGAATCTGTCTGTATTAATCTGTAAATAGTATTATAAAGTAATTTTCCACAAAAATGAAGTTTGATGTTTTTACCCATCACTCTTCAGTTACTGTTCAATATTTACTCATTGTAGTCAAATGCAAATAACTTTTTAGTAAAGAATTTTAACTCATCTTAAACTTAGTGTCTTTTTTTTTTCTTAGTTAGGGAATATTAATGCTGACTTTATTGTGTATTGTTATTGTAAGTTTTCTAATTAGTAATTACTATTATAAAAGTATTGTGAATAAAACTTTTAATGCTTTTAAAATACCTACCGTTTTCCTTTGTTAATGTATATTTATCTTCGAATAGCTTGCACAATTATACTTACTGAATGGCGAACCAAGTTTAGAAGAAATGTTAACCAACTAGACAATGCAGTGGAAGCTCAATGTGTTGATTCCTTACTTAATTTTGAAACTGTAAGTCAGCGCAAATTTTTCAGTATTTATATTTTATACCTAATAATCGTAAAATAGGTTTTAATGAGACTCATAAAACATCCTTCCATTTGAGATTAAATATAACATTTTGATTGTTTCAGGTTTTTAATTATATTTTATATTCTTTTAAAATGTCAGACGTTTTTGTTGGTATACGTTTTTTCTTTTAATTACATGCATTAATTTTATTTCAAAATGTTTAAATTTTTTCTGTTATGTAGAATGTGAATCTTTGCATTTCTTGATATAATATAAGTCTAGATTGTTTGTTAAGTTTTCCGTTCAAATTCTGCATGTGCTTTAAAATGCAATCAGAAATTAAATTTCTCTTAAAATTTAGCTGATCACAAATAGTATTATGAAAAGCTGCATATACCATTGTTTAAAAAAATAACAATTTTTTAAATTGTAGTGAAACTATCACTATATTTTGCACTTTTCTTACAGGTTAAATATTACAATGCTGAATTATATGAATTAGAAAACTACAAAGAAGCAATTGATAAATTTCAGGTATACCTTTTGAAAATTGTAATCAGAATATAATAGTTAAGTGAATTATTTTCAGTATCATAAATGAACTTATCCCTTACAGAGCGCTGAGTGGATTTCGCAGGCAACTTTAAGTTTGCTGAACACAGTGCAAAACACAGCTATCACTCTGGGTGTGATGGCTGGGGGACTTTTGTGTGCACATTATGTTGTGGAAGGAAATCTCACTTCTGGAGATTATGTTCTTTTTAGTTCGTACATACTTCAATTGTACACGCCACTAAACTTCTTCGGAACATACTATAGGTAAATACAAATACATACACATATAAAGATTAAAGGTAAAGAACCCCTTCATCACCTGGGAATCTGTCTGCATCAGATCTGCTTTGTGAAGATAGCAAGTTATTGCCTAAACTGGTGTAAAGAAACCAGTTTTGCCTTGGTTCTTATTATGCGTTGCGCGGGTTTACTATCTCTATGACCGAGATTCACGCCAGACTATAATCTGATGCTTGAACCGCAGAAGAAGAACCAAGGGAAGAACCGGTTTCCGAATACCATTGCTCGTCAAGCAGACCTCAATACGGACAGAGTCTCTGTCGATGAAAGGGTTTTTCCTATGTACTCTTCATATTTTGATTTGTAGTGAAACTTTGTATTTTATAGCAAATGATAAAATGATGTGACATTTATTTTTATACTTGTATAAATCTTTTTTTTTTAAACTATCAGGAAAAAGAACTATTTTTTTCCTGCACCTGATTTATAAAATAGATTCTTGACTTCATACAATCAGACACGCTTGCTACAAATATACATTAAAATGTGATTCCTCCCAACTTTTACTATTTATCTCTAGAAATAAAGATCAATTGCTGCTTTGTTTGTTGTTAGTCTATAGTTATTTAATAGTCTGCTAAACTACCTGCTTGCATTCTGTTAAAAGATTGTTTTGCTAGAAAAATTAGTTTGTTTTGCACTTAATTAAATATGGGACTTCTTTTTATAGATTTAAATTGTTCTTTAATTAAAAAAACTAATATTTGGAACTATTAAATAGTTATTTTTCACTGGAGACAATTGATTAAATTTTTTTAGAAACTTTGTAAGAGTAACATGTTATTTTTTTAAACTTTTGCTTTATCCCAAGTAAAATGTTTCATTATGATCAATTTTTTGCATAAAACTTATGCTGCTGTTGATTGGCCCAGCTTTTCTCTAAATAACTCCTGACTTAAGATATTATTTTTGAAAAAAGTGGATACTTTTTTTTTTAATTTAGGGCAATATTACCTTGACTTAATAGTAAAAAATTAGTGGAGTGGATAATTAGTACTAGCAGAATTTTATACTATAGTTGTTTTACCAAAGTATTTTTATACCAACCTTGTGCTTTAATCTATATACTGAATTTGTTGCATTCATCGCCTTCTTATGTTGTTGATATACCATAATTTTTTTTATTTCTTTGTCACAGAATGATACAGACAGCTTTTGTCGACATGGAAAATATGTTCAGTTTGTTTGACACTCAACCAGAAGTAATTATTCGTTTGATTTTAAAAGATTTCTTAAGTGCTTCTGCTATTTTTACTCATTTTTAAATAATACATTTTCTCTACATACACAACTTTCAGAGTATAACTTTATAAAAACTTATGTAATATAAGGCTGGGATGATGGCCTGGTTGGTAGAGTGTGGGACAGACATCCTTTACGTTGAGAGTTCGAGCCCTGCCGGCCAAAGACCCCCTTGTATGCTAATGGTTTATTAAAGTCGGTCGTGGTCACAAAGTCCTTCAAGTTTCCATACCAAAAAATAATTTATTTGGGGGACAAGCCAATTCTCGAATGCTGAACTTGTATAGACATGAACAAGAGAGTGGTAGTTGTGTTGCCCTCTTCTTCATACTTCTCTATGAGAAAGCAACGACCGCTTCGGCTCGATGTGGAGGGTGGTTCCTACCACTACATCACCTCAGGGATTTGGGGTTGATACAAAATGCTTCAAAAGCAGAGGTGCCTTAGCCCCTATAATACCTTCACAACAAACAACAAAGCGATAGAATTTTTTTTTTTTTGTGCAATATCAATTATAAATGTAAAACAATTTTCATTTCCTAATTAAAAAAATTATTTATTTTTAAGTATTGAAATCTCACTAACAGTTGCCTTTAAAAAATATTATTCAATTATTTTAATGTAGATTGTTGATGTGCCGCATGCGTTACCATTAAAAGTTGGAGATGGTTGCATTGAATTTCAAAATGTTAATTTTTCATATGTGCCTGAGTAAGTAAATTTCCTATTTAATTTTTTTTCTTTATTTTGAATATTCTTCAGCGCTACTTCCATATGTGTGTGTTTCAATCCTTCAAAAACAAACTAAATTTTAAAACTTTTAGTTTCCCCTAAAGACCAAAATATTAACATTTAAGGGTCTTGTACAGATCTCTATACAATTCCAATGGGGAAACTTTTGACCCCCTGTTTTTAAATAAAGTATACAACAAACATGTACTCACGAAAACTTACAAAAAAAATACAGAAGAAAGTTATTTTTCCATTGAAATAATTAATAAGTATAATTTTAAAGATATTAATTAGTTATAATTTAAACAAAATTTCTTTTTTAGATATTTACATGCCGTTAGTGCTGCCATCTGTAGTTTGTGAATAATTACTAAATTTTTTTTAATTATAACTAATTATTATCTTTTAAATTATACTTAATAATTATTTTAATGGCAAACTAGCTTTCTCCTGTATTTTTTTGTTAAGTTTTCGTGAGTACATGTTGAATACTTTATTTAAAAACAGGGTCAAAAGTTTCCCAATTTGGAATTGTATAGAGATCTGTTACCATACAAGACCCTTAATTCTAGAAAAAGCTCTAGTATTTACTTATAGAGCACCAAATAATAACTTCCACTTAATTAAACAATGTGCTCCAGATTGGGGCTATGCTTAACTAATCGAGTCTAATTGAATTAAAATTCTTTGATATATCAATATATAATAATTAATGTGTATACATATAAAAACAATTTTTACAAAAATCTAGAACATTTTATTAAAACAATCCAAATAAATATTAAAATGACCGTAGAAAACCCTAAAAGTCTCTTAATTTTGTGTCAGAGTTTTAATAGACATACTCAAGATAGTATTTTCAATCATTTTCCTCTTTCTTCCAGGCGACAAATATTGCACGACATATCCTTTAAAATTGAACCTGGTCAAACAGTTGCTTTGGTAACTCTAACATTATATATTTGAAAAATGCCTTGTTATATCCCTTTCTTACCATTGCTACAATAAATAATTTTATTATTTGCTAATTTTTATTTCTTTTGTTTTTAGGTTGGACCGACGGGTAGTGGAAAGAGTACTGTTACACGGCTATTGTTCCGTTTCTATGATTTACAGTCTGGTCAAATCTTGATTGATGAACAAGATATATCAAAGGTAATTTTGGTCTATTTGTAAGGCTCTATTCAAGCACACGCTAGAAATGAATAAGTTATTTTTAACACAATCTTAAATGGATTATTGTTACTAAATGACCAATTTAGAGCTTTTGTGTTTAAAGGTTTGTAACAAAAACTGTCACTTAGAACTGTTTCCACACAAAATTTATGAATGTGAAAAAAAAAGCCTCAAACACAGTATTTAGTTCTATTTTAAACTGTTAGACATCAAAATTAAACAAACTATTTTTCATAAAATTTAAAAAATTCAATAATTATTAATTATTGTTTGCTAAATTTATTTGTATTACAAAGATTGTATATGTTATATTTCTCATGCTTAAAAAAATATAAAAACATTTTATATTAGCATACAACATTGAATCCATCCATCACCTTCATTGTGGTGGACATTACTGAACTAATTAATTTTTAAATATATTTTTTAAAATGCTGGAAAACCTCCAGTCCAACCTCTTCAAAAGGAATAAATAGTATTAAGGTTGAATGAGCCCGCTGAACCGTGGGGTTTCCGAACCTAAGTTCCTCGCTGTTAATCCAATGGAGAAAAAAATATTTTCTAAGCCATATTTGTCCGGCTGTATTGAATATTTTCCAAATAGTTTTTTTTTTTTTGATAAATGTAGCTGACTTGCAGGTCTCGACAATCCCACTTTTTGAAATTGGTGTGAATATTTTTTTTAAAAATTTTATTAAATAATTTTAAACAAAATATTCGAAGCAATTTCCAAAAAGTGGGATTATAGAGACCTATAAGTTATCTACATTTATTATTTAAAAAAAGTTTGTAAAAATATTCAATACAGCCGGAGAAAGGTGGCTTAGAAAATAATTTTTTCCCCATTGGATTAACACTGAGGCACTTTGGTTTGGAAACTCATGGTAGATCGGGCTCAATCGCCCTTAAAATGTCATTATTCATTAATAAATAGTTAAATGTAAATCTGTTTTTAAAATATTAGAATACTTTGTGCCCTTTCTAAACAAATAAACAGAATCATTAAGGAATCTAATTGTAACGTATATTATGACATCATATTCCTATCGGATTTATATCACAAAAATAAATTTGCTTTAAATTTTTATTTAACATAAAAAAACCTTTCTTTGTGATTGTTGTAAGCGGCAATGGTGTTTTAATTCCAATAAAAATGACCGTCTTCTACTTTTTAATTAATTTTTTTAATAATTGAAGTTCTTCGAATTATTTTTTTTCTTCTGAGATTTTCAATGTGTTCTAGTTTTGATGCGTTGAATTTTTCAACCTATCACACTTGTCTGTAGCATTTTTATTGTAGTTTGGGCTATTAAAGTGGGTGACAGACCGATGAGCATTGCCTTTATAAAGGTTTACACTTTTTTTCTTATAAAAGTAGTGTGAAAGTGGTTATGTTGAAAAGGGTGGATACTATTTTTGACTTCCGTGTATATTTATTTCTGCCTTTATTGATCTGAATTTGTTTTACTTTGTAAAAAAGACAAAATATTAAGGCCTGTTACAGAAATTATTTATAATATGCTTTAAAAAGGTGTTACTGGTCTTTTGAAAAGTAACATCTAATATGCTTTTTTTTGTTTGTTTATCTTTAACAGGTTGCACAAAAATCTTTACGCCAGAGCATTGGTGTTGTTCCTCAAGACACTGTTCTTTTTAATAGAACAATACGGTATGTTTTCTTCTAGGCCACCAATGTTTAACACAAAGTATCAGTATTACAAAGTATCTGTATCTCATAAAAAGTTTCGAAATTAAAAATATAGTGGTTTATATTACCCTTCAAATTATCACCTTTTTGAAAAAAAATTCGCAACCCCAAATTTGGGCTCAATATCTAAGCTCTGAAATGCATTTAAACAGGTCAAAACTTTTTTTTTGCCAGCATTGGATAACATTTTGGCAAGTCATTTGGCATTAGATTTGAAGTTCTTGGTTTATATGACTTTTTTTTATGAATTTGCTAAAAAATATTTTTTAAAAATTCCTCTTAACTTTGATATAAAAATTAAGTTGTCTATATATTTTAACTGTACCTTTGATGAAATTCTTGGATAAAGTTTTAATAATAATTTATTGGAAATTTTGTTTTAGTTAGTTTCTTTTAAATTTTATTTAATAACTTTGCTGCTGTATTAGGTATAATATTGGCTATGGTAGGCCAACAGCTTCTGATGAAGAAATTGAAGAAGCTGCTAATGCTGCAGAAATTCATAATCAAATTCTGACTTTCCCCGATGGTAATTGCTTCTTAAGTTTGTTTTAATTATAGTATTTATTAATTTAAATTACTAATTCTATGCAGAATTGTCACATTTATTATGAAAATTATATAGTAATAAAAGCATTATTGCATTTGGCAATATCAATTTGACACATTTTTTTTATCACAAACGCAACAAAATTCAAGAAATGTGCAAATTAATTTGAAACATTTATCGGATTAAATTTTTTTTTTTAATTATGCTATTATGTTATTTAGCAGTTGTGAGGGGGTGGGTGTCTGATTTCTACTCCACGCTTCCTCCTCAATTTAGGCACATCGCTGGAGAGGAGGGGCATTTTTCAAGCATGGGGTACTCTGGACAACACAAATATTCATGCCTTATCCAGGATTCAAACCTGTTCCCACTCAGCTTAACTAGCAAGAGTCGAAAGTAGAAACCACGATACCGGCTGGGTCACAATGTTTTATTTTAGAAAATTTAATTGATATTGCTAAGAAATAAAACAAAAGTTAAGTGAAAATTTCCACCCGTAGGTGTTGTAAAATATGGCTACCATTATGTATATTTTTAGGCTATAATGAGATAACAAATGAACTATGGCTATATTAATAAACATTACACTGTTTTTATATAGCATATGTAAAATTTACCATCTAATTTATTAACCAGGTTATGATACAATCGTTGGGGAAAGGGGTCTAAAGTTGAGTGGAGGAGAAAAGCAAAGAGTTGCTATTGCCAGAACTATCTTAAAGGCTCCATCTTTTATCGTATTGGATGAGGTTTGTATAGATGTTAACATTTTAATAATATGAAAAGATTAATATTGAACTGCATTTCTATATTTACTCTATCCCTTATTAGTTGTTTATTATTATCTAAAAAAAGTTTTAATATATTTTTTAGGCTACTTCCTCCTTAGATACTCAAACTGAAAGAAATATCCAACAGTCATTGGCAAAAATATGTGCGAATAAAACAACCCTTATAATAGCTCACAGGTAGGAAAAACAGTTTGTTTTGTTGATTTACGACTGTTTTGTTTAAATGTGTTTATTAATATTCTATACTTAGAAAAATTAGTCATAAAATTAACTTTTTTTTAATACAAGCTAAAGACCATATTTTTTTATTTGAAGTTTTAGTTTATATGCTACATATTAAAATATGATTTAAATTTTTAGTCACTAGTAATTTTGTAAAAAAAAATTATATATTAACAAATGTTTTATTTTAATTTTATATTGAAAATAAAAACTGGTAACAATGTAAAGTTATGCTATTAATCTTGCACATAAGTAGCTTTTGTGTTTCATAACTAACAATTAGTCTGTAGTATACCACTTAATTTCTTTTATAAAATATCTTGAAATGGCTAAATATTTTCTAGGCTGTCAACAATAATCCATGCAGATGAAATCTTGGTTCTTAATGAAGGACGAATTATTGAAAGGGGAAGGTAAATAACATTAGTTTGATATTCCTAATAAAATCTTACTACAGGTCTTTAAAAACGTAAATAATAAAAATGTAGAAAATCCTAAACAGTCTTAAATTGTTAATCTTGTTAAGATTAGGATACTAAAACTGAATGAAAGCAAATTAAATTGGCTTTCAGTAGAAATTCACCTAAAATAAGTTTTAGTTTTAGAGCCCCAGTTAGGCAGAAATATTTTCAATGAAAAAAATGGTGAATGTTCAAATTCTGTTTTAATTAATGTACTTAATTTAACTAAATTTTTTGTCATTAGATACAGTTTTGTGTTTACTATCCATTAAATTTAGTACAATAATTTTTTTATTTCAGGCACAATGAGCTTTTAGAAACAAATGGATTTTATGCAAATATGTGGCAAAATCAACAAGAAAATGAGAAAGAAGAATCATGATTTAATAGTGTTTGTACTGTATTTAAAAAATAAATTAAATATAATAGTTTTATAAATTTTTGTTAACATTTTATTTATTAACATAAATAACATAATGAAGTATGCATAATATGAAGAGACAAGTATATTTACATTACATAAAATAACATGAATTAGCAAAATCATAAATTTTGTTGACTTTTAACATAGGAACTTAACATAATATTGATAGTAATTTTTTTGTATAAAAAAATATGACACATGCTCTTTGTACTGGAAGTAATTCAGTGAACAAAATTACAATTATCACAGCTTTCAAAGGATTGCAATATAAATATACGTTAACAATAAACTAAGGGCAAACATGCATGCTAAATAATATCTAAAATTCCCCCTAAAATATAAAAAGATGTCCATTATTTTTTAATGTTAATTCATAGGTCAAAATAAAGACCATATTTTATAAATCTTGGTTGGATTAAGTTTTCCTTAGAGCAATTGATTTTTTTAAAAACTAATATTTAATAATCAAAAATGTATTTTAAAAATTGAATATTTGCAAGCAAGAAATGTTTAATTTAGCTATAAAAGAAATTAATAGAAATATGTCAATTTGTAATTAAATGTCCTAAAAAAAGTTGCAGTCTAATGAATATTAAAATATTTTTCTTCTAAAAAGTGAACAATTTCAATCGCTAAAATTGCTTCATCAAGAATGATTTTTTTACAGATTTATATGAATATTTCCTGTATTTACAATGCAAAACTAACATTGCTCTTTCTTATTTAATAAAATATAAACACTTTATTATTCATTATATTAAAGTAATCATAACCAAATTTTAAACTTCAAGAACCATAAGTTAACAGTATTTTTCAAGCTTCATTTTGTAAGTTGCCATGTCTTTTCCCTACACAATGCAAATGCTAAATCATGAACTAACCACATGTGATAAATGCCATAATTTATACAAAATCTTTTTTACTGATACCCAGTTGCAACTTCTCAAACCTTTCTTAACTATCCCATATTTCCATGTGTGGCAATCCTAACATGTGATAAATGCCCTAATTTGTACAAAGCATATAAATCCAAGAATGTAATCCATCTAAACCAAACACTCAATATCTATTGCTCCGTAGCAAACTGCGGCCGAAATTGAGGGCAATTTTTTTATGATTCTGATATTTTCCCCATGCTCCGAAGGGCACAATCACAGCGGTTGAGTTGTCCTCTGAACCAAACTGCAAAGCCTGGTCTGTGACAAAGTTGGCCCCTTCCACAGGGTCGTGGCAGATATTGACCGCATCGCACACTTCTTGATCGTTCATAGCAAAGTTGACACCGTCTGTGGTCAGTATTAAAAAGGCATCTTTTCCATGTTTCACCTGTGAAATAAAATGAATACGTTTTGAAAATTTTAAAATATGTTAAAAATCTTGTGTCTCTAGTATATTTATTAATATACTAGAATATATACTACTAATAATAATACTTTAACAATAACTAATAATTTTTTCTAACAATTCTTAGCTTAACAAATCATATAAAAAATACCAAATAAGACTATTATGGATAAATTTGTCATCAGGTTTTCACGAACTCAGTTTATTCAATATTTCAACCTAATAACAAATTAAAGGTATAGTTGCGAAATTCACATTCTCTAAAGTTATAACTAAGATGTAGGGGTCAGCCCCTTCATTAACAACCTTTGATAATGGTGAATTTAATTAGACGAATCCAATCGCCAAACCCTATATCATAGTTATACTTTGGAGAATGCGAGTTTTGCAACTAAACCTTTCAAATATTACATGTACCCAAACAGTAACTAATTTAGTAACAACAAGTTGTGACTAAAGGCCTGTTATTTTATATTAATGTTTAGCTAATTGGCTATTAATTTCCATTTCTGTTACAACTAATTAATAAAACAGTTTTATATGCAACCTTAAAGAGAAAGTTTGTACCTCTAAAGAACGGGTATCAGGCTGAGCTGTCACACCATAGGGTTTCAAGTCCAAGTCACCTAGACTTCGAGTCATAGCGAGTCTTCCATTCACAAGATGCCTTCCCAAGCTGTCTACTCTAATTGTGCCACCTGATTTTGATATTCTTTCCTAAAGTAAAAGTTTTGATAAGCATGAAAATAATTATAAAAGAAATCAGACTTTATATTAGTTAAATGTAACGGTTATAAGTTTTTGTTTTTCAATTTGATACCAGCAAATAATAACCCAAATTAAGTTAAACAAATTTGACAAAAACTTATTCCGTAGAATTTTAACAAAATTTGTTTCATGTCACCTGAATATTATAGATTTTTGTTGGATTGAAAAGGATATTTTGTACCTTTTTCAGATAAAGAATACTGATGTGATAAAAAAAAAATCCTTGAATTAGATTTCTGTTTTGCAACCTTTAGCACAAGTAAAATAGCAATAAATACATTAATCGTTAATTTGCTGTTATGCTCGATTGAAATTATTAATTTCATTTCATAACTGTTAAGTTGTGTAAAAGTGGCGGGTGTTACAGATCTTATTGTCATGTTTACTTTGTTGATTTGCAAACTTTTCATTGTTCGATTGTGTCATATAAAGTAATCTTAAAACAGCAAATAAGTAATAAGAAAGTTTTACTTTTTCTGATTTGGTTTCCCCTGAGTGATCCGTGGTAAGTTTCTTGGTCTCCCCATTTCTGCATAAGAGTGCTCTGCTATCACCAACATGGCCTATTACTAATTCCACACTGTTCCGAAGCAGACACACAGTAGCTGTTGTTCCAGCAGTAGAGGCATCTTTTCCTAGAAGAAAGTTAATAAATATAACGAACTAAAAGACTTAGATGATTACTTTTAAACTTGATTTAATCTTTTATATCCTAAGGGGACTGGGTAGCCCAGTTGGAAAGACGCTTGCCTTTGCACGCGAAAGATCCCAAGTTCAGTTCAGGCATTGCCATAATAAAATGCGTTTATAGGGCAATGCCTCAGTTCAGGCATTGCCCTATAAACGGTCTGTGTAGCCAATAAGTCCTTCAAATAGTACCCCGTATAAAGGAAATGCACATTAAATATGGCACAGCTTTGGCATGATTGTAATAAGCTAAGCAAATTTTACAAATCATGATTCATAATTCTCTTCCAGCTCTTATTAATCTGTCTTTGCAATAAATATTTGCTTAAGTGATTTAACAATAGAATTAAATTTTTGCTTTTGTAATAATAATGTATATATATATAATTATGCATCACCAAAATAAATGCAAGGAAAAACTTTTGTTTTAAACATTTTGGTTTTTAAAACATCTTTGTGTTTATTAAAATTTTATTTTGGGGGGTTAAAGAATCTTTTAATTTTGGGATTTTGAAAAGAGCAAGCCCCAGGTTGCCGATGGAGGTCATAAGTATTCAACAAGACAAATAATAGATAAAATAAGTAATTGTATGCATTGGTTAGTATTGTCTTACGATTTAAATAGTACTGAAATTTTTTTTGACTTACTGTTCCCCTTCCATATAGTTATAAAACTCGGACAAATTAAAACAAAAAACTAAATTTTATCAAATAGCATATAATACCACAGTTCCATATCCCTTATTCACTACATTAAAAAATTAAATAAAAGTCAAGCCTACGAGGACAGTTAAAAGTAGTATGCCTTGCATAAGCATTATTGATCTCTTGGAAGCTGTACTGCAGAATGCTCTCCAAGTCCTTCTCCCCTCGCAATAGCCAGTGCAGAATGAACTCTTCCATGTGTGCACTGCAGAAGTCTGCACATTCTGGGCCCCCATGACCATCAAACACAGCAAAGTACAGAAGTTCGGGAAGCAGTTCTTTCACTCTGAGGAAAAATTAAATTTTATTTGGGTGGTGATTACACAGGGCGTATTAGAGGGATGCTCTCTCTTACTCTCTTACATTGTATACTCTTTAGTTTGGTTAAACTCACTTTTACGAATACAGCACTGGATTAATTGCAATAAGTATGAGCATTAAAATAATTGTGCAGTATAAATGTATTAATAAAATGAGTCAGTTTTGACAACACATCATAAATGGATAATTCAAATGTCATACCCTACTCATCTTAGATCAAACATAATTCAGAGGGACTTTATCTAAGTAACTTATCTGAATGCGTTTCCTCTTATTACAGTTGTAGTTTTTTCAAAAGTTTAATTTTAATTTACATTATTAGAATTACAAATATTTTGACCTTGCTGGGCCTCTGGCATGTTGTTGGTCGACAATTTTTGTATTTGTATTATTTAATCGAAATATTTTGATTTTAAGCACTTCGTACGAATCAAAGAAGGAGGAAATACTAATTTACCTGAATCTATCTTCATTACTCTCTCGTCTACCGATGACACTTGCAGTTCCTACATTATCTACAGAAATCTTAGGTATAGGTCTCCCATGCTTGATACTTGCTTGAAGTAATAAAGGCAAATCAATTCTGTTGTCCCACGTACCTAAAGTATCGAAATTTTCTGGTTCATTTCTCGGACTTGTTTGACTTGATACGGGTCTGGTGGAATTGACATTCTTGTTGTACGATTTTGGCCGAATGTAGGAACTTGAATAATATCTTAGAATATTAAGAAGGCTCTTTGATGCCATCCAATTAAATGGTTTGACAGTTTTGATGTAATTAGAAAGGAATTCGTCCGTCAAACAAAAAATTTGATTATCTTTTTTTTCCAAATGCGGCGAGATTGATCAGAAAAGCTATTAGTTAGATAAATAAGAAATCAATAGCAACCGTAAGTTGATAAATTTAGGCAAGTGCTACGTTCGTTAGTCTAAAATGAACACAATAAGAATAACTTCCGTAAACAACATTAAAGTTTTTAGACTTCTCGCTTCAATGTCCTGAGCTCAGGTGATTTTTGTTGACAACTGAAAAAGAGACGGAGCGGAGCACAATAATAAAGAGCATTTGGCGAACATTCTTTGTAAAGCAACCCTGTCATTTACATTGCATCCCATGCTCTCCATAACTAGAATGGTTCCTATTTTTGGCCTCAAATCGTAGTTTTGCCAATATTATTGCCAAATGACGCAATATATTTTGCGATTACGTTGCGTTCAAAAAGGGACTGACTATAAATAACGCTGTTTACTGTTTTCATGAAGGAATACTTATGATATAAAAAATTGCTAATTTTCAATGTTTTAATGAAAAAATAAAAAGCATAAAAATAGCATTTGAAATAAATCTATTCAGGTTTCAGGACAAGGGGGGGAAATATATATTTTGAATATACATTACATTTGAAAACAGCCAAATCAGTTATTCTGAGCCCTTTCAATTTTTATGGCTTTATTTTAACAATCGGCTAAAGCCCGTTGTGAATTTGAATTCCTAATTTTATCAAAGTTTTAGCAAGTTTATTCGTAACCTAAAAAAATCCAAGCAGTTTTGACTTAAAACACAACTACATTAAAAACAATTTTTTGGAGAAAATGGCTAAAGAGCTGTAGCACACTTCGGAATTTCCCCCTCAGGGCCCTAGCAACGGGCCTTAGCAACTCCTTGAAGGACCAACAATGCAGTAGTTGCATAGCGTTACACTCGGATAGTGCTAATTTTATGGTTTTCGGCTTATGTTTAGGCTTTTTATAATGTCTTAGCTTGATTTTGTGTTGAAGAAAAGGTACATGAATAAAATTCTACAGTTAAACGGTGAAGATTCATAGACTGGGGATCGGAAAACCCTAAAATTGGATAGTTTTCCGAAACTGACATGGGAGATTTTTCCGGCCTGGCAAAGCAAAACTCTTCTGCGCATGCTTGAGAGAACTACCATATTCATTATTCCAGCAACCTATTCCTTTTGGCGATGCTATTTGTTTTGGCGATTTTTATTCATTAAAGTTTAAAGTAAACAACCATATGTTTGTGCGTGGCTGGCATAAACTTTTAAAACTGGTAAGTTATTATTATTTTGTAATACTAATTTTAAAATTATTGTAAAATTGTAAACTATGAATACTCAATTGATTAATTTATATTGTTGTTTAAAATCTTTTATAGTTATCACGCGTTCCTGTTAAAAATGCAAGAAGCAAGTTAGTACGTCCGTCGGTCGCGAATGTAATTGTTTTCCATGAAGCAAAACTTTTTCAATTTTTTTTTATTAAGTGAAGTATTCAGAGTAAATGTTTAATAAGCCATAACGGTTCATTATTTTGGTCCTTTTAGTTGCTACTTTTCTTTACCATAGCCGTACCAACGGGATATAGCTTCTAATCTAAAACCTGATAATCAAATGTCAGACCAGACTTACTGCATTTCGCAGTACAGTACTGCCTTTTAGGCTTTTGTGCTGCCGATTTCAAAGAGTCTTTAAAATATGTAAAATGTCCTGTTTTTTTTGTATTTATACTGCATAATGTCCTGCATTTTTGTGTGGTGATTAAAATTTCTCCATTAGAACCATAAGTATAAAATTTTCTTTACCGACAACTCTTAACCAAACCAGAATAAAGCGACTCTCTACATATACTCTCAATCAGTAGTTAGTCATACATGACAGGCAAGAGCTTCATAATATCGTAACCTAAAAATAAGTATTTGTTTTAAATTTTTATAGTTCTGAACCGTTTAAGTGGTTTGCACCATATTACAAGAGTTGAGTCGATTACAAGACTGACTGAAACAATACTATAAAATAAACATGAATAAGTTTGTTTTATTGTTTTGCTTCTTCAACACTGTACTGCATTGATGTAGAAAATACATGGTCACCCTACTTAAAAGTACATTATTTTGTATGTTAATTATACATTATAAATGCATCATTTATTGTAATAAAAAATTTTAGAAAGAAAATACGACGTCCAATACTAAATTATATAGGTTTTGTTAGCATATGTTTAAATTTTCAATGTGTAACTCCTTATGTTTATATTTCTTTCATGATGTAGTGGTAAATAATAATGTAAATTTTTTTCTCCTTCATTTAGGCAAATACTAAATATGGTTTGTGTCTGGATGCTAGTAAATCAATTATATAGCATTCATTCACAAGTGTATTTTTAGTTCCCTGCATCAGCCGAACACTAGAAGCTGCGACCTTGAAAAAGACAAACATTATTCACCTATGTTTGGATTAAGTCCCGTGGATTAGACACAGGGAAACAGATGTACAATAAAAGGGTTTCACCAAATTTCTTGAATGGTTTTTTTTAAGGGGGGTCAGGTTTTAATACAAAGCCTTTCTTGTAACTCTCCATAAGTTATTTTTTCTTTTGGTTTAAAAAAGTAAACTCTTTAGTATAAAATTTTAGTAATCTGTATTGTTTAATTTTGCAAGCCATTTAGTTATCTTCCCAAGAACTGCATCATATGGATAAGTACCTATGCTGGAGCCTTACAACCAAATGTTGGCTAATAGTGCATACTTTTGCATGTCAATCAGAAATAAGATGTAATAGCATTTATCAGAGTAAAATTTTAGAAAGAAATTAAATTCACTGCAAACAAACCCAGCTAGTCTTGTAGCTTATCATTTTCTAAACCTCTCTTTATTGTGAATAAAAAAAGTCTTATTATGAATTCAATTTGTTTTTTAAGTAACGTAACATATAACGTAACATTCCATCTGTCTCCGTAACCCTGATTTTACTTCAGTCTTTAGAAGTGAATTAATAGCAATTGAACAGGGCATCGAAGCTATAATCAACGAGTGTGACTTTGGAGATCTTTGGATCCTATCGGACAGTCGCAGCTCCCTTCAACACCTACACAATTGGACTAAAGTTGGAGACAAAACTGGTATCTCCATCCTTCTTAAACTCCAGCTTATTTCAAAGTGTCATGACGTTCATTTTCACTGGATACCATCCCACGTTGACATCTTTGGCAATGAGCAAGCGGACCGCTTAGCCAAGGAGGGTTGTTGTCACTCATCACCTTCCTCTTCAGCTCTTACCTACTCAGAGCATCATTCCAAAATCAAATGTAATCTTTCAAAAAAGTGGAAGATCCCTCCTTCTCACCACTGGTATGCGGCCAAGGAGCCGGGCTCTTCACTTGTTTCTTTTGGTGATAGAGCGTCTCGAACGACAATTTCTAGACTGGCAAGTGGACACACGAAGAGTCTCTCGTATTTTGAGGGTAGAAAAACTTTCGCTGTCTGCTCCAAATGTGGGGCTCAGCAGGCCTCTGCCGAACATATCCTGGACTGCTTGGGTCTCTCCAAGGAGGACTTATACGCTTCTCCACTTCTTGTCATCGACTTTTTGGGGGTCAACAATTTATTGGATCTTGTCTGACTCCGTCAGACAGGTGGAGGATAAGGAACAACAACAACATAATGCTCAAAACTTATTGATGTGTAAAATTCTAAAGCAATTTTTATATATTAAATTGAAAAGCCTTTTTTGTTTCATTGCTGTTGTAGGTTTAGAATATCAATGGAAAGAGAAAATATTTGAAAAGGCAATAATACAGAAAAAATTCAAACTTAAGAATTTGAATGTTCATGTGTGACAGTAAAAATGAAGCAATGCACATATTTCCTCATAGAGAATTAAGTACATTATTTAGCAGGTTCACTAAATACTTATCAGATTGACAAATTAGAGAATTAAAGTCAGAGAGCTCTTATGTTACCATTACAGTGGAATTGGAAATATGGGGATTGAGTTCCTTTGCTCAGAGTTTTATATAACTATTAATACAATATATTGGTCAAGCAGAATCTTGTAGATAATGGGGATCATTCATTAATACATTTATGTTTAAAAGAGCTGTTGGGAAGCAATAAGACCCTAATATACATGGGACATAAATCATATTGGGACAAAGTAATTAAAACAATGAGTGTTTTTAAAACTCTGTATAATGTCAACAAACCCAATAAAAAAACTAACTGCCAAAAAAAAGATACGAAGCCAAATACGGCACACTGTGCTCTTTCACGATTCGCTTCAGTCATGCTCGACTGAGCAGTAGAGCATGCGCAGAAGTGTTTTGCTCTTTGCCAGACCGTAAAATCGTCATATTTCCCAGCATGCATCTTCCTTGAAGGACGCCTACGTCATATTTCCCAGCATTCTTAGCTTCCTTGAAGGACGCCTCATACGTAAAACATACGTAATCAACGGACAACGACCGACCAAAATAATTAGGAGAACATATTCCAAATTTTAGGAGCTTATTCTTTTTGTGCAGAAGGCGTCGTTTAACAAGTTAAAATCTGCGTCATTCAACAAGCTTTTTTTTAAAAATCAGATTTATTCATCTCGAAAAAATTATAGGGGTTCGCTTTTAACAAATAAATGGCCCTGGGTTCAAATATGTTACATTTATTAATAATTTTTTGTAGCAACCAATTTTAACGCATTTTTCCCTCAAAATCATTCTTTTTTAAAGAAATTTCGGAGCCCCCTTGGCTCTGGACACGTGCCCCGTTCGCCCTGTCGCCTGTCGGAAACCAGGCTCTGTGTCTACAAACGGAAAATAATTATAAGTGCTTTTATGTTTATGTCCCATATATATGACAGTAATGGCGATAATTAACTATTCTGGATCTGCTGAATACTTCTTCGAAACGTCAATTCTTTTCACAAATGGCAGTTCTTAAGAATTAGCAGCAGTATTTCACGGGGTCTACAAGGAAGATTTACTCGAAGGGACATAATATCCATTTAAAAAAAAATTAATGATGATATCAGAATCGGAATTGAAGGACTACAACATCGTTATTTAAAAAAAAGTGCGTAGGCACCCAACGCCACTTTTAAGTGCCACATCGTAAGCGACTTCTAGACTTAGGGGCATATTTAACGTGCACTCCCTCTACACGGTCGTCGGTCGGACTTGGCTGCACAGACCGTTTATAGGTCGGCAGTTATTTTGGCAATGCCCGGACGCCAGTGGCGTAGCGAGGGGGGGGGGGTACGGGGGGGTTAGAACCCCCCCCCCCCCATGGGGTCTTACAAAAGTTTTTTGCAGAGCTCCAATACCACTTATCTCAAAAAATTTCATCCCACCCCCGTGGGGGGGGGGGGGGGGGGGGAGAGAATCAAACCTTTCTTCATTAAAAAGTTAACTTTTTTGAATTGCTGTAATAATTTTTACATAGAACCTCTTTAATGCCATATCGATTATCGCACTCCTTGTCTTTTCAATTTTCCTCAGTGTATAATTAACGTTGTTTCAATTTCTACTCTACACTCAGGAAAGATTGCGATAAGGGATGTAATTGTACAATAATTATATTATAATTCAAGATCTTTATATAAAATGGCCGGATTGTAAGAATAAAAAAATTTTGGTGGCGCAGTTTTTGTCAATAGCGATTTGTGGGAATAATTATATAAATTATAAATAAAAAAAATATTCGCAAACCTCTAAAATATTTATTACTTCGAAATTAACATTGGGGCCCTAATGTCCAGGATTAGGGCCCCTAGTCGGAAGGACCTAAAATTGCATTCCATTACAACAAGAAATTTGCATAAAGTTTAATTAATTTTGTAAAATTTGTTAGTATTATTGCAATCTTCGTGACTTTTCCATTATTTTTAAAAAAAATTTAAAAGACAACTTGATAAACAAAATTCATTAAAATATTTAACAAGAGTGGGTTCTATGTCATTTAAGTAACATTTATTATTAAGGAAAGACCACTTCTCATTTTCTAAATGTGTAAAACAAATATTTTTAATAATAAATGGTAGGACACTTGCAGTTTTAATGTCACAAAATGTTGTGTTACAAATGGGTGTTACAAAATCCCACTGCTTCCCAATTTTGTCTTTTTCTTTTGTATTTCGGATGTAATAAGAATAAAAATTAAATACTGTAAAGCTATTTTTCCGTAATATATAGTATTTTTGATTTGTCACAGTTTTTTCAATAATTGTTATATATTTCATTAAAAAATATTCAGTTTATCACTTTTCCGTAGACTCCGTAAAATGAAGAGAAAAGCCGTTTTTCTGTTCTGTGGGCAGACGGCAGACAAGCAACTTTTTTTAGAGCATTGACGACCAAGTCTGAGAATGGAGATTTTGTTTCATTCACTTCCGGTGGGGTCATTTCCTAAGGGGTCGTCCATTCGGAGGGGGACCCCTAGTCTCTTATCTACTTCTGGATTTCCCGCGCTATTGACAACATTCCATTTACACTTGTAGCAGAAGGCACTATCCGCCTCTAAACACTGAGCGTGGAGGATTAAATAAGTGATACACATCCCGCTATATAGAAATTTTGATGATTATTTAAATTAAATTACCAAAAATACCTAATTTTACAAAACAGAATTGGGGTCCTTTAATTACGAAAGTCTTCACGACATAAGATGTAAGTTATGATTCGTTATCTTTTATATTATTTATTATTTTCTCCATTTATTTACAATAACTATTTTTTAATATTATTTGTAGTGGAAAATATAATGTTAGGTTTCTATTTGTTAATTAATACTTATTTTAATTAAAAGCCTTAGATTTCCCCTACACACACTTTTAATTTTTGTTTTAAAGTAAGAGGTTTAAGAGTTCATTAAATAGTTACTAAAGTTAATATTTTAAAATCATTCTAATGAAATTATTTAATTTCTAATGAATGAATTAATATTTAATATAATTGTTAATTAATTACAACTAATTAGCCATTTAAGTCAATTAAAACTAATTAACTATATTAATAATAAAACTATTATTAAACTTGATTTTTAATTAATCATAACTAATGTAGTTTTGGCTAAACCCTAAACCAAGGAGGCAACATTGAACTTTTGTAACGAAATTTGGAACGGCGGTCAGTGACGCTGGAGACGAGAGGAGAGGAGGGTGATACTAATGAACCAGGGTCTCGAAATAAGTTGCATCCAACTAAACTTAAAAAAGAAAGTTTATAAGATTATTTAAATAATTTTTATTTCACTTTTAAAGAGATATATTTCGTTCGTAGGAAAACGGACAATTTAAATTATATGTTTAATAATTAATAATGCTCGCATAATTTAATGCAAAGGTCATTAAAAAAAACAGTTAAAATTTTGCTATTAATTCGAATGAAATAAGAGAAAAATTAAAATATAATAAACTGTTTTTCTAACTTTTCTGACACATTTAATTTGTAACAAATAGGGTATATAGCAACATTAATGCATCAAGAATATTTTTTTAAAAATACATTGATTTTAATTTTATTGCAATATATTTCATTAAAAATGTCCGGTTTGTCCTATTTTCTGTAAAACTAAAAGGAAACGCTGCCTCCTCTTTGTGGGGAGGACGACAAGAATATATTCTTTGAAAGCACTGTGGAACATAGGGGTCGGAAGTCCTGGGGGGGGGGGGGGGAGGTCCTCGGTGACGCACCCTAACTTTATAGCTTTCTACCACAACCTCATTCTGCACAAAACGAAGGTTAAAGTATCAATTTCACGTCTTGTTTTTCTTGGAATTTTTTTGTAGGATGCACACCCCCACCCCGTCTCTTAGCCAATAGACCAGTCTCTCTGTGACTAACTAGAAAGCGCGGGAACGGGGGGTCTTTTGGAAAATAAACACATATACACAAGGCAGCAGGCAGCTCGTTCTGTACTGTACTTGTACTTGTCATTCATTGTCAAACTTAAAAGCCCTAGAAAACTCCTATAGTTTGAAGTGTATTTCACCGCTATTTTTATAAAATAAATGATATTTTGGTTCAAAAATTAATTAATGTAACCAAAATATAACTCAATTCTTGCAAAAGAAATCGCGTATTTTGATAAGTCTTCACTCTCTTCACTAATCATGGTATTGAGGTAAGTGACGATTTGTTATACTTTATGTAATTATACATTATCTGTATTTTTTAATCGTTATAATTTTTGCATTTTGTAGTAGCTACATGATGCGAAGCTTGTTTGTTAGTTACCATTTTTTTTAAAAAAAATAGGCAGCCTTAGATTTATTTACCCAAAACGTGAAATTTTTTGTTAACTTATATAAATCAGTAACTTTTATCCTCATTAACTTTATAATACATCAGTAACTTTAATCCGAAATAAGTGCTTAAGCGTGTTTATTAATAGTTACCATGTGTTTAAGTTCATCATTAATGAAGAAATTTGACTTCTTATGATAATTTATTTTATTTGTAATAAATAATTTAATTTATAAGTTATAATTAATAATTTTAATTTATTAGTACTAAGTTATGCAAATTAATGAATGTTATTAATTATAACTAATTTGTTTTAAACATATAATTATTAATATTCATTAATTAGCATATTCAGTTAAAAACTACATTGATAATTATTATAATGAAGTTTCCTTTAAATCGAGTCGGCAACTTCAAAATTTTGTAACCCCCCCTTGGAACAATCCTGGCTACGCCACTGCCCGGACCCGAATTAAACAGAGAAAACAATTTTATGATTCTAAATTTAGATGAGTTAGGAATTAGCATGTCTTGATTTGCAACAGTTCCACAGGAATGAAAATAAGGTCTTGATTGGTTAATCAATGTAGTGGGCGGATGTCTCGTTTTGGTCGCCCCTAATGCTGGGCTTGGTGTTGAAAGTCACGTATAACAAAACTGCCATAATAAGTCGTGATTTTTAAAATCAAGCTTATATTTTTTTAATAGAAAACAAATTTGCGTTTTTTTTTTAAGTGTACAACTTTGGCAGAAAATTTTTCTACATAGTGAAATATCCTATTTGAGAATGTCTGCATCAGACTTTAAAAATAGTTCTACCTCTTCTTGCCTTAAATTAGACAATTTAGATTCATTGAAAAAAAAATTCTGGTTTCATCAATACAAACGTTCTACAATTGACATTTGTAAAAGAAAAAAGATGTATTACTTCAGGTAGATAAACAAAAAATATATTTCTTCCAATTTTTCTAGAAATGCTTTTTATCAACATAGCGCAGACATGACAATTTTCGTATTAATCTTTCCAAGTATTGGGGTAAAAAAAGGAATTATCTTTTGTGTTTATATAGTACAGGTTTGAGGATTAAATTCTGCAACAAGCATTAAAATGCAAAAATAAATTCACTCCTTAAAAGATTGAATACACATTTATTGAATACTAGCAAATAAATACCCGTTCTTCGCACGGACTAAAATAAAAGTTGTAATCGATCCAAGTATATGTACAATTTAATCCATTATCTATATAACATATAACAGAAAGTCGTGTTAGTTACACTATTTATAACTCAAGAACGGCTGAACTGATTTGGCTGAAAATTGGTGGGGAGGTAACTTAGAACCAGGAATAGGCTATAGGATACTTTTTATTCGAATCCAAACGGGTGTAGGAGTGAAAAACGTGAGCTGATTTCCCCATAGGAATAGCCTTGTAAGATTAGAATTTATACTTTTTAATTCAATTTAAAGAAATTTCAGCGCGTTCAGCGTGAACGAAAACCCTATCGAGTTGTATGAAATATGAAGTTGGAATGTTTACCATATTTGGGCAGTTTCGTTTTGCGCTAATCGTGAAATAGAAACAAAGCCATTATATCATGTAGCTGTTTTTGCAATTTGAACAGGGGCCCTATGGGAAAGCCCTCAAACTGGAAGGGCCTGGATAAAATCAACCCCTCATATCAGAATGGGAAGAGATTATAATATCCTGATGGAGTAGACCAGTGGAGGGATCAAGTGGTATAAAATAAAAGTTTACATAAAAAAAAACTACTAATTAGCGGTTATTAAGGGTACACCCGTGCAACGCCGGGTTTATAAAGCTAGTAGGATAATAAACTTATGTTATTATTCACGCTCGTTATAAAGTACGCTATAAAATGAACGCATAATAGTTATCGTAATTTCCCTGATAAACATATAAAACATTTTAGCTTATTTGGAGCCTTTTTGGTAAGAATTTGGCGAGAAAAGAGATATAGCTACAAACACGCTTGTTATACAGCTCTAGGCGACGACCTTCGAACAACCATCCAACATTATAAATTAAAAAAAAACCTGGCTCATTTGGCGCGTTTTAGGTAAGAATTTGGCGAAAAAATGTAAACTTTAAACCCTAATATGCAGCTCAAGTACTTTAGGCTTTGAATATCCGTCCTAGTTATAATTCACGAAAATAGCTTAAATATGCATATTTGCAATCAACAGAACCATCAATGAAAGAATCATTACCTAAACCCACAAAAAAATCCTAGAATGGAGACTAAACGGAATACGTCACTTGAAACATGTCAATTATTTTTCAAATAATGAATTTAGTTTCCTGAAGGTATTGGCAACAGAATAAAACAAACACTATAAATTTTAATTATTCTCATAAACGTTTTATTTAATTGCTTCTGCCGAATGGCATCACGAAAGGAAAAAAAAGGATCAGATTTGAGCGAAAGTGGTGTATTTTTTTGCACAAAATCCGAATTTTCTCTAAAAATAGAAAATTTTGAGCTCTGAAAGTTACAAATTTGTAACTTAAGTATGAATTACACATTTGTGCCAAGGGGTTACGAGTCAAACAGATGCCTAGTTTAAGAGTCTACATACCCACAAACACACACACAAAACTTCATTTTTATTATTATAGATAGATTGAAATTTATAGTAGAAAAGTACATACATACTCTTAAAGAAAAAAAAGGGCTTCATAACAATTCAAACTCGGATAACAGCTTAAAGATACAGGTTTAATATGTAAAATGTAATTAATTTTTTTTTAAAAAATCGAAAAACATCTTACCCATATCCCAATCATGTACACTACAGTTAAACAACCATATCTTCAAAACCATAAATAAATTAATTTGAGAATTAAATAAAAACATACAATTTTATTCACACTATTACTATAGGTCATTTAAGAACTGTTATAACTCAATTTTTCCTTTAGCTATTTAGGTTTAACCCCTTTTGCTGCATAGTGCAAACTTTTATCATCTTTTCATAGCTTTTGTGGAACACACAGTGTGATAAACACTGCATACGGGAAAAATCATGCTGGTGCAATAAGCTTAAATTGTTACTATTTTTAAATTAAAAGCAGTATCGACATATTTTGCTGCACTGGGATTTTAAAAGAAATATCCATAAACAATACCCCCTGCCCCCTTATAAAATTGGCACAAGAAAATAAGATTGTTTAACATTGATGCACACAATTTAGCTTATACTTTGGTAAACAAAAATTACATTCAGACAAAAATGTTCAGAGAAAGGAATCAAATACATATTTATCTTCAATGAATGATTTATTACTTCTGTAAGTTAAGTTTTATTAACTTGGTATGAATTCTAAAAGTAGAATGTGCTGCCTCTCAGTCTTATAATATTACTTGAAAAGTATATTTTAAAAAATTTAACTTTGTTTTAAATAACAACTAAAATTGTAAGTATTAGAGTATTGCACATGGTAATTCTTGTCTCCCTTTATAGGCATTTTTGATGTTGGACTGTAATAATTGCAATAATAAGTAAAAATATGAATAAATGTTGACTAAGAAACTTAAATGACAAAAACATTGTAATAGGGCATAGAAATACTACCAAGTTCTAGTTTGAATGTATTATGAATCCTTTTACCATTAAAATTCTTCGCAGAAAAGTTATTCAGTAAGTTTATAACAAATCAAGACTTGCATGTTGCTCTACTCAAACATCTTAAAATCAATCTACCAAAAACTGAACCAGCAAAAAATTCAAATAGATTCTTAATGCATATAAATTGATGAACTAAATTTTGGGTTTACACCAAAAATAAAAAATTCACCTATTGATATCAATTAAATCATTCATTCTACAAAATATATTCCAACAAAATTTTTATATTGAAGCTAAAATTAAATATATATAAAATAATAGCAGAGATTCCAAATATATTGTTTTTAATTATACAGAACAATCAAACACAAGTTAAATATATAAAGAAAATTCAACAGATAATTTAAACAACATCTTTAAAAAACACTTTACATGGTCTATCAAAGCGAAAACTTTAATCTAACCCATGTAAATGCATAGACTCTCCAAACGCATCAATACTACTCTGCTCCGAAAAACCAACACCAGAAGAGTTCAACATAGACTCATCACTTTCAACATTGTCCGACAACAACGAAACAGGTATCAACTCTGTTTCAAACGCGGAGCCACTGTTCAAGATGCTATCGTCATGATATAAGACATGACTGGTTGAGCAATCGTCCTGTAAAAAGTTACTTTTCATAAGAGGTTCCGAGCACTGATCGTGAAATATCAGGTTTGACGCAAGCATCAAATCTGGGGACTTAATTTCTGTGCTTATGTGACTGTTTGAAAGAAAACTATGAGCATCTTGTGTATCACCCATGCTTGGATTTAAAGATATAAAAGTGGGTCCCAAGTCAGTTTTTTTGGATGTTGAAGCATTGTTGCAGCAGTAGTCGGCCCTGGCACAACCGCTGCTGTTTTCTTTGCTTAGTTTATCACTGATTTTGGCGGTTTTCGAGTTGCTTTTGACGCCACCAAAAGTAAAAGTCAAATTGTTGGAGTTGGTCTTTGTTTTAGAACTCTTGGGCACTGTCTTTTTATTAGTGTCTACAGCACTGACCTTTACAGGACCAGAACTAGCAGTGAAAGAAAAAGAAGGACCAGCGTTCTGCACCGAATCGTCAATAGATTGAAAAAGCTGCAGTTTCAGATCAGGGGGAGGATCGTCACCAAGCTCCAAATACTCTGTAGAGTTATCAGATCCCTGATTCACCACAGAAACAGGCATCGTCAGTTCCAACTTCTCCGCAATGTTCACATCTTTGGTATCCAACTCGGGATGACACTTATTCAGGTGCTGTTTCAGAGTCGCCTTGCTGTTGTACTTCTTGAGACACCCTTCGACAGGACAGGGATAGACAACCTTCAAAGAGCTGTGACAATGCTTCTTGACGTGGACGTAGAGACTAGATTTGGCGGTGAATTTGGCATTGCAGCTCTCATGCGGGCAGTGAAACGGCTTGTCCCCAGAGTGTATGACGATGTGGCCCTTCAGATGTTCCGGACGCATGAAAGACTTGCCACAGCCGGGCTCTGTACAGGTAAACTTGCGCTCTCCAGTGTGTTTCCGCATGTGCCTGGTCAGTTTACTGGCAGACATAAAACTCCACTTGCAGCCTTCTGCTGGACACACATAAGGTCTGTCTCCAGTGTGATGACGCACATGCTGTCTCAGCCTGCAAATTTTGTCATACACTTTCCCACACTCTTTGAAGGGACACTTGAAATCCTCTTCATTGTATTGGTGAGTTCGGTAATGAGAAGCTATGCAGTTGGCAGAATAGTACTGCTTACCACATATACCGCACTTATAGGGAGCCTCGACATCATTATGCACTCGTAGATGCAGCTCTAATTTTCTACGGTTGGCAAAGCTCATGTTACAACCTTTAGAAGGACAGGATAGAGCGTTGGGCCACTTGTGTCGTTTTTTATGCGTTTTCAAATTATACACTGTGGTGAACTTTCTATTACACCCTTCAATATCACAAACAAAATCTTTTGACCCTAGATGAGTTTCTGCATGGCGGCGCAATCTATATGGTGTTGTGAAAGCCCAATCACACCCCTCAAAGTCACACTTAAAAGGTCTTGCATCACCCAAAGGCCCTTTATGTGTCATCAGATGCACCCTCAACTTGCACTCCTTGTCTAACACGGCTCCACAGCCTTCAATAGGACAAATCAAAGTCTTTCCTTTCCGGACTTTGGACCCACTTGCCAGATTAGAGACTAAAGCTACAAATGCAGATTCATCTTCATAATAATCATTGCTTTTATCCTCGGCGAGATCTTGATAGTAAACGAATTGTTCACGAAGGTCGGCTAAAGTCTGGTCTTCCTCAAATTCTGGGTTTTCATCTGCAAGTTCCACAAGATCTTGACCCTCTGAAATATCTAGCTGTTGCTCATCATCAGGAAGTTGCAGAGACTGTTCTCCAACAGACACAGGCTCTTTCTCAAGAGTAGCAGGCAAAGAGTCTAACCCCAGGCGTTCGTTGACGTCATCGATGCTTTCTGTATCAATATCATAGATCTGTTGGCATTGTTCAAGAGTTAGGACAATCTTCATCTTCTTTGAAACTTTATTGCTCGTAACTAAAACCGTTCCTGCAGTCGAAACGTGTTCAGTAGGTTCGGGCAAATCGTTACTCGGCACATCTGTAATGCTTACTGTTGGTATGTCACCTTCTAGATCTTCAGTTATTTCACATACACTTTCAGTGATGCAGTCAGTGTTTATTTTTTCAAATTTGTAAGTCGCATTATTAGGATCACTTGTAGATTTTATCAATGCACTATCAAAAGAAACATTAGTGGCGCTACTGTTGTTTGGCATTAAGGAAACATCTTTTAACTCACTTTTAACGTTCACAAAAAACTCATCTTCCTGTTTCAATGGATTTGTGTATTTTACGGAAATCATGTTACGTAGGTCTTGTGACCGAGATGGGGATGTCAGCATGTCCAGCTCAAAGCTCTGTGCAACACTTTGCAACTGCTCGCCAAGGTCCAGCGACGAACCTGAGGAGTGTAAAGACTTGTCGAACTCGCCAAGGGACATGTCACCGATGTGGTCATTTTCACTGTTGCAAAGGTTATCACCTATGGGCAGATCTTTCATGTCATCTTGAAAGTTGCCAGGCAGGAGGTCTTCTAAACCGAAACTCTTCGCGATTTCGGAGATGGCTTCAGTAACCGTCCTCTGCTCCTCTTCCAGAGACTGCATACCATCGTCAGATTGGGATTTGTTTACCTTCTGTAGATCAGAAAGGAGGTAGTCGTCTATCTGTTCGTCAAGACCCTGAACAAAACCTTCAATAGACGAAAACGACTCAATTTTACAGGTAAATGAAGAAGGGGAATCGGGATACTTGATGTGAGCGTCTGATTCCGAAATACACTCGACTTCCATCGCAGAAGTTTCAACGCGAAGATCACTGGATTGTAAATCCCCGGTATCGCACACAAAACCGCATTGTAGTATTTCGGATTGCTGGAAGCCATCTTGAATAGAATGAATGTACTCGACGTTCTCGGATGTGGAATCACTAAGATTTATGTGAGAATTGCTTTGATAGTCGTGATCAGGTATTAGTTCAAGAGGAACGTCATTTAACGTCTCACCACCTTCGCAGCCATACTTATTATGAGAAAAATTTCCTTTCTCTGACATTGGAATCCCCGTTGTAAAAACGTGTGCGGGGTTCTCCATATTGTTTTCAGAAGTTGTCTTCACATTTTGGAGGGAAGAACATAAACAACATTTAATTACAATGTCAATTTTGAACAAATTTAAGTGATCTTACTGGTTTATAGTGTCTTTTCCTCAATTTTATGAAAGAAAATATCTAATTTCTTGTTATAAAGATCGTATTTTATTAAAATTTAATGTTTCTTGAGATTTTATGTCCTTTTCTATTTTTGAATAGATTGATTAGGAACATATTTTAAAAACATCTACAGACAGAATAGGAATTTTTTCTTTGATCGTGGTTCTTTTTGAGAGATCAATCTATTTTTAAAAATTTATTTAATAAAAATGTTGCCAAAATACAAGTATTACATGCTTCCGTTTGTTTTCAAAACTAGATGGCACTGAAGCACTGAAAGTTGCTTGTTTTGAAATCGCAGATCGCAGATGTATTTGTAAATAAACAGTTGAGGAAAGTTTCGAAATTCGGGTTTATCAATTATATCTTTCTACCTATCCTCAGACAAAAATCGAAATTAGTAAGTCACATGACTATATGAAAGTAACAGGATAAATCGCAAATTTCTTCTTTGTCTATTGTTTTACAATATTTTATTTGATCTATCGGATTTTAGACGGAACATGAGATAACTACTTGTATTAAATGATTTTTAAAATATGGCAAATGGTGATATTAAAGAATTACAACCAGTTGGGCATCCAAGAGTGATTGATAATAGACCGTCAAGACCAGTAGCACCTCGATGGGTTAGGTACGAAAAATTTATTTTGTGTTCTAAAACCAATTCCTAGTTTTACTTTGTTTTCTTTTGGGTACATCTGTGATATCGAGTGCCAATCCGTTCATTGGCTATCTTCAAAAACTCCTATATCTATCAAATTGGAGGTACAGTTATGATGTAATGTCCGGTCTGTTCATTGGTGACTTTTGGCAATCTTGAAAATTTAACGTAGGGTGGCTATATCTTTCGAATTATTTGAAAATGTTTAATACATTTGGGTATTTTAATGGTTGGAAACGTAACGCAAATCGACAAATCGAGATGGCCATTACATCATAACTGTTCTATCGCCAAATTGAGACCTTCCACTGTATCACATCTGTTCTACAATTTCGCCAAGAGAACTGCCAAACTGAATTTTAACCTGTTTATGGAAACAGGATGTTGCACATTTGGACGTACACACACTCTGTGCAAAATTACCAGGCCTATTATCTGTGTTAACTGTTAATGGTCTGTAATCAGAAAAAATAACCAGGCTTGTCAGGTAATCAGCTTCAAAAGTTAAGCTGGTAATCATAGTAAGTGAAAGTGGATATTATCAGGATGACTGTAACTTTTTAAAATAATCTATGTATATTCACTATATGCTGTCCCAAGGCCGAACTAAATAGAGTATCAGGTCTTGACAACAAGCAATTACGTGATGGCAGTGTATGGACAGGATTAAACTTATGGAAATGCAACTCAAGTGAAGTGGTAAAATAGTTATCCAATCTGCAAAGCTTTGTTTGAGTTATTAGTAACGGTTTTCCTCACTTCACTGGAGTAGCTTTCTGTACGGTGAAAACCTCTCCAATCAAGGTTTAGCTATGATGTCACAAACAGGGTGAAGTTTTTTTTTCTATGCAACTAGTTTAAATACAATGCTAATTTTTTGGATGTCCGTCCATTCCTTATTCCCTATTCAGTTTGGCCTTGTCTGTATGAGATAACTTTATAAAATGCCTTTATTTTTTCACATTTTTCAGGTTTTCTCGTCCAACTATTTCTGCCTTTTCGAAAGCAGAGTTTCTAGGATATTTACTAGCTTGTGTTGTTAAAATTATCCCAGCAGTTTATAACACATTTTGCCCACGATGGATATCCCGTTGGTTTCATTGGTGTCCGACTTCAGAGAATAAATTAGAAGAGGCAGAAAAAGATGTTTTGAGCAGTAACTATGATTTTTTATAACTGTTTTATACTCTTATGGTCTTAACTCTAAGCGCAACATTTTTTATTAAAATTTATTTGCAACTATTCTAGTTTGACTGACAAGTCTATTGTTGTGGGGATGGGCTTTTTAAAGTAACTGAATGGGCATGTTTCAGGTCTTAAGTGGCAACAAAAATGCTAAATAGAAATAAATTATTTCTTGAGCCATGATTAATCAACGATGAATCAATGTCATGTGTCCACTGAGCACCATTCCGTGCTCTTATCGAAAGAAGAGTGGGATTTAAATCTGGAAGGAAATACATCACCTGAAACAAGACGATTGTTTCTTTCTAAATACTTGACAATGATTGAGGAATAACCTATAAATTCTTAGCCATCTAAAAGTTTATTTTATTGAACACTGTTTTTTTTTAGCCATTGTACTATGACTTTTTAGTTTATAAATTTGAATTTTTCTAGTTCTCTGATAAAAAAAAATTTCATTATCTTACTTAGACAACAAATCATACATATTTTTTCAGATTTGAAAAAACCATACGAGGCCTCTTTTGTGAACATAGGAAAGTTCTGCGGCAAGACAGACAGCTTCATACACACAGTATGTCTGAACAAGAACTCTCCGGAAACCCCCCTTGTATTAGTCCATGGGTTTCCATGTGGTATTGGGGTTTGGGTAATGAACCTGGACTCCATCTCTGCTTCTCGGCCAGTTTATGCTGTGGACCTTCTTGGATTTGGTAGGAGTTCAAGGTCTCCATATAGTTCGGATGCTCTGGAAGCAGAAATGCAGTTTTTTATTTGTAAGTAAATATAATTGGTGTTGTTGAATGGGTTTGTATTTTTGGGTTAAATTTTAATGTATTTTATTATTTAGAAATGTTTGTTTAGTAGTTATTGATTATGTTATTGAAACACCTGGTCATTATGAAAATTAAAAACCAAACTAAGAAAATATGTATATTTAAATTGTATTTTTAAAGTATACTCTATTGCGATAGTCAAACTATTATTGGGATAGTCAAACTTTGTTCAGATACAAATTCTTTCATACCTTTAGTTCATAGGGCCAAAGTTAATGAAAATACATTCCAGAAATGACTTGCATTAGAGATAGCCTTCTAAAAAAATCAGTTGCATATTCTCTAGTTAATGAAGATTCATATTCACAATATCTTGTTGTATAGCTAATTTGATTTGATATGCTATTTTTATTTATATTTTCTATTACACTACAATCATATTAAGATACAATTTATACCATTAGTATATAGTTCCCGCCACCCTTATTTGTTACACTTTAGGGATGGAACCGGTATTTGAAAAACCGGTTTTTCTGAAAAACTGCCATCCCTAACATATTCTAATTTGGTTGGCGGCGAATATAGTTTTCTTAATTATATTTCTGTGCAAAAACTCAGTAGTGCTATGTTACTTTCGTAATTTCTAGACCTAAATATATAGTGTCACAGTAATTTTAAACAATGAAGAGAATTTACAGAAAATCCTGTATCTAAACATTTCTTAGCATACATATTTAATTCTATGTATTCTTTCAGCCCTTGAAAAATGGCGGGAAGCTGTTGGCCTTGAGAAATTCATTCTTCTGGGCCATTGCCTTGGTGGCTACATCACTGCTTCGTACGCCCTCCACTACCCAGAACGGGTCTCCATGCTTATTCTTGTAGACCCCTGGGGTCTTCCAGAGAAGCCCATTTCACTTCTGCATCGCTATGACATTGATTCATGGGTCAAGTTCTTTGATAGTTTCCTTAGAGGGTTCAATTTCTTAGCAAGTGTGCGTGCAGTAGGACCTCTTGGTGAGTTGCTAACTATTTTGTTTGGTTTGGGTGGATTAATGTTGTACTAGAGAAAAGCTACACAAGGGCTATTGATAGATGATGGATCTTGTAATTTTGGATAACCTGAACTGGCACCAGGCATGCATAATGTATCCGAACGCACAAACAGTGTTTAAGGAAAATTAATTTTCATGATGAAAAAAATTTGGAGAATATTACTTTTTTTCCCAGCATCTTTTCAATTAGAATTCCTGATTTAAGAAACCTACAAATTTCCCCATTTAAGGCTCAAGCAAGATTCCATATTTATAAAGATCGCATGTGAGTTTGCCAATTTAATAATGGTGTAAGTTTTCTGATTTAAGGATTTTTTGTGTTTGCAGAAAGTCCTTTATTTTATCTGAGTCTGGCTGGAAAAATTGTTGCACTCTCCATATTTGTTTTGACAACAAACTAAAATTGATAACTTTAAAAACCTCGTAATTTTCTTATTTATACCATTTTTAAAATTTTTATTTTTAGAAATTTAATTTAATTGTTAGTTTTTGTAATTGCAACAAAAATACCATACTTAAGGTTTATATTAACAGGGATATTATTTTGTTCAGGGTATTTAATATTCATACTTTATAAGTTACCACATTTAGGGATTTTTTTAAAAAAAACCCTACTCTTTTTAAGCTAAGACAGTATTTTCGACTATCGAAATTGTCATTTAATTTTAGATTTGTTAAGACATTGAATGTCATTTACAATCCTTTTTCTATTGTGCTTTATTACTCCACAAGGAAAGTAATGTCATGACTTGTAGTATACATAAAATCTAATACTTTAAGGAAGTAGGAAAAGTTAATAAATTTGCAGATTAAAATAAAAAAAAAACACACACACACACTGTTTACATGTTTTTAAGGTATCTGTAGTTCTAATTAAAAATAAAATAATGAATATTTATGCAACAGATGTCAACTTTCTTCAAATAAATTTTAGTTTTCATAAAATAATGATTGGTAAACTAATTACTTTCTGAGGACATCTTAAACATTGATGATTACATTTGTACCATTTGTGTAAGAAAATAGCTAAGCACAAAAGAATGAGAAAAACAATAAATATAATTCTAAGTCTCACATTAATATCAAATAAAATGGTCAATTAGCCAAAACATAAATCTGTATTTACAATAAGAACACATAATATGTTTATGTATTATATACTAGCTTCTCTGAAGTAAGTTTTTAAGAGAGTTTTGTTGGTCAGGCTGTTTGGCAATTTTGGCCAAAGTATTACTGTCAGACTAAACTAGACAGATTAAATAGGTTATACTCCAATATGTGTCCAATAGTTTTGTAATCAAAATTCACAATAAACTTTTTCTTGATAAGATTTAAATATTTGTTCAGTGTACATATTTATAATGAAATTATTTTTTCAGGCCCTCACTTAGTGAAGCAGTTTAGAAGTGATCTCAGAAGAAAGTATGGCCATTTTTTGAGCAACCCTCAATCTATGTTAGACTACATATACCATTGCAATGTGCAAGAACCAAGGTATGTAAAATAGTTAGTTCTGCATAGTGCAATTTTTTTTTCACAATTTGCATACTATATAATATTGATGTAATTAAAATTTAAAATTTATCCTGATTATTATTAACTGAATATTTAATACAGAAATATGATAAATACAGTGGTGGTCAGAATTATAAGGACAATGAAAAAATCGCTAGATCTTTTCGACAAATCACAGTTGAATTATGAAACTTTTCTGTCTGTTAGCCAATAGTAAACTAAGCATTTTAAATAAGATTTTTTGCAAATATACATAAAATTCATAAATTTTAAAATGCGTTATAAATTTTAACATACGGCCAAATTGGACAAAATTATAAGGACAATTGCATTTCTGTAAGTCTAAAGCATAAATTTACATAAAACTAGCAAAGTTTCTGCTTTGTACAAGTCATTCAATGGTGTTATAAGGATTTTGTGAATGTTTGAAAACTTCATTACACTTATTTTCAACCATGCCACTAGGTACGAAGCTTTCGGTGTTTGAAAAAGGAAAATTAATCGCTTATAAAAATTCTGGACTTACTGGATGTGAAATAGCATTGAAATTGAATAGATCAAAGACTCTAATATATATTTTTTTGAAAAATCCTTAAAATTATGGAAAACGAAAACATCTAGGTTGGCCATCTTCTGTGTCTTCGAGAGATAAAAGACAAATTGTAAGAAGAGCTTGCTCCAAAAAGCAAACATCGACGGAAATAAAGCGTGAACTGGACTTGAACTACAGTGCTCGAATCTTCCCCCGTGTTTTACAAAATGCCAAACTGGTTCGATACGGAAAACTGAAGTCACAGGCCCTTCTTACAAAAACCCAAAAGAGACTGAGGATGGAGTTTGCTAAAAAGTACATTTCTATGGATGGCAAATGGAATGGTGTTGTCTTTTCTGATGAAAAGAAGTTTAACCTAGACGGACCTGATGAGTTTAAGTATTTTTGGTATAATCTTCGCTAAGAAAAAGAAATATTTTCAAAGCGTTCATATGGTGACGGCTCAGTAATGGTCTGGGCAGGTTACGCAGCCTCTGGAACTACAGAAATTGTATTTCTTCAAGGGAAAATGAACTCAAATAGTTATGTTGATATCCTGGGTGACAATCTTTTGCCAGAAGCACCGTTGAACCAGTGGTGATGTTTTATTCCAGTAGGACAATGCATCAATATATGTGTCCGCAGCTGCAAAATCATGGTTTGACGCTAATTTTGTAAAACTGTTGACCGATTGGCCAACTAAAAGTCCCGATCTAAACCCAATCGAGAATTTGTGGGGTATTTTGGCGCATGAAGTTTACAAAAATGGTACTCAGTACCATAACAAACGAGAACTCATGTCATCAATTGAAAAGGCATGGAAAAATATCCCTGTGAGCGCCCTAAAGAAACTAACGAGCTCTATGAAGTCAATATTAATTAAAGTAATTGAAAATAAGGGTGAACTTATTAATTATTAATGGTTTTGATTTGAAAATTTTGAATGTCCTTATAATTTTGTCCAATTTCCTAACAATGTATTTTTTGTTTATTATTTTTATAAACTCAAATTTTTTATTTTAAGTTTTTTATTGTTCTTAATTGATTTATAGTATAAAGAAGTATTTTATGTCGAAATACATTTTCATTTAATTCAGAAATAAATTTTTTCTGTTCAATTTTCAGTTGTCCTTATAATTTTGACCACCACTGTATTATAAATCTTTCTATCATTAAAATTAGTTTTTAGATGATAATAAAGTATAAACTATATGCATGACATAAAAGAAGCTGACAGGGAGACATAGTAGTTTAAAGTTTTTATTTCACATCTGGACAGGAACTTTTTAATGTGTGGGCTGGTATGGAGTAAGTTGCAAAGGTGACGAATTGATATAGATTGTTAAGGCTTGTTCAGTTCAATTGACCAATTAGGTGCAAGAATGGGTGATGGGTAAGGTGAAAAGGTCATGGAAAGATATTTGCTGAGCTAAATGTGTGTTATGAGAAGGACTGAGTGACGTCACTGGGATGTTTAAGATATAAATAAGTAATATTGAAGATGTGTGAAAGAGGTAATTTAATAAATTATGAAGTTTAATAGGGGTTAAAAATATAAGTTTTTGAGGGGTTTAAGCCATATATATCATACATACATTGCATTTTAATCTTCAATTTTTATTAACATTTTTGAAAAATATTCCCCATAAAACTGAATTATTTTTTAGAAATTAATATTCTATGCCCTCTTATAATCTCTGTTTTTGTGTGACAGTGGCGAAGCAGCCTTTAAGGCCATGACAGACCCTTCAGGCTGGGCCAAGCATCCCATGATGTATCGGTTGAACAGTCTGGATGTGAAAGTCCCCATCACTTTCATCTACGGGTCTCGATCTTGGGTCAATCGACAACCAGGATTGCAGATCAAGTATTCCAGACTAAATTCATTTGTAGATGTGCAAGTAAGTGTTTTTAACCTCTTTCAAGAAAGTATTAGTCTTGTGAAGGACAAGCAGGGACTTACCCTAAGTGCAAACTTGTTTTCAATGTGTGAGATTCAAATTTTCAATATGTTAACTTTCCAAACGGCTTGGAAATGTTAAAAAAATATTTACGGTTGTTTTCTCTGCATAATTTCTTTCAGATAACGTATTTGCTTAGAAACTCAGATGTTAGATTTATTTTTGAAGAAAGGATATTAAAATCATTTCTTAATGACTAAAGTAGAATATCACTAAAAGTTCATTATTTATAAAAATTTGAAATTTAAGGATATTGCTGGAAAGAATGGTGTATAAATTAAGAAAAAAATACTCAGAAGGTTAATTAATATCATTTTATTTAAATTTCAGTAGTAACTATTTAAAAAATTCTTAATGCTTTACATTTTAAAATTAATTCAAATAATAAAATTTATAATTATTTCTGTAAAATTTGTAAGTGTTGCTGGAATATCTTGCAGTCTCTAGATGTTTTTTTTACAAATTTTGCACCCATCAGGTTGTTAAATGAAACTTTTATATTGTCTGTGATTCTTTATGATTCAGTAAATTCCTTAAAAAATCAATTTGTTAAACCATAAAAATACTAATTGTTCATAAAATTGTAATAACTCGGGAATGCATGAAGATAGAATATATGAAGCCCACCAGCAGCATATTGCACAACCTAGAGTGACAAAATTTTCCAGTTATCCATGGGAAAACTAAATAATTTTACACTCTAGTAAATATTTTTAGTAATTGAAGATTTCATTAACTCTTTCAATAGTATCTTACTAGCGGCCTTTGTACCAGACTTGATGAACTTATAACTTATAGTGTAACAAACAATTATTTCGGTTTAATATTTCTATAATGTAGAAATAGGGATTGATCCAAATAATTAAAATTGTCATGGTAAAAAAAAACGAAATTTTGTTTTGAAAGTATTCAGTGTAATGCTTATGGTGTCATTTAATTACAAATTGAAACCCACAGTAAGCTTGTTGGTCATAACAAATTTGATATATTTTTTTTTAACACTGAAAACTTTTTTTTGATGTAATTAAAATTAATTTTTCAAATTTTGCTTGCTAGGTAATTGAAGGTGCTGGTCACCATGTGTATGCTGATAAACCAAATGAATTCAATACTCTTCTCAATAGAATTTGTGATTCATTTGATAATGGGCTGATACATATGAGAGATGCTTGAACCTTAGACTTTGAAAATGCCATTTTAAAGACTGTAAGTGAGTTTATTATCATCAAAAAGATGTTCGAACTTGTTGTTAAAAAAATTAACCAATTTTATCGCCTGAACATTTATAAAATATATATTTTTGATATTTACATTACCGTAAAACATTGAACTGATTTAAATTGTATTTTCTTTTTGGTAGGCATTGAATTTAATTATTGTTGTAACCATACTTGATGTATTAAAAAAGAAAACACTAGCAGCATAAATATATTTTTTAAATGTCTAAAATAATAATCTACAGTATCTTTAAGTGTCAAAGCAGTAAAAATTGTACTTAAAAAAATAATTGTAAGCCCAACATTTTTCATCATGTGTATCTACTAATAGGAAATAATTTATATGGTATTGAAGTTAGATACAAACGTATTTTTTGTTTTTATTGTTAAATATTTTATCTGTTCTGTCTTATATTTTACTGTGATGTGTGTACTTTTTAAACTATATAATATTGTTTTAATAAAATTTAATGGAATAATTTTCTCAATTTTGTATGAAAGAAATTATCGCACTTCTAGTAAGAAAGCTCAAAGTGGGTAAAAACTAATTGTAGTTTATTTTTGTTCATGTAATTTACTCTATAAAACAATTTGAATGTTTATCAAACTTACCATAATCCTGCATTTAAATTCATTTTCAAATTATTTTCTTGAAATAAATTAAATGTGATTTGTTAAGCTAAGCAATCTTTTACCTGTCCATTTTTATTGTTTCAAAATTTGCTTTTTTTCAGTCCATTGTAATTTAAATAACAGATTTAAATAACAGATAACAATTGGTAATTTATATAACAGATAACAATTAAAAAATTTTATTTACATAATTGGAATGGTAAAATAAAATACTGTACTACAAAACTAGTCTACATACATAGCACAAAATGGCCTATATTCCAAACTGCAGTTAAGTTAAATAATGAATTTAAACTACTGATATGGCAACAAATATATCCTATGATTTGTAAGATCATAAAAACTATATTCAAGATTTAATAGCATCAGTTAACATGTGCATGCAATTTACAGAAAAAGCAATATTATTTACATAAATATCAATAATATAAGGATATGCGCATAGCTCGATTAAATCATAATATTTAGCTGCATTGCTGAGCATTTGAGGAACAGAAGTACATTCTTTTTTATATGCTCAAGTTTGTATATGAATTGTGACGTTTAGAAAAGGTTTTACATGAAATATACTGTAGTTGTAAAAAAAATTCAAGTATCAGTTGTTGTTGTAAACTTTTTTTATTTTAAACGTTTCTGCAAAAAAAAAGTTATGAGTTTTTTTAATTATTTATTCTAAACATCAAAATATAAAATGGGCAGTTTTAGAATGTAAATATATTATTATTATTTTTTTTATTTAAACTATTGCGCATAGTTAATTATTTATATTCTACTTTCAATATATACTTAAATTGTAATTTAGTGTTTGTTTTTATTGATAAACTACCTAAAGTAATTTTTAAAAAAATAATTATTAACAGAAAGTGAAGTTTGTGTTGTTGTCTTAGATTAGCAGGTAGTTTTGTTTCAGTTATGTGATGTGAATTTATAAGTGAATTTTTTACTTTATAAATAATGTTATTTATAATTTTATAGTAAATTTTATATACCCTGTTTAAGTCATGTTCTTATATAAGTTAATGTTATGTGGTTTTTGATGATAAACATATTATAAATGGTAAGAACATTATTTTTGAACATGCAAATTTACAAAATCAAATTGCATGGTGGAATTAAAGCAAGATGTTTAGTATAAAGTTTTAGGGTATAACAAAGAAATTTTAAAAAAATCTTATGTAATATAATCTATTTATGAAGTTTTGATATCAAATTTAAAATTTTAAATGAATATTGCATAAAAATTGTGCTGTAAATTCAATTATATGGCTAACATCTTATTTTCCACTGTTATCTGTTTTGTTATATGGACACATTTTTACAAATCTAACCAATTATTGCTATTTTTTTGTTAGTTTTACTTTTACAAAAGATTTTTTTTGTATAAAAAATTAAATTTTCTTTACAACCATACACTCCTTCTAATAAACACGCACATGCTTAGATTTGAAAAAATAATTTCTTAAATAGAGATATATAGTTCAATTATCATGTTACATTTATGTAAAGCAAATTCCATTTAAAGTTGTCATTCAATTTTCTGCAGCAAAACTTGAAATTAAGGCTCACATCTATAACTTCCTATATGATAAGATCGTCGTATCACACATTTCATAATAATTTAATACACATATTTCCATAAATCTCTTTTCTGACAAAAATACTTGGTTATATAATTTGAATTAGGCAACAACGTTTAAATAAAGACTACACATCACAAATAGTTAACAAACATATGATTTTTTACCCCAGGGACATCAAATTTCGGTTATTCAATGAGGAAGTTGCAACCTGAACTGTAGTATTAGTACATTTTTATGGCAGATTAAACAATTAAGTTTTCAAATAGCAGTATAAAAATCAACTTCTTGCTAATTGGGGATTTATCTTGGATAGAATGCCTCTAAAGAGGCCCAGTGGCGGAGTGACACCACACTTGCTACCAGGCCATAGGTTCAAGCACCGGATTTAGCAAGGTTTACATATCCTTTCATCCCTTCAATGTGTCGAAAAAATTAGGACCCAGCTTGCTTGGGAACTATACAAGGGTTTTTTCGTAAACAAATTGACAGAACAGTTGACCGGAACATCTGCTGCAATACACCACTTTGCCCTAGTCTTGAGTTGCACCACAGACTTTGGTTCTTCATAGGTTGTCATGCCACTTGAGTTTTTAGAATGCTTCTAAGGTTTTCTGGCTTACAAAAGTTCATTTATTACCGCCATTTAAAAGTAAAATTATTTGTGTTATTATATGAGTTTCATGAGACTAAACATGTAACTATAAAAAAAGTTTACAAGTTGGTAGGAAATGAACATGCCAAGTTTCATGTCCAGAGAATTGTTTTGGGCAGTAATTGAGGTAATGTTAACTTTAACATCAACACATCCCTGCAACTTCCCCATTGCTTTAATGATGAAATAAAATTAGGTTTAGAATAGCTCTTGGTATTAAGAATGGATTCCGGATTATGAATATTTACATTAACTAATTTGTAAAAAAATATTTTTAAATATTTTGATTAAAATGTTAATCCAGAATATAGGAAAAAATATTTTTTAAAAAAATCAAAAATTCCTATTTTGTTAACGTATACAAACTATGCAACTTTAAAATTGTTTCCTGTTCTTTCTTGTAAATTCTTAACCAGAATTATAGTTACATTCTTCAAACAGCCAAGCTCTCATTCTAAATTATTTAAATCCGGCAATTTATTCAATTTTTAAGCTCTTATTGCAAATAAATTAATTTTAATTCCTTTGTTATTAAAAAATATATATTTTTCTTTTTTAAAGCATTAATTTAAATTATTCGTAATTTATTTTAAGGAGATTTCCTTGTTCTTATAAACTGGTTTTGTTTTCTTTGTATAGAAATAATATTAATTATTTTATGCATACACATTTCCAAATGAAAGTATTCTAGATTAAAATTAATTATATTAAGTGTATCACAAAAATAGCACTTTTCATTATGTAGTGAAACTTTTGTTTGCATTATCGGGTTATTGGTGACGAGTATATATAAAAGTCACTATGATGTGAAGAATATTCTGATAAACAACTATTTAAAATAACTCTTGTGGGTTTAATTTTTTAAAACCTTAGAATATAAACTCAAATATAAACTGCAAATAGATTCATTTAAGAAGAATAACCAGTACCATAGAGCTAGAAATTACAACTTCTGCGAAAGTATTGCTTTGCCATGTAAGCATTTTATCACCAGGTATGAGAATCGTCATAACAAAAAAAATTGGAATTATCGTAAAATAAAACCAATTTGGAGGGGAAATGTTATCTTATTAAATTTTTTTTGATGTTTTACTTAACCCAAAATATTCTACTTAAGAGGCAACATTATTTTTACATTTTATCACTCAATAATTAAATTACAGGATAGTATTTTCCTTCCAAATTTGTTTTATTTTGATGTTATGAAAATTTTCTTACCTTGGTGCAAAAATATTTAGATGGAAAAGCAATACTTTCGCGAAAGTTGGGATTTTAAAGCTAATTCATTAGTTCGAGGGACTGACTCTACTTCTTAAGAATTGAATTATAATGATAGAAAGTTTGATTCACAATCACGTATAGGAACTTTCATATACAAATAAAATTCAAGTTTTTCTTACCAAAAAATACTATTAAGTATTTGCCTATTTAATTAAAGCTTTTATATTAATGGTGTCAAACAAAACCATTATTCTAAAAAAATTGGTCTCTTTATTGGTACAAAATATTTTTCAAGTATTAAATTGAGTGTAAAAGGTTTTAGACTATTTTATTAGCCTACTTTTCTTTTTTTAATTCGAAAGAATTAAAAAAAATGAAAAAGTAGGTATTGACATGCGGTCGATGTCCGTCTGTCTGTCTGTCTGTCTGTCCGTACCCCCCTTCCAAAATCGGTTCTATCCATCGGATCTTAAAAATTCTTTTTTTTTGTTAGAAAGCTATGACCTCAGATACCCAACTTTCATACTTTTTGTCCGTCTGTCTGTACGTCCGGACGGACATAAATCTACTATCTGTCGGCGAATTTCCCATTGAATTAGCATTGAAATTCAATTTTGAGTCATTTAAATGACTGTAGGTATTGAAATGCGGTTGATGTTCATCTGTCTGTCTGTTCGTATGTCTGTCTGTCTTTCTGTCTGTCCGTCTGTCTGTCTGTCCGTACTCCCCTTCCAAAATCGGTTCTATCCATCGGATCTTAAAAATTCTTTTTTTTGTTAGAAAGCTATGACCTCAGATACCCAACTTTCATACTTTTTGTCCGTCTGTCTGTACGTCCGGACGGACATAAATCTACTATCTGTCGGCGAATTTCCCATTGAATTAGCATTGAAATTCAATTTTGAGTCATTTAAATGACTGTAGGTATTGAAATGCGGTTGATGTTCATCTGTCTGTCTGTTCGTATGTCTGTCTGTCTTTCTGTCTGTCCGTCTGTCTGTCTGTCCGTCTGTCTGTCTGTCCGTACTCCCCTTCCAAAATCGGTTCTATCCATCGGATCTTAAAAATTCTTTTTTTGTTAGAAAGCTATGACCTCAGATACCCGACTTTCATACTTTTTGTCCGTCTGTCTGTACGTCCGGACGGACATAAATCTATCTTTCGGCGAATTTCCCATTGAATTAGCATTGAAATTCAATTTTGAGTCATTTAAATCACTGTTGCCAAATCAACAATGGCATGAGAAACTTTATTTATTTAAAAATATTTGAAGCAAAATAATATTTTCATGAATCAGTTTGGAATGACGTCATAAAATGTAGCACAATTTGATTCTTTGATTATTCATTAATTATCTACCAAGAAATCGGCAAGGCATACTTTTGCATGCAATTATGCTTAGTTTTAATTTACATTTCTTATTTTTTAATGCAGTTCGGAGTAGTTTCATTACTTTTGTTATCAATAAATATTTAATTATTCTTCGAACTACAAATAAATCACGAGCAGATGATAAATAATATTTAATTAATTTACGAAAGAATATTAAGGAAAATAGTTGATTTTGGCTTTTAGAAGTTTAAATTATAGCTGGGTGCTGTGTTTCGATTTTTTTTCTAATGTGTATAAATCTAGTGTAGAAACGGCTGTTGATGATATTTACTTTAGGTACCTAGTTTTTTTTTCCCGATTAGAACTTCAGTAAGTATTTAAGTAACAGGAATGTAGGCTATTTTAGTTCTTTATGAACTTCTTGTTTAAATAAGTTGGGTTTAGATAACTCTTTTATGAGATACATTGCTTTTGAAAATAGATATTGTTTTACATTTTTGTAGAAAGCTAAAACATTTCGCTTAATAATCCGAATTTCTAATATATATTGATACCTGTTTATCATATTTTATCATTCAAAACGTTTTAAATAAGCTTTTTTAATATTATAGTAAGTATTATTATAATTCAAAAGAATCTTTTTAAAAAAATTGTTTTTATTTTTAATAATAGTATCTATCATTAATATGTGGTGAAATATATATTTTTAAGTATTTACAGCTTATTATCTCTTGCAGCGAGAGTGTCTATAGTCTTACAATTTAAAGCAGTTTAAACGAGCATTAAATATATTAATAATAGTAGATATTTTAAAGTCTAATTACTTTGTTATAACAGTATTTCAAACATAAAAGAGCTATGTATACTATTTCTTTTTAATAAGAAAAGGGAAAAAAGTCAGATAACTAGAGAAGTCTAGGTTTTGTTTCATGGATTTGATTTCTAAAAGGTGAATAATATTTTTTGTTCCTATATTAACTGTGTTTTAATTTCAGAAGATTAAAATAAATCTCTTGAATCTTTCAATGTCTCTATATTAAAGCTTTCTGAAGATCACAACCGTTATTCCTGCTAAGAACTCGAAGCCCGTTGATGCGGTATTTGACTTTCGTCATTTTTACCATACTTTCTCAAAATATATCCCTATAGTTCAATATTTTGCTTTTTACAGCACATGCATTTTCAAACGCTTCGCTCAACAGTAAAATATTCTATGTTGAACAAGTTATGCATGCAGTAAAATTCTTAATTACAAAACGAAGTTCGCAGTACAAGTTCATTACTTTTGTAGGTCTACTGCAAATGACTTAGTTAAACTCTTTTTAAAAGGAGCCTCCTCAAAGTCTTGTGGCCTGACTACCTCGGTCTTCTTCATCGAGTTTACCACCACCCTTCCTCATCTTGGTGTGGGGGTTGGTCCCGTTGGCTTTAATCTCGATGACCACGTCTTTGGTATTTGGTATGGGCTCCAGGTCGATCCTAGTGGATTTCGGTTCATTTCCGAATCCTGGATCATCTGCAGAACGACGATTGCAGTCTTGGGTGCTGCTTTGGGCTACGGAATCTCGACTGTAGACATTTGAATCTCGATTTTTACTGCTGTAATCTCGACTATGGACGTCTGAACCTCGACTGTCGCTGTAGTCGATGTCGGTTTCTTGACTGTTGCTACTGAGGACGTTGGTGGAATCTGTCGAATCTCGCCTCAGAGAGGACAGATTGGACGACTGGGACTGGTCGAAGACTTCGAACAGGCTTGCTCGCTTGGCCGAAGCGCTTCCGATCCGACTGAGCAGTGTGTTGGTGGGGGACGAGAACAGGTGGTATTCGCTGTTCTCTATCCAGGATGGAAATTCCTGCTGGACATAACTGGAAGGATCCGGCGAGTCGTCGTCCCGCTTCCAGGGCAGAGTGCGTTCTGTTAAGGTCTTGGTGGGAATGGAGTTTAGGTAGGAATCGTCGTCTGATTCTGATGTGCCTTCTGGCAGGAAACAAAAGTAATTATGGCATTAGTCAAAAAATTTTAGTATTGCCTATTTTTTTACAAAGACCGTTAAGTGTAAGTACCAAATAGCTATTTTCAGTTAGATAAAAATTAGATTCAGAAACTTTGTATAAGTAAAAATACGTTTTTAGGTTTTCGTGATTCTATACAAAAACAGGTTAGTGCTTAGTCAGCTTATATCTTTCAATTCCCTTTTCCATTAAATATAATTATTGTAATTTACTAGCAACATTCTTGTCTTAAGACTTAAATATCATATGTAAAAGAGAATGTTATCCAAATTTCGCCAACGTTTTCCATTAAACTCCAGAAACAGAACGAATCAAGAAATAAGTCCTGTCCTACCTTTGGCATCCGTGACTTCCCTCGGGGACGGAGTTTTCATGTGGTGGTGTGCAGTGAAGACGATTCCGTCGTCATCGTTTGCCGAAGAAACGTCTACCAAGGAAGTGTAGGCTGAGATGGGCTCATCGCCCTTCTTGATGGGCATGGGGGTGGGCTGCTCTGGAGACGGGGGATCGTCTGAATTGCTGAAGCGGATCGTGGGAGGCGGCTGTGTGTTCTCTGAAATGCAAGAGATGTGTATTCAATTATGTATTGCTATTAATAATAATTATGTATCTATGTGTATAATTATGTATACATTTAGATGACATAAGTGGCTTATAACCTCTTAAAAACAGATATTTCTACCCATATTTAATTTCTATAGGATCACTCTCATTGTAAGATGCAGTCCGATAACTTTTCCTACAAAAATGTTTTATCATAGCATATATTTTCCCTTGACCTTTCAGAAATTAAAAAAAAAAAACCCTGACGAGATCAGAGGTGCCTAAATTACGTGTAATAATGTAATTAAGGGTTATACACATGATCCGGCTAAACGTCACCATATCGATGTGGGCCTGTGTGGTCCTTAAAGGCTTAAATCTTGGAACTTCAACGTGTTCTCGTCGAACAACCACTATGGCCAACGCGCAGAGCGGTAGCTATAAATTCAAGCGGATGACTATTACCAATTATAGGAAATCGATTCTTCGTAATGAATTACTTTTTCCTTCACTATAATGAGTCATTTGATGCAATTACGTTCCAAATGAATTGAATGAAAACTATTCCATGAACTTACTCTTTCGCCCACTGATGAGGCCTTTAGTGTTATTTCCATCGCTGGACGTGGACTCGACGCTGTGCTCCGAAGCGTCTTTTTCGTGCTTGTGTTGGTGGTTGGCCGAGTAAGCATGGGAGCTCATTCGGCGGTGGGGGATCCGCTCGTCCATCAAGTGTCGCATCTGAAGGCGGGTGCGAGGGTCGGGAGTTGCAGTGCGACCGTGCACCGAGCTGCGGCCGATGTAGCGCTGGTGTAAAATAGAAGAAGGGCTGGTGTTAGGACTGAATGACAATAAAAATTTCTATTTTGGGGGCTACCTTAGCGAAATTATAATGGATTTTCCTCTTTAGCCAGATGAAGGGTGTGACCTCCTCTCGGACGACTTATTATGCGATTTTATGTAGTAGGTTATAAAACGCCAAACGTATCATATAAACTCTGGTTTTGATTTGTAATGCGTAAAAGTATTGCCAGATTATGGGTTGCGATACAGTGGATTTCCCAACTCAAAGAGCAGCATATTATCATCTATCGCCTCACTACACAGCATAATACATTCTATCATGTTTTAATTATGCACTTTTTACTCTCTTTTACTTTTAGCAAAAAAGGCTAAATTTCCCACATTGTAACATTGGGACACAGATTCTTTTTAACTAAGATACAACAGTTATCTGAACAAATATAATTGAATAGCTACATGTTAAAAAAAAGATTGTTCCCACTATATAAGATTTCCATACGCTTCTTTTCTATATCAACTTTCAGGTCAAAAAAGAACCGTATATGGAAATTTTCCAGGGCCCTTGAACCCTTTTCACATGGATATTCAATTAGACTTACCCTCCTGGGTGGTTTGAACATTGCATCGGACAGGATGTGATGCAGCTGAGCATCGGCCAAATCTTTGCTGCTTGGAGAGTATTCCAGCTCGCCGATATCAATGTTGAGGAAGCTTGAGTCGTTGCGTTGAATATCGACGGTCAACTTGTTGGCCTTATCCACCGATGGACTGGTCGAAGAAGAAAAGGATTTTAAAAATGTGGTTCTTGTTAGGGTATTTGAGGAATGTATAATTGTCTGATGTGACTTGTAGTATGTAAACTATAATGCATTAGTATTTTCCCGGGAAAAAAAAGCACAGAAACCCCGTTAAAAACAACTTAAAATGTAATGATAAGGCCGTCCATAAAACAACATTTTTGCGGACGTAAATAAGAGCCCAATAATTAGCATTCAACGGGAAAGTGTTTTGAAAAATATTCTTTTAGTTAAAAAAATTAAATTTTTAAAGCTCGTTTTTCTACTTTAGAGGTAATTAATTAGTGTAAGAATACAGATATATGCATCTTCATAAACAAAAATAGCTTTCACCATTGGTTTTTTTATTGTACAATGAGTCTGAATAATCCATAAATGACGTTACTTAGACGTCCCGTGCCTTTCACACATTTCTACTACCTTTTTTCCATGTTGGTTTGGGTGTAGTTCCTGAATATGGACTTCCTGGATGCTCCAACGGATTTGTTAATAAAGTCTTAAGAATAAATAAATACTCTTAGCCATAATAGTTTAGAAAAACTTATTTAATCAACGTGAATGATCTGTAAAAGACGTTATTTAGACGTCCCAGGCTTTTCACACGTTATCACTTATCGACACTACAACCCACCAATAAGATACGCCCTAAAAGATGTCCTATCCGCGAAAAATTGAGCACTAACAGATTTAGACATCCTTATTAATTCAACGTTATTGACACATACAAAAGACGTTATTTCGACGTCCTTTACCTCTTGTCCATGTTGGGTTGCGTGTAATTCCTGAAAATGGACGACATGGATGCGCCGACGGAATTGTTGGCCATGGGCATAAGGCCGGAGTTCTGTTTCACCAGGTTCATGGCGTCGGCGACGTTCAGCTTCGAGTAGGTCTCGAAGATCTTGGGTTCGGCGTTCGCGTGCTCGCGGGTCAGAACGGGACGGAGGTACTTGTTGTTGTAGTACTTGAATCTGGAAAATATTGGGATGTTACTAGGGTCTCCAATACACTTGCATACTAGTTTGTACTGAGTAATCTGACGTGTTGGAGAACGCTTCTTTTCACCACCCAAGACAATTTATTGAGTGCCCTCTCTAGATCAATGATGCCCTCTCTAGATCAATGGGCTTCAGCTCACCGAGCCCTGACAACGTTAACGAACGCGGTTTGCCATACTTTCACCATCCAAGCTAATTTATTGCAAATTGGGCTTCTTTCTAGACCTATAGCGATTCACATTAAGCTCACCAAGTTCTAGAGTTACTCAATACCCACATATATACTAGTACATACCCGACGTTAGTAACCCGACGAGTTGAAGAACGCTTGCTTTCACCAGTCAAGGCAAAGTATTGCAAATTGAGTGCCCTCTCTAGAGAATTGCGACTCTGCTTGAGCTTACCGAGTTCGATAACATTAGCTAACGCGGGTTGCCATACCGTCAAAAGATGTCACGACACTGTCAACGTTAGTTTCAATATTTATGTAGTGACTCTGGATATTATAAGAATGTTGAAGGCATGGAGTACATCGACGATTAGAATATTGTACAAACTATTCCAAAAACTTCCGAATAAACTCATATTTTTAATGTATGTACCATTTTGAGATTTTTAAGTTTCTAGACTGATTCCAAATATGTTTATAAAAACATAACTACACATCTAAGCTTGACCATTATAGCAATTTTTTTCCTACCGTAGTTTAAAACTAAAATCCTTCGTAGGTAAAGATGTATTGGTTCTTATTCAAATTACAATTTTTTTTACTATAGTAATACCTTATCTGTGAAATAAACAGACCTTTTAAATGACACCTTCATCAACTTAGAAGATGGATTTTTAGATGGCAAAGAAAATCTTCCATAAAACTACGATAAACTTTGATTGTTTGCCAATTGCTGCGGTATGCTTTTCGCCAGTCACCGGTTCGCCGGTAGCTAATCGGACCAGAAGAATTTTTACAAACGTTCCATCACTTTAATAAAATCTTCTAGTAAATGTTTAGAAATAAATTAATTTAAAACTTACTTATCTCTCATGTGATAGTTGCCCATGGTTTGTCCCACAATATCTTCTATAGCAGCCATCAGATGGTCCATAGACTAAACAAAATTATGTTTATATAAGCATTTTGCTATTTAATACTTACTTAATTATTTTACTAGTTATTTTTAAATCAACAAAAATTCACATTCAAAATCATAAAAGTGATTGACATTGGCATTTTTTGGGGAAAATTACATTCAAAATTATTTATTTTATTTTTATTTTATTTATTTCAACCACCAAACAGAACTGGTCCATTTACAGGCAGAGGACTAACTATAACGATCACATATACAAACCATTACAAGGAAAACAAAAAGAATTAAAAATACAAACGACAATATGATCATTAAAACAATGCCCTAAAATATAGATAAAACAACGAAGCCAGCAAACTGTACCCAAAAAACAAATCAATAGGATAAAATACTTGACAAACATATTTTCTTAAACTCAGTATAAGACATAAAAAATATATCAACATCGTTTTGAACACGATTAAAAATTACATAAAGTTTAAAAAGACAATAGTTATTAACATAATTAAACTGCATTACGCAGTTAATTACCCTAGTTATGATTCTTTCGTTCATTGTTGGCTTGTTTTTATTTTTGGTAGGAACGTTTAATATCCTCACTAATGGTCCAATGGTCATACCCTGAAATTAAGAAATGTCATATATGTATAAAAACAAGAATTACTTAATATTATGAGACAAAGACAATAATAAAAAAACTCCAGCAAGATCGCACAAATAATTTAGCCGGATTCAAAAACGCTTCACAAGACGCAACTTCTCGAAATAGCTTAGGTGTACAAACTTTATTTTTGAGTCTAACCTATGAAAATAATTTTTTACCGTGCAAACTTGAGTTAGTGTGACTACTTGTTAGATTATAGTGGATCGAAAACCATCGCCTTTCATCACATTCTGGTTAGACTCTGAGGAGTGCGACGTTATATACGCAAATATGTGAGAATTAAATCAAATGATAATTAAAATTGAGCATCACAAAGTTTAAAAAAAAGTCTTAGTTGGATTATATAAATATAAATATATATTATTATATATATATATATATATATATATATATTATATATATATATATATATATATATATATATATTATATATATATATATATATATATATATATATATATATATATATATATATATATAATATATATATATATATATATATATATATATATATATATATATATATATATATAATATATTATAATATATATATATATAATATATATATATATATATATATATTTTGGGAGGGGGATGTCATTAGTGTACAACTATACATTGTCTCGTATACATTGGAAATACAGTATAATTTGGAAATAAACACTCTAGATAACCACATCAGATAAATATTCTCTACGGCAGAACAGTTAATTAACTGGAAATTGCGTTTGGAACTCAAAGAGCCATTGTAATTATAGATTGAGAATTATGATTGGCCTCAGCACATAAGGGGGGAAATGAGACCAGATGAAGGGTCTCCACACCGAAGTCTTCTCTCTATGCTAATACAATGTGGAAATGACAAAACATACGCGGATTTTTTACAGGAGATGCATTGTCGAAGCGTCAAAAATATTAAATTGTATTTTACTGACCCCCGGTCGAGTCTGCAAATTTTCGGGGTGGGAAAATCTTAAGCGCACCGTATGATTATCTCACTTGTTAAAGATCCATTAATACATAATTAGTATTGATATACTTAGGGCTAAATTCAGTATAACATCCACAGAGCGCTCAGGTTAATAGTAAACCCAATTTTCAAAATTGGTAATGAGAGCTGCTTAGAGGGTGCCACAAAAATAGTTTTCAGTTCCGGGGAATTTGCAGAGTGTGCAATAAAAGCCCTAATCCACCCAAAAGCAATCTCTGAGTTAGAAAAAAATAATAAAGTAATACAAGTAAATAAAGGAGAAAGCCTAGGAGTATATAAAAACAAATACTTTACCGACCTGAACGAATACCGTGAAGAAGACTAGAGCTATGATGGTGGTGACCATCATATTTTTGGTGGGTATGATCCTGTCGTTGACGATGAGGACCAGGGCGAAGGCCACGGCACCCCTGAGGCCCCCGTAGGCGAGGATGAACTGCTTTAGTTTGTCGATCCGATTCCGACGGAAACGGTTGGCCAGGCCCGTCAGGATGATCACACCTGAAAATACGAAAGCGTTATACTCTTTTTAGAGGAAGTAGATGCACCAAGGACATTTTATTATTATCTTCTCTCGTTGGCTTCTATAGATACGACAATAGAGCGAACGGAATCGGACATTTAACCGGTGCTATAGTTGAGGTGTGTGATTGCTGTTGAGTTAAATGTTTCAGCAAGAAAAACGAAATCAAATTGGGAGGCGACTCTATTTTAGACTAAACTTGTGGTACCATCGTTAACCGTGGTCCTATTTCCTGTCGATTTTTATCTGAACAGAGTATATATAGAAAGTGAACAAATGTTTTATAGGGGATCGATCTAGTATGGAGTAGGAGATACTTATGATATGGTTCTGTAGCTGGTGAGAGATTTTATTTTCAAAGATATGCAATTTTGAGGGAGAATTGTTAAATATGAATGATTTGTTGTAATCTAAAGCAACAATATATATAGCTCCACAAAAAACATTTATACCCGAGTCTCTAGAAGTGGAACTTCTGCACTTTTAGAATCGTTTAACCTAGCAGAAATAAAATCTCTTACTCCAGTTTCTTCATCAATTGAACTAGAAATGGTCACCATCCGATCTTTGCAGACAAATGAATTCAATTTTACTGATGGCAAGTATTTATCTACACTTGCCTTTAATACATATGAATTCAATTTTACTGATGGCAGGTATTTATCTACACTTGCCTTTAATACATATGAATTCAATTTTACTGATGGCAGGTATTTATCTACACTTGCCTTTAATACATATGAATTCAATTTTACTGATGGCAGGTATTTATCTACACTTGGCCTTTAATACATATGAATTCAATTTTACTGATGGCAGGTATTTATCTACACTTGCCTTTAATACTTATACCATGGGCAGTTAAACTGCAGTAACCACAATGATGAATTGGACCATATTTGCTCTAAAATTAATCAGTCATAATTTCTTATAGGTAAGAGCTATTGAGTGCTTTGAGTACTTTTAACAATAGTCCAAGTCATTAGTCTAGATACTGCGGTATACCTACCAACGCGACGGCAGACTTAATGACCTATTTTCTCACCGATGGGTCTGTAGAGGGTGCAGAAGAAGATGGTCATGACAACAAACCACGTGTTCCACTCGTGGTTGTCGTTGACGGTGGACACCCCCAAGAAGAGGAAGATGATGGTCTCAGAAGAACTTGCCAGCATCTTCATGGCGTATTTCACCGTGACGTGGCTCTTGTAAGAGATGTTCTCCTCAACGTAGTTCTTCATCGTGATGCCGCAGAAGGTCAACCTAAAGGGGATATAGTTAAGCAGTTCACAAGCAGATTCACAATTTTTTCAAGATCTTAAAATGGTGTGATATCCAGTTGGGTCCGACTACAGAGCAGGCCCGTGACGTCCAACCTTACCACTTCAGACTCAACTAATAAGGCATGAGAAGCTTTCTTTTACGGCACACTATCCGTCCGGTTCGAGTTGTGGTCTGTTCCAACAGATAGGAACGGAACCGGAAAAGTATAGTCGGTCGTGTGCGAATAGGTTTCGTACTTTTCTTCGGTCAACAATTCGAATAGGATGAATAGCGTGACATCATGAATAGCGTCTGAGGCCTTCAAGTTGAGTAGGCCACCTAACCGTACTTAATTTACAGGGTACCTAAAATCAGGACTTTGCATTCTATTTCTAAGATTAAGCTGACACTAATTAAAAAATAAAATTATATATTCAATTTTAATTTCTTTAAATTGTGTCTATGATATCGTTTAATGCTCAGCAAGTACTGAAACCCTATTAGTTCTGAAATGTAGTGAAAATATGGAGCTTAGTTATGATTTAGTCTGCGACATTGCAAGAGATCAGGCTCTTTATAGGATGACCAGATGATCTGTATTTTGCAGCACAGTTTAGTTTGTTATTCCACTATCTATATAGCTATAAAAGTTGTGCAAGTAGTCTTCATTCTAGTATTTTTCAAATAGTTGTTAACAATGTAAATAAATAAAGTTTATGAAATTTAATGAGGATTTCATAATCTATAATTTAATCACTGAAACAAATATAGTCAGCCCTTTATATTCTATGTCATTCAATACCCTAGGCAATAACTCTTATTTTTAATACTGCTTCATAAGCACTTCAAAATGAAAATTAATTTACAGATTTACACTCACGCCAGAATCCCAGAAAAGTGAAACAGCTCCGCAGACACATACGACAGGTACGACATGACGAAGACGAAGAGCGGCTCGATCACCCGGACATGGTGCGTGAATCTGGAGACGAAGGCGGCCAGCAGCCCCCAAAGAATTCCCACCAGGGTGCCCCCGAGGGCCACTACGAAGAAAGAGGCCAATCCGGCAACATAGTCCACGGGGATGATGTTCTTAGGACCCATCTCGGCGTATCCTTCGAACATGTGGTATAGAACCTGATGGAGATAGATCAGAGAAGGTTTGAGAAATTGGGGGATCCATGTACAGAAAATTTTCTATGGTCTCTTCCTGCCCGAAGAAAGAAAAGCCATACTGTAAAAATTTGGTATAAACGTTTCTCCAAGACCCCGCATGCAGGAATAACAAAGGAAAGGCACATCACATTATATTTGAATGTGATGCCCATACACTCTACTAAGTATTTTAGTTATCATCCATAGTAAAGAGCTACCATATAGCTCTATCATAGGTCTGGTAGATTTTGTCACTAACGTAGGCGACTCGAACGAATGGAGCTCGGAAACTTATGGGTCTGGAATATGGTACAAATGGATACCCAAAGCAGGTGCCGCATATCGGACAAACCGTAATTAAAGAAGAAGAACGTACATTAGCTTTATGGAGTAATGTTACACCAAATTCATAGAGTAACTTTAAGACCACACGCTAGGAGTAAACTACTTATTCGTGTAACGTTACTCCATAAATTTGGTGTAACGTTACTCCATAAATTTGGTGTAACGTTATTCCACAAGACCACAAAGCTCGAGGAGCTAGGGGTCCAAAAACTTATTTTCTAACTAGTAATAAAAAAACTAATCTTCGAAACCAAATTATTCCGGCTGTATTGAATATTTTTGCAGACTTTTTTTGTATGATAAATGTAGCTGGCATACAAGGCTCTATAATTCCGCTTTTTGAAAGCAATTCGAATATTTCGTTGAAAAACTATGAATTGAAAATTTGTAAAATATTCAAACCAATTAAAAAAAAGTGCTATTCTAGGGATGTTTAAGTTAATTATATTTATCATATAAAAAAACGTTTCGTAAAAATATTCAGTGCAACCGGATTAATTTGGCTTAGAATTTTTTTTTAAACATTGGATTAACGCAGTGAGAAGACTTTTGTTTTGAGACCCGGCTACCGCTTCCATTCTCCTTTAACAAGACGGATCTATTTTGATCTAGAGCCGCAGCCGTGGTGAATACATGTACATAAACAGGCGCAATTTAGTACAGGCAACAAACCCCCTTGAAAATGGACACGACTGAATTCGACACGGGATCTTATTTCTTCGGACTTAATGCACGGCTTCTCAGTACTAATTTAAATTTGTTTCAATGTGGTGCCAGTTAGATGAAGAACAATGGCGAATCTTTTGGTCATTCACGAATCTGTTATACATCGCTGTGAATTTCAACACCCCCTCCGTTGATCAAACATAATTGCTTGACTTTTATACGTCAAAAATGTAGGCACACAATAAGATATTTTTAAGTACAAAGAATAATGTCAGGCGAGTCGTCGTGACTTCTATTAAAAGAATCTATCGTCTGTCGTAATACAATGAAATGAAATCATACTAAGTAACAGGCGTTAATTTCCGTAATTTATATAGTATAAATGAATATTTATTATTTTATCATAATTATAGGTTTATAATACTTAATATTTTTACTGTTAGAGATTTTGCGCTTCGGTTGTAGTGAACAAAGAACAACAAAGGCTTTATTTTAAATGTAGTGCAACTCCACTTTTAATTTTCCTTTGTTTTTTCTTATCCCACTTCAATTTCATAGCATTTATATAATTATTTGAGATGACAGTAAAATAATATTTTTTTCCTTTATCGCTAATATATATGACGGGGACAAGTTCTTAGGGACAAGTTGCATAAAAATAGCAGCTTAATAGTATAAATGCAGTTGGTAGTTTGGGGTAACTTTGGCCCAAGTTTTTCAAACTATAAACTTCTCAATAAATACACTATTTTAAAAATGTGCCTGCCTTTTTCAATTAGTGGCAACTCTGCTTTGACCTTTGAATTCAAGAAGAAAGTCAGAACAAGGGTTTTATGCTTAAGCTAAAGTTATCCCATTCTACGGTACTATAAAAGTCAGCATCGTAGTACGACAAGTAAAAAGTGACTTGAGAAACTAAAAGACTATAACACAGTCAATAAATACTATTATTCCACTTACCACAGTTACAGCATCATTGAGCAACGACTCCCCAAACACCAGGATATACAGCACCTCATTCACATGAATCTCTTCGAACACGGCCAGTACTGCAATAGGGTCTACCGCGCAGGCAATCGAACTGAACAAAAATGTGTCCAGCAAGGGCATCTCAACCCCGAAGAGCCCAGTTAGCCCGACGGCCCACAGAGAAGCCCCAACAGCCATGGCGTTGAAGACTGTCCCAACAACTGCGTACAGGAGAATGGTTGCTAAGTTGTCGAAAAACGGCCTACGGGAAAGATGATAATTAGTAATTAATTAAAAGGACAACACTGCAAAAAAAAAATCCCGTCAAATTTAAGGGTTTAAATTGGCGTTTGAGTTGCCAGAAAAAAAACCCGTAAAAAATACAGAACCTTTCTGTGCTGAAAAAATAGTTTTTACTTCAAAGTCGTACTGAAAAAAAAAAAGATTTGCATCAGGCGCAATTGGAACCCGCAACTTTTAAATTACAAGTGGAGCGCCATACCAATTCGGCCAGCAAATTTTACGACGGATTGAAGCCCAAAAAGTGATTTTCTAGAAGTTACCCGTCCTCGAAGAGACGTCATTGAGAACAAGTTTTTAGGAAAACGGTTGTAAACTGTGCACGAGTTTAAGACAACGGTTCAAGACCGGATAGTAAGCGAAACGGCTTCAAACCGTTGATAGTACGGACAAATTTCCATAAAGTTTCCATATACTTTAACATAGAGAGAGACTAATTTTTTTTTAATTAAAAAACTAATTGGAAATTTTAAAAAAAATGCATCGAGGCATAAGGGAGACACACCTTCCAGAAAAAGAATGGAATTCTAAGATGAATATTTCATGCTGTTATCGCTCTGGACATGTTAAAAGAGCTTACTTTTTTTTAATATAGAGAGATTTCAAAATTTCAATAATTATTAGTTATCGTTTTCAAAAATTAATTTATATTTTTAAGAATAAATATGTTATATTTCTCGCTTTTAAATAGAATGAAAACATTTCATATCAACATACAATCAAAGAATCTCTTTGTGAAATATATTTGACGTCATTTCAAACTGATCGATGTCGCAAAAATATATTTATTTTCATTTATTGTCTAAAAGAATTAAAGTTTCTCGAGCGATTGTTGCGAATGGCAATGGTGATTTAATTCTAATAAAAATAGCTTCCTATGCATTTTAAATGAGCATTAAATTTTTCAGTTTTTTTTTAAATAATTAAAGTACTTCGAAATCGAATTCTTTTCTGAAATTTTCAATGTATTCTAATTTAGATGCGCTGAATTTTTTTTGACGTATCACACATGCCTGCTGTAGCATTTGTAGTTTGGACTATGAAAGTGGGTGACGGACAGACAGACGGACTGGACGATTATAATACCTTCCAGATTTTACGTAATAAACGTAGTGTTGGAAGCTAACTCAATAGTTAAAATATACTTTAATTTATACCCAAGAACTATTTTATACAATTCTTACCAAGTCATTTTATTCATTAGAATAAAGTTAAATAAACAAAATACATGTCTGAGTATTCTCACCGATTGGGCATGTAGTAACCGGCATCTAGGACAATGGGTGGAAGCATGTACAAGAAGAAGACGTTTGGAGTGAGAGGTCCGACATTGGTGAGGCCAGCGTAGAACAGCAGGAGGCCTATGACCACCCCCACCACGATGAGGAGGCAGCTCTCCGGGCATATCAGCGAGATCTTCGGGGTCACGTGGAATCCTGCAAAAGAAACAGGAAAAGTCAGTTGGTGTTGTGTGTTTCCTTGTCTGGATATATATGAATGGACTGGTAAGAAGACATACATGTACAGGGTGGCGCAAATAAAAGTGGCCCCATCATGGAGATAGGAATAAGATAGAATTGTTGCTAAGTCTAAACCAATGAAATGCAGGTTTGCTATGTGAAGCTATTTATCGCTTCAAAATTAAGCCCAAACAAACGGTTGGCCCGTTATTTGTCCTAGAGAATAGGACCTTTTTGGTAATACAAAACATCGTAAATTGATTACAAGACACAAAATATGGTGTTTCGACCCGTTTCGGAATGTTTTTATTCAGTGTTCAAAACATCCTGTCTGACGCCATTTTGTAACTTAATCGTTGCATAGAACTCTTTTTTTGGCACTTTTACACCTTTAAATTCTTATCAAACTGACCACATTTTTGTCCACGAATTTGTTTTAATAAAACTTTCTACAATGAACACCCTCTGCTGTACTGTGAGTATCATCTTCACCTGTGCATTGATCAACTCACACAGCCGCAACTCACACGCACTAAGATCTGAACTCGGCAATAATCCATGAGTAGCTCTAATGTGACGCTTATCCAATCCAACCAATGCAAAAATAGATTTGCCAATTGAAGCCATTGCACGCTTGAATAATCTTTTCTTTCGACTTGAAGGTCTTTAGAAGGCTTCAATAGTTTTTCTCGCCAAGCATCTCAATGCATTCCTATCTCTACGCCGGGCCACTTTTATTTGCGCCACCCTGTATATGAGAAACAAGACGCAAGAGTGAATACATTTATTCACAAAGACGATAACGTAGTATAGAAAAATCGAACGCGTTAGTGGGTTGGTGTCATGGCTTTTCCCTGTATGAGAATGGACTAGCAAGGTATACATTTACAAGAAACTCAAGGCACACGCGAGTCC